>CM076573.1:258085510-258685510 GCA_034641835.2 Pinus albicaulis
GTGCAAAATTTTGTGTCTCGGCAGGATTTGAACCTAAGACCTCGTCTCTACAAGGCACACAACTTACTGTTGTGCCACGGGGGTGGTTCTTAACATATATCTGCGGCAGTTTTTATTTAAAGTTGTGAATAAGTTTTGACAGGCGGAAAAAGGGGCCAGCCCCACGTTCCATATAACCATACCACCTGAAACCTAGGGCTTCACAAAAATTCAGAGTAAACGGTTAATTAACCCCGACTTTTATGACATGTGACCACCGCTAATGATTTATATTTAATGTAATGGTTATGCCAAACAGTTTATGTCGGCGGTTTAAACGCAGAACCAATCACATGCACCAATGTGACATTTAATGCTAGCATTTTTGGGTTTTTCCAGTTTTGACGCCTTCCCACTATTTTTTGGAAATTCTGCCATTTTTGGAGCACTAACTCCAGTTTCTCCACATTTGGTGGAGCTTGTTTAGGGCAGATTGGGCAGAAATTTGTTTCGGCCATAAATTCTCCAATATTGGACCAATTTGAATGAAATTTTGGTCAATTTTGGATTTCTTCAGCATTATAGAGCCATTTAGATAGGTTTTAGAGCCATTAGAGTTGATCTTCAGCCACGTTTGCTTCAGGGAAGCTTGGAGAGCCATTAGGGCCAAGAGGGAGTTGGAGCTGTTTTGGGCTATGCTTAACCATTTGAGGTGAACCAAAAACAAATTTCGACTATTTTTAGCATTCTAGAGCCATTGGGACAGGTTCCAGAGGTATTATAGGTGTTCTACAACCATTTTAGCTTCAAGGAAGCTTGAAGAGCCACCAGGGCCATTGGGGAAATGGAGTTATCTGGAGTTGTACCTCACTATTTGAGGTGATCCAAAAACCATTTTCAGCTATTTTCAACCTTATGAACCTAATGGAAGAGGTTTCAGAACTTTTTGAGGACTTATACAGCCCAAAAAGCTTCACAGGAGTTTAAAGAGCCATCAGGGCCTTGTTGAAGAAGGCACTGTTTATGGTAATTCTTCACTATTTAGTGAATATGGAAAGGCATTTTTAGCATTTTCATGTCTTATGATTCTGTATTTACAGTCATATTTTCCTATTGAGGCACTTTTAAACTTGTATTAGCATTTTGAAGCATTTTAATACAAGAGGACAAGCCAATTTGGGAGGCTTGGTCCAGCAAACGTAGAACAGGAGGGGTGAACTACTCACCAAATATCTGAGTCATGTTATGCTGAAGTTATTTTGTTGTGTATTTCTAATTTAATATGTTAAACAGCAAACTTAATTAACATTCCCTCACACATAAACTCAAAAACAGTTACCAAATCCACTTTGTTTATCTTGAAAGACATGGAGAATTTTGCACACATTTAATTAAATGGAAATGGATACCTTGCACACATTTTCAAGTACTTCCATTTTCAGATCACATGTATATCTTGGATTCACCCGATCTAACAATGTACTAAAGTTAAATACTGATTCACTTCTACAAATATTTTGTAGAATTAAAAAACACAATCACCAATCACATGAAGCAAAGAAGAATCAAATCAAACCACAACATAGATAATTTCACGGGGAAAGTTTGCTACTCAAAACCCCACTATCTTATATTGTATATTCCATGATAAATCATGAAACAATTACATACAACTCTTCTCACAAGCGTCCTCTTGTAGTCAGCTAATTGTCTCACACTAATCCAGACAAAATTGGGCCAATACTCAGCCAATTCTCAACCTGCCTTTCTCACACAGTTCATGAGGAATGTAATCCCTATTCACAAGGAATTTCAGCCTTCCTACACTGCGTTGAGTATCATGGGCATCCTGTGGTGTTTTAACTACACCTGGGTAGCCTACTAATATCACAACTAATATTTGCACTTCCCTTTCACCTAGATCTCAACTGGGTCTCCACTGGAACTGACATGCATGCAGCTAATAATAGTAAATCCTCAGTTGCATGTGAAATCACGGATTATGAATTAAATAATATTTAATTCAATTTATCTCTCACTCGTGTATCAAACAGTTACAACTAGCACAACCGAGTTTAACTCACTTAACTAAGTTAAACTGATTACAACCTTCATTAACTAATGCACCACTGCACTTCGAACTCTGTTACAACTAGAATTACTCTGCATGCCTCACCAACTACCTCTAACTCAAAATTCATGATTTAACTGAGTTTATCACATTCAGTTAACTATTACAAGTTATTTTAAGATTATATTACATTTTATTGTCCATCTTAATTAAGGGATAACTAAAATAGACATGCACCAAATTTAGCCCACACTAGTGTAGGTGCTGCTTGGACCTCCTGGTCCCACACTTAGTGTAGGTGTTGCTTGTTGTTTCCAGATGCCAATTTCATTGTTTCTTGTTACAAACTTTGACACTCCCTCTCAACAAGAAAGGAATGTCCTTGAATGTGAAATGCACCTCTTGCATGCAACATGAAACCTCATTCATGTGACATGTAACCCTTGCATGCGACATGCAACACTTCCGAAATTAAATAGCCTCCAAACAACTAAATCAGTATAATGCATCTTTCATCAGAGTCTTCTGATTGTTGCTAGCTACTTCACATGTATGTTGGATTCTCTGCAATGTTGAAATCTGTATCCATGTACTTTTCATTATTGCCAACTCTGATTTCTGTCCTCCTGACATCTGACTGCATCAATCTAACTGATCCTGTTATTGCTTCTCTGTGGGCTCCTCATAGCCAGGTTCAATCCATGAGATGCACCATCTCTAGGACCCTGCCCAAATTTCTTCTTGGGATTATTATTGCACATCGCCCCACCTCACACCTGGAGGTATAGCTGCATGTACTCCCTTTGCCCATCTAGCTCGAAATTTCTCTGCGTGAGTGTTTTCTACCACTCCATGATCCTCCGCATGTGGTTGCTCCACATCTTGAGGTTCATTATTTGGAACCAAGAGTTCCTCACCTGTATGCGAATACAGCTCCCTCTCAAGGGTCAATCTCATGGCTTTCTCATACTTCCCAAATCTTACTTTCGCACATTACAATTGTCCCGCCATCGCAAAATTTTCTAACAAAAGAGTTGATTTTAAATCAACGATATCTCCCTCATCCAAGCTCTGATTCGACTGATTTGTTTTTTCAATTTGGGTATTTTTTCGCAAGGAATCCAAATATGTTATTTTTTTTTAAATTTTTCATCAAAATTTTCATATATTCTCTGCAAACTCGTGCACCCAAATAATTTATACTCTCATACCATGTAGAAAATTTATAACACATCTCTGATACCATGTAGAAATTATACAACATGCATGTATATCTTGGATTCACTCGATCTAAAAATGTACTAAATTTAAATACTGAATTGCTTCTACAAATATTTTGCGGAATTAAAAACACAATCGCTAATCACATGAACATGAAGAAGAATCAAATCAAACACAACACAAATAATTTCCCGGGGAAATCTTGCTGCTCAAAACCCCTCTATCATATATTGTATATTCCACAAGTAATCATGAAACAATTACATACAATATTATCACAAGAGTCCTCTTGTATTCAACTAATTGTTTCACACTGATCCAGACAAAATCGGGCCAATACTCAGCCAAATCTCAGCCTGCCTTGCTCACGCAATCCATGAGGAATGCAATCTTTATTCATAATGAATTCCAGCCTTCCTACACTGCGTTGAGTATCAAGGGAATCTTATGGTGTTTTAACTACACCTGGGTAGCCTACTAATATCACAGCAGATAGTTACACTTCCCTTTCACCTAAATCTCAACTGGGTCTCCACTGGAACTGACATGCATGCAAATAATAATAGTAAATCCTCAGTTGCATGTGAGATCACTGATTTTGAATTAAATAATATTTAATTCACTTGATCTCTCACTAGTGTATCAAACAGTTACAACTAGCACAATTGAGTTTAACTCACTTAACTAAGTTAAACTGATTACAACCTACATTAACTAATGCACCATTGCACTTCGAACTCTATTACAACTAGAATTACTCTGCATGCCTCACCAACTACCCTCAACTCGAAATTCATAAGTTAACTAAGTTTATCACACACAGTTAACTATTACAAGTTATTTTGAGATTAGATTACATTTTATTGTCCATCTTAATTAATGGATAACTACAATATACATGCACCAAATTTATCCCACACCAGTGTAGGTGTTTCTTGGACCTCTTGGTCCCACTCTTAGTGTAGGTGCTGCTTGGAACTCCTGGTCCCACACTTAGTGTAGGTGATGCTTGTTGTTTCTGGATGCCAATTTCACTGTTTCTTTTTGAAAACTTCAACATACAATACATTAGTTCAAGCCCCTTAATATTTCATACAAACTATCCTTGCTAAATATATCTTATGTCTAACCCCGCATATTTTTATTTTCCCCTTCTTTTATATAAGAGGTTACAAACATTACAATTTGGAGCATTGATCGTAAATTTGTGGATCTTTTCCCAACTACAAATAAAAAGATAGATAATTTTTTACAATAAAGATAAAATAAGAGACTTAAATTATAACCATGGGATATCACTAAGTCATTATGATTCCATGACTAACAACATGAAATTGTGACTAAGAATAATTTTTGCAATATAAAGTAATTTTTTATGCAAAGATCATGACCTAGGAACCTTATGTACATTGAGGAAATCCATGTACAATTTTTGGAAAGAAAAATTCAAATACATATTTGTATTTGTTTAGATCAAGGTCATCTAAATCAATGATTGTGCCATTGTTGATCACCTACAGGAAACTTGGTAACTAAAAGTGTGTGCAGACAGTTTGTGCAACTAATGGAATACTTGAATTGGCCTTGGGTAACTGGAGTGACATCTTGATATTCTTGCAAAGTGCCAAAGAACTATGAAACCAACAGAAAATTAGATAATACAAATCACATTCAAAATGTATGTGAAATCACAAGGAAACATGCTTCAATAAAAACAATTACCTTGTTTGAATTTAGCAATGCTCTCACCATGAAATGATGGGTATAATGAAAAAGGTAAGGAAAATGATATAAAAAATGGGGTAGGATGAGCAAAAAGGGATTGTTTAATACATTCAAAATGGGTCAAAACTGAGACCCAACATCTCTCCCACACATATAATTGTCATGTCCTCATGCAAAGATTTGGTATCAATAGCCTAGTTTAGCAGATTGAGTCTTTATGATTGTCTTTCCAGATATTTCTGCCTCCTCTGTTCTTTTTGCTTCTGCAAAAAAAGTTTGAGTTTCAGTCTCATGTAATTTTTTGCCAATTTTCCCAATTTCATGGACCATTGATTACCCCTTATAGTCATAAATTAATTCTTGGATGCTAGCCGATTTCTAGATTTTCTCAACAAGGTGATTCTTTCCTTGAGAACTTTATTTTCTTCCTTTATGTACCTATCCAATACCTCATATTATTTGATTTTTTACTTAAGCTTTCTTATCTTTCTACCATTATTTTTCTTTTATTGTGTGATCTCAGGAAATTCAGTCAATTCTATGTACTAACCTTATTAAGGCTCCTTCAACTCACTTTCATATAAGTATGAGTAGGATATATTGAGGATATTCTTCATTATCTTGGTTTTTGGATTTTTTTCTTCCTCAAGAACAAAATTAGGTATTTTTGACCCACTCTTCTACATAGGATAATAGGTACGAATATGAGGATTTGTTTCTTCTACAAGAACATAATAGGAATCTTTGACTCACTCTTATCCATAGGATAATAGGTAGGCCTCCTAGGATTTGTTTCTTCTACAAGAACAAAAATAGGTATCTTTTTCTTAGTTTCTTTTTCAAGAATGTTCTTCAGGGTCTTCTAAACATGCTTAGAAAAACAACCACCTCATCTTCATATTTTGTCTCTGTTACACAGCATTTTTTCACCGTCCCTGCAATCCCCAACTCGCACATTGGAGGGTCATTTTTGTGACCAATACGCAGTGTCATTCTTTGCAAATATCATCCTTGCATCCCTTTTGATGAAATATTATTCTTGTTGAAATTTCCCTAAGCAGAGCTGTGAAAATCCCTATTTTTTCCTTGGCGCGAGTAGCTCGTTACCTCCTCGCGCCGACCTGGAAATTTAACATTGAGCCTGCGCCACTTGGCGCTCTGTGCCAGTTAGACACCCGCACCAAGCTATTTATGAAATGTTTTTTAAAAATAGAGGTGGAGGTTCCATTCCAACCACCTCGGGGATGAGTCATTGGGAGTGGTTGAACTGAAACAACCACGGGCTCCCTCCTTTAGTTAGTAGTTTCCACCTCCCTTCGAACACTCCTAAAGTATAGGCCTCCCTTCCACCTTTGTAGGGTTCCAACCTCCTCCTTTTCCTCTATATAAACAAGCCTTCTCCCTTTATGAAAGCTAGTTGAACAAAGAGAATTATACAGCTGAAGTGTTGAACTTGGAGAACTAAAATATAGCTGAATAACTGAGTTATTGAGAAGGTAGATCAAGAATGAATTCCATCGAGAGGTCCCTTATCCCGTCTGAATTCCTCGACGAGCTTTGAGACGTGCTTCTCCCGAACCCCGCTGGAGGAGACCGCAACGTCAAAGCATGGTTGTATCTCTTCTTTCTACCTAATAATATAAGTGACTATTGTCTGGTTCCCATCTTGTATTTTGTCTTTATCGAATGCAATATGCTTAGTATTCTCTGACTGAATAGTAGCTTTTGGATGAAATTAGTATGTGGTATGTGGTTATCGTTTTCTGATCTCTGTGCAGGTGTCCAAGCGCGATAAGCGAAGGGATTGTGACTTGCCAAATTGGGAGCGAGAAGTTCTCATCACCACTACGATTGCCGACAACAGCATTGGACCATAGGTAGGCCATCTTATCGCGTCCTCTTTCATTCAAATATCTAGGAACCTACACTCTAGCATGATTCCTTGTTACTAGACCCACTCTAGGGCTAGAGGGATCGTCTCTATCCGCAGAGAGGATTTACCTACATAACAAGTTGGCGACTTTGTCGGGGATCAGTGCGAGTTTGTCTTTGATCTTGTTGGGTCATTTTTGGGTTTTTTGTCTTGTTGTTTACCTTTCTGGTTGTTTAACTATGCTTCAAACCCTTTTTCAGCCCCAGAGTGTCAAGATTGACCTCTACTCTGTAGATTTTTTTCTTTTTTCCTTGGTTAAATGGCTTGGTGTGGTTTCTCCCTAAACAGTCGCGTCGATTGGCGCATGTTGCTTTTATATCACCATCCCCTGTTTGGTGTTGAATACCGCATCACAGTCGCGCCGACCCCTGTGGGTTTTTGGGTGTGAGTTTTTGCATGAGTTTTTGGTCGATTGTGCTTATTTCTAGGTTATTTTTAACACTAATTGAAGTGTTTTTTACTGTTTTTTATTTCTGGAGGCTTGTTTTCCTCAGTTGTTTGTCCATTTCTTATCAGTGTGACTTCAGGTCTTAGGGTTTCTGAGTGCTTTGGTGCATTGAGCCTTCTGTTTGGAGGTCGAGTTTCTTGATAGCTGTCAAATTCGTTCCCTGTTTAATTGCTCTTGGTCTCTTTGATCCTATTGAGTATGTTCATTGGTTGAATGATCATTGCCTTTCTTGTTTTATTCTTCTCCCCCTTACTCCAAGCACCGATTACATTTCTTGTATGGGTCATTTTGGAGATTTCTCTTTGATTTTAAAATATTATAGCATTGGTTTGGGTATTGTTGTGTTTGCTTCATGTTGTTGGAGTCATTTCATTTCAACTTTTACATTCGCTCTCTCAAGCTAGTGTTTAGTTTTGTTTTTCGTGTCATTCAGTGCATTGTTTGCTCTATTGTATTGAAAAGAAAAAACCAAATATTGCATTCTTTTTGCTTTGAAAATGAAGCGTTCTCTCGCATAACTAGCATTGTATAGGCTACGAAAGAGTTTAGTTTTTTTTTTTTTTTTTCGTAGATTGTATTAGATGCATTAGTGGATGTTTTCGCAGATTTCATTATTTGCTCTCACTTGGAAGTCTTCTTTCCTTCTCGTAGATAGCGTTCATTGAATGAAAATGGTATCCTTCTGCATGTAGTTTTGCATTTAGGAAAATTTCAAATCCGACATACGTTAAGGCCTGGAAATTGAAACCTACTCCAAAATCAACATTAAAATATATTTCAATTAACCTAAGGCAACATTGAAACCTAACGAAATATTCTAGTGGTCTAAGTTAGAGACGTGTTCCGGCGTCTTAAAACCCAGTAGCTGTCGTTCGCCATCTGGCTCTAGACAACGCTAGTATAGACTTGTGCTCCCCTACCATCGAGTATATAAAGGGAGACCCTTCTAGGTTGCAATCCTTTTATCCATAGGAATCCGAGTTTGCCGCCCTGTAACTGTGATACACCAAACACAGCATTCGGGGAGACTACTTGCACGTACGTTAAGTCCTTGGTCATTTCTCTTTCATTTGATCACCAAGGTGTATATGGCAGTTCATGGAAACCTAGTATACCCTCTTGCTTAGAATACCTGAGCAGACATTTTTTGATCTTTACTGACTCCTTAAATTTGAAAAGATCATCGAGCATTTGTTCTTTCGTGCTCGTGAAAAAATGAAAGTGACTAGAGTCATCTTTTGCCTGTTTCTTGACTCTTAAAACATGAAACAGCAAAGTTTGGCTTCAGTGTCGTAAAATAAACTACCCACGATCACACGCCCATTAAAATTTTTAGCACTTGGATTGTTTTTGTTTGCCTTGGTTTTTTGAGTCTTTGCTCAGATCTCTCTTTTTCCTTCTTGTTGTGAAGCAGTCACGGTGGCAGAACCACCGGTTTCATCATCCTCACTCCCTTCTAGAGGTAGTCCTTTACCAGATAGTTCATTTGAATCTCCTTAATCCTCTAGGTCTGCCGAGCTTCAGCAGCCTATTCTCCCGTCGATCTTACCCCTTGCTTCTCGATCTCCCATTGATGAGCCAGTTGAGTTCAATTGGCCTCCCTCGGGCGCTTGGTCTGGTTTTGGGGACGAGGAAGAATTCCCTCCTCTTACGTCAAGATCGCAATTTTTAGCTGATGTTATACCTCCTAGTCCCCCTAGTCTTTTCGAATATCTTACGGAGGATTCAGACATGGACACATCAGGTCCTATTGGCAGTGATGGAATTCCTATTTCTACTGAAGAATATCAACTTTTCCCTTAAAACACCACTCATGTGTCTGCTCAATCTTCACCATCCATGTCACTTCCAGACAGATATAGGTCTTTGAGTCATATTATTGCTGGTGTTGCATCCATGGCATCATCTACTCCATCCAAGAGTCCAATCCTTCGATCATTAGGATTGTCACCGATGACACCTGCTTCGTCGCTTTCGGTTACATCTGTCCCAGTTCAACCTATTATATGTATGGTTGCGTCTGCGCCGGTCACTCAGTCACCAGCAGCCTCAACTGAGATACTTGGTGGCCTCACTTTTGAAGAGTATCTATTATTTATTCATCAACAAAACTCTCAGATTTCTCAGCAGCCCCATTCTCCTGTTAATCCACCACACCATTATGACGAATATGGTAATCCTGTCTATTTTCCCTTTCTTACTCCTCATCACTATGATGTTGCCGGTGCTCCCATCTATGTGTTCCCTACTCCCCATCATTATGATGAGCGTGGAATTCCTATTTATGACCCTTATGAAATCGTTTCTAAGATTGGAAGGACTTATCAGGTGCAACCCCCTGGACCACAAGGACAACCCTTTCAGGGACAACCTTCAATTCAGTCAGGGCTTGCATTAGGTCCTCAGGGACAACCTTACGGTCTGCAAGGCCAACCTTTACAAGGTCAGCCTATGGTCTAACAAGGAAAACCCCAGGGGCCTTCGGTTCCACCTTTTTATCAACCAGGACCTTCTTACGGTCCTGGGGGGGAAATCTATTCATCGCAAGGACAACCTTTTGTTCAACAACCGAGATCATATACTCAAACTGGTCTGAATGTTGGACAACAAGGACAACCCTCTGGTCCTCCTCCGGGGCAACCTGGTCCATCACAACCATCAGGCCAACCTGCTCAGCAGGGGCAACCTGGTGGCCCTCAACATCCAGGCCAATTTGCTCCGCAGGGGCAACCTACTCAACTGACCCAGCAGCCGGCTCAGTCTACTCAATAGCAATTTTACTCTACTTCACAGCAGGGTCATACTTTTCAGCAGCCTATTTAGTTTGCTCAGCAGTCGGTCCACCCTGTTTATTTAGCTCAACAGGGCCCCACTTATCGACATCCAATTCAACCCCAAGGTTTTTATTATCCTCGTGGTCAATATCGACCAATATATAGTGCACCTCAAGGTTTTACTTATCACCCTCAATATCAGTTGCAATATAATCAACAGCAATGCCATGCTTACATTCCGCCAAAAAATCCTTATGTTGCTCAGCAAGAACCTCGATGGTATACTCAGAATTAGTATCCTGGTCCTCAGTATCAACACAATTATTCAGCTTATCCCCCATATCGTCAAAATCCTTCGGGACAGAATCAATGGGGGCAGAATTTTTCTCAAACAGGTTGGAATGCGAATTCGGGTTCTTATCAAGGACCTGTTATGCCTTTTGACCCTCAATTACCATTTCTCTCCACATTAGAGTTATCGGATGTGTCAAAGTTAACGAATGATCCTATTCTTCAAACTCATATTGGCCTCTAGTTCCGACTAAGATTCCTGGTGATTGTCCCAAATTTGAGGGCAAGTCCGAAGAAGACCCCCAAGCACATGTTATGACTTACCACTTGTGGTGTTCTTCTAAATCTTGGGTTGACGATTCTATTCGGCTTCGTCTTTTTCAATGGACTCTTACTGGTTCTGTTGTTAAGTGGTATTTCAAGCTCTCTCATGGTATCTTTCAAGATTTCAACTCTCTCTCCATGGCATTCCTTACTCGTTTTCAGTTACCAGTTCGTTATGAAGCTGGGACGCATCTCCTCAATTCCTTGAAACGGGACCGGGCTACTCATATCTCGGACCATATTCATGAATGGAGACGTCTTCGTCACTTGATCAAATTTGAAATTCCTGATCAGCTTCTTACTCATTGGTTCACTACCTCCTTTTTCAATCGGATCGCGAAAGACATAGCCATGAGGGCATGTGTAACCGAGGAACAGGCCATTGCTCATGCCCCGTACCTTGATCTCGTGTACTCTCAATCAGGCATATTGTATGATATTTTGACTGATGCCCCTCGACCTGGAAATTCTAACGCACCGGCGACCCCATCCATCGACGGTATTATTGGTTCTGTGTCTCAGACTTCGCGTAAGTCTTCTTCTTCCAACCCTAGGAAGCAAAAGTATAATTCTTCCAATGATATTGCTCCTTAGTCTAGCCCGAATCCTGGTAAAACCTTGGAGGTCAATGTCGTTCAGGCCAATCCTGCGAATAAGGCTTCTAAAGGGAAAAATAAGGATAAAGGAAAGCCCAAGGTCAATGCCCCAAAACCAGATTCGTCCAAATCTCGTGCTGATGATGGTTCGTAGCATAAGCTGAAGTATCCCTGTCTGATTTATGATGAAGAGCACTACACCAAGGACTATCCTTGACGGGCCGAAGTGAGTATATTTCTCAAGGGCGCTCAGGATACTCCCACTATCCTTAAAGAACCTTTTCCATCTAAGCAGACCCAGATGGTCGAGCAGCCTCAGTCGTCTACTCCGTTTGGCTCTCAAGTGTTCATGATGAACTGTTCTGCATCTGTTTCTATTGCTACTCGGTCGAAAGATTATGTTGGGTCACGTCAGGCAATGGGGAAGGAGATCGTTGATGGTCCTCCTCCCCCACCTGTTTCCAACCCTCTTGAGATTGAAATGCCCAGTGTTGAACCCGTTGTGCAACCACCTTCCAAAGGTGTTCTCCGGAAGTCTTCTTATAATCCCAACACCCGTGCTGCTCAACATTACAGTATTTTTGAGGATTTGGCACAGGCGCCGTCTGCGATGTCCGTGTTAGAATTACTTCAGATTTTTCCATCTCAGTGGAAATATTTATTATCTGCAATCGGAGGGGTTGATCCTGCTGATACTATCCTTCTCTCTTTTGATCTAGAGAATTTCATCCCATGACTTCCGCACCAGGTTGCGCTCATTATACAAGTCGTTATTAATGGTCTCGGCATCCATCGAGCCTTTGTGGACAAAGGTGCATCTACCTGCGTCATGTCAGCTTCTTGTTGGAAGGTCATTGGCTCTCCGGCCCTGAATTCCTCACCCAATGCCCTTGAAGCATTTGATGAAAAGGAATCAAAACCTTTGGGTGTTCTCGCAAGTTTTCCGATTACCTTGAAAGGGAAGATAGTCAATGTTGAAGTAAAAGCAGTTGATGCTAAACTCAATTACAATCTTCTACTTGGTCGCAGTTGGACTCATGCTATGCTTTGCGTTCCGTCCACCCTCTTCTGTGTTTTGAAATTTCCACACGAGGGCAAGATTGTTATTTTCGATCAATTTTCATTCTTCACCTCTTCTTCTGAGAACAACGTTCTGTATGTGGATAAGATCCCTACTCCCTTCGAGAGCGTTGGGCCAAGTCTCTTCAAAGATCCAGCCCTCCTGGGTATTTTTCCCCTTTCACCACCAAGGAATCCTTTCACCACCAAAGACTGTTCAAGTTAACATGATCTCTCGGTCTGATGACCCATGGATTATTCCTTCGCCTGAACAAGTCGATTCATATGGAGATTCAATGCCTCTGAGCCCAATTGAAATAGATTATTGTGAACTCATTGCTACATCGGATACTCCACCATCTGATGGGGCTCCTTTGAGCTTGTATCTTGACGTGTATTATCAATCCCCTTAGCTCGGTGATTCAGACTCGCCTAATCCTTTGAAAGAAGTGTTTCCTTCCGATGAAGCCATCGTGGAAACCAAGTCTCTTGAAGACCTACCGTGGGACGATGGTCATCATCATCCTTCGTTTATGCCTGGACTCAGGGCTGTGTCTACATGTCTTGTGCATTTTGAATCTCGAGTTCCTTCTCCTCCACTTCAAATTCCAGTCCTGACACATGAAGTCTTTACATAAGGCAACTTGAGAAATATCACACAAACGATGCCTATTGACATTTTCGTGAAGTCGGGAATCGTCGAGAACATCCATGTGGGGGTCACTTGTTCTTCAAATTAAGTGCAAGTTTATACTAGCCTTTTCCGTGAATTCCATGATTTCTTCGCATGGTCCTACAAAGAAATTCCTGGCATTGATCCTATTATAATGGTGCACGAAATCCCTACCTATCCCGATTTGAAACCTGTTCACCAGCGTCTTCGTCCAGTCCACCCTAGAAAGGCTGCGGCCATTAAAGGTGAAGTTGAAAAAATTCTCAAAGCTGGTTTCATTTATCCAATTCCCTTGACAGAATGGGTTTCAAACATCGTTCCTGTCGATAAGAAACAGGGAAAAATTTGTGTCTGTGTTGATTACCGTGACATAAATCGGGCCTGTCCTAAGGATAATTATCCTACTCCCTTCATTAATCAGATAATTGATGACTGTGCCGGGAGTGATATTTTTTTCCCTTATGGACGGATTTTCTAGATATAATCAGATTAACATTCTCCTGGCTGATCAGCACAAGACGGATTTTATCTGTCCTTGGGGTACCTCCGCATATAAGAAACTCCCTTTTGGCTTGAAGAATGCCGGAGCCACATTCCAGCGAGCGATGTCCTACGCTTTCCATGACATTTGTCACATCGTTCAGCCTTACCTGGATGATCTTCCAGCTCATTCAGCTAAGCGTAGGGACCATCTGGACCATCTTCGTCAAATCTTTCTTCGTTGTCAACACTACAGTATTCAGCTTAATCCGCATAAATGTGTCTTCTGCGTTGATTCCGGTAGAATTTTAGGGTTTATCATGTCTAAAGACAAAATTCACCTCGATCCACTTAAGGTTGAGGTTATTTTCAATCTTCCCTCTCCATCCTCATTACATCAATTGCAGATTTTGCAAGGAAAGGCGAATTTTCCACATCATTTTATATTGAACTATGCCGAAGTAGCTAAAGGATACACGTGAATTTTGAAACAGGACATCCCTTTCTGTTGGGATGAGATTGCTCAACAATATTTTGAGGCACTCAAGACCTTGTTGGTCAACGCTCCTTTATTATGTCCTCTGAATTACCATCGTGATTTTTCCCTCTATTTAGTTGCCGCTTTTAGTACAATTGCCATGGTTTTGGTACAAGACGATGATGAACGTCATGAACATGTTATTTATTACTTGTCTTGTAACCTTCTCGATCCTGAAACGCGTTATGCTCATGTCGAGAAGTTAGCACTAGCTGCGGTCCAGGTCGTCCAGCGCTTTCGTCATTATATCCTTTTGCGTACGGTGACTATGATTTCTAATTGCAACCCCATGACCTATATTTTGTCTTGAAAATTGTTGGGGGGGGAATACTTGAAGTGGATCATTATCCTCCAAGAGTTCGATTTGGAATTTACTACTACCAAATCAAAGAAATCAGTGGTTTTTTCTGCTTTGATTTGTTCCTTCCCTTCCGACTCTGCTCTGTCTCGTTCTGAGGACCGTATTCCGGACAATACACTTTTCTTGACTAGCACCCTCGACCCCTAGTATGGTGATATCATCGTATATCTCCAGACTTCCACCTTCCAACCTGAGTTGAAAAAGGATGCCCATCTTCGTATCTGGCATCACTCGCAACCTTATCGTATAGTCAGAGATACGCTCTATCGCGTTGGAGTTGATTCCGTACTCCGCCAATGTCTGACACTCGAGGAAGCTGAGAAAGCATTGAATTATTTTCATAGTGGCACCTATGGTGGTCACATGTCTGGTTACGATACTGCACAAAAGATACTTCGTGCTGGTTATTTTTGGCCTTCCATTTTCAGAGACTGTATTGTCGCAGTTCGTAAATGTCATGATTGCTAAATTTATCAATGCAAATTGTGTGCACCACCTATTCCTCTTCACCCTGTCATTACCGTTGGTCCCTTTGTCAAATGGGGCATTGATTTTATGATGTGTAACCCTCACTCGGCCGAGGGGCATGCTTATATCATCGTAGTCGTGGACTACTTCACCAAATGGGCCGAAGCAATGCCTACACTGGCCGGTGACGGTAAAACAGCTGCTCAGTTCATATTCAATCATATTATTGCTAGGTTTGGTGTCCCTCAAGCCATCATTACCGATCATGGTTCCCATTTTCGGCATTATATGGTGGCGGAGTTGACTTCTAAGTTGGGTTTGCGTCACGATAGCTCAACGCCATACTACCTGCAAGCCAAGGGCTAGGTTGAAGCTGTGAACAAATTTCTTGTCACAATGCTTCAGCGTACGATTGGGATCCACAAATAAAACTGGAATCTCATGTTATTTTCGATTCTTTGGGCATATCGAACCTCAGTGAAGAGTGCGACCGGATTCACCCCTTTTTATTTAGTTTACGGTCTGGAAGCTACTCTCCCGATTGAGTGTGAAATACCTTCACTCAAGTTAGCTGTGGAATTATTGCCAAATACTTCGCTGGAAGAAGAGCATCTCATTTTCTTAGAGAGGTTAGATGAAACCTTTCGCTTAGCCGCTTTGGTCATTGAAGCACAAAAGAAGCGAGTCAAAGCTCATTTTGATCAATCAGTTTCCCCTCGTTCTTTCGTTGAAGTAGATCTCGTCCTCCTGTCTGACCAAGCTCATGATAAGCTGGGGGTAGGAAAATTTCAACCTATTTGGCATGGGCCTTACATCGTTAAACGTGTGTTGCAAAATGGGGCCTATGAGCTAATTGACTATGAAGGTCATCATCTTGAACAGCCCAAAAATGGGTTGTATCTCAAAAAATATTATACATGATTCATTCATGCATAACAGGTGTACATAGGTGTTATTTTCATTTTTGTACATGTTTTTGGGTTTGGTTTACTTTGTGAGAGTTTTCTTGCTTATTGGGTCTTAATTATTGTGCAGATGTCTATTACCCCTTAATTCGGTTTCGCGGATGGTGCTTCCCGTAGTACCAGGAATTTTTCTTCGGAAGCCTGGGTAATTTATGATCCTGTTGGTGAGTTGATAGATCTGCAAGGTATTTGTCTAAGACGGACTACAAACAATGTCACTAAATATAGCGTTGTCATTGAGTTATTAACTGAGGCAATCAACCTCGGCATACGCGCATTGCTTGTAAATCTAGATTCACAGCTTGTTGTTCTACAACTCAATAATCATTATTCAGTTAGAAATATGCACATTCTGATATTGTATTTACGTATTTGTTTGTTGGAAAGACATTTTGATTTTATTACTTATCAACATATTCCTAGACGAATGAACACATTAACTAATACAGTAGCTAACATTGTATTAGATAGACATTTGCATAATTTGTGAAAGCATCATCATATGTAAAAATAACCATGTAAGGAAATAGATGTATATATATATATATATATATATTGCATGTTTGCAACTGTGTGCATCATAACATCAAAAAAAATATGTGTACGTTTCAGTTACATCCTGAGACATCATGTCTCACAAAATATGCAGATAAAATAAACCTAGGTGTCTAATTAGCATGATGCTCATGATAACATGTCACGGCTAATACTAGCCGCCTCAGCAAGCAGTGGATTCGGCTGGGCACCCCTACAGTATGTCTCTGATAGGCGCAAGGAACACCATCAAAACGTGCATAATCTGGGACTCCTCGGGTGATCCCCTCCAGGTTGCGCACTATCTCGTCTTCCTCTCCGCCCTCGGCTTGAGGGTCGAAATCGTGAGGGATTCGCCTCGCTATCGGTGACATACCTGTAGGTCTCTCTGGGCCAACATCTGCATCACATGGATTTAATGTTAGAACATACATAAATAAAAAAATCATAATACTCATAAAACTTAAAAATTTGAGTCTTACCCAAATCTTCATCCCAATCCTCTCCCTACGGGAGTGGGAGGATTAGATCATCAATGAAATATATGCCAGAGTAGGGCCAATCCTCCACAACAATCAGTTTTCGATGGAGCCAATCAATAAATTTTGGCCTCCAAGACATCTGTTGGCCACCCCCTGCCCTTGGCATCAGTGCTGCCTATCGGGCCATCCGTGGTGCTCTTGTTGGTGGAGGTTGAACTATGACCTCCTGTCGCTGAAAAATTGGTAATTGTTCCAAGAAGAACGATACCAGGATGGATCCATAACCAAATTGTTTCAGTTTGGTCTTCTTGCATTTGGTTAGGTTGCATTTCATATTTATGGTCATGGCATCTGCCTAGTTGTAGATGGTCAGAGCCATGCAGTCCACAGCAAGAAGAAACTGTGTCTTTGTTGCTTCATGTGGTGCTTGTGATCTGGCAACCCCTGTGATGGTATGCAATACCACGCGTAGTGTCAAATCTGGGATAGTTTGTATATCAACTTTCCCACTGTCGGATCCTTTCCGCACTCCTCAACATACCCTGTCTATTACCATGGTCATGTTTTCCATGCAGGGTCAAGTGATGATTAGGAGTGGTGTTGCACCTCTCCGCGATAATCCTGTGATGAAGTACATGTCAGAGACATCAATCTCAAGTTCTTGATCCCGTAGGATGAACTTCTCTTGATTTTCATCCCATATATTGATCAGGTATTGTAGCAATTCTGGTTGGGTTCGGAGACATGGTCTTAGGAATAATTTTAGCAAACCACGGTTTCTGAGGGCTTCCATAAGTCCCTCATTTTCCATGGCCAACTCATCTTCTTCACTATGCTCTCGTTCTTTCCATTCAATGACCATTTTTCTCCTTTCTACCTGCAAACACACACATATGAGTGGTATTAGTCAATGTTCATCCTTAAATTTGTAAACAATTGGGACATTTGGTGCATATTTTTGCTAGAAATCGGTTTGCGTCGTTGGCGTGACTGTTTCTAAAATAATCGTGCCAATGGGGGCAACCTAGTGTTAAAAATTGGGCGGTTGGCGCGACTCCGTGCCCGAAACCCGCGCCAACCGCGCAGCCCTAATTTTTACAATTCCTCCCCCAAAATTCAAAATTAACAAATGAAGGAAGCAAGAAATAGCTTAAAATCACAAGGGGGATCCCAGCTCTTACCTGGAGTTGACGTATTTGTGATTGATCTACTGGATTGGCCGCTATTGTCGCGACAAGATTGCACAGTAAAATGGGTAACTATTGCTCCACAAGAGGTAAAAAGTGAAAAGTAATTATTTTTACTATTTTGGGAATTTTATAACTTTTTCACAACCCTAATTAGGTTTTAAGACACGTTTTTTGATTATTTTACTGTATTATTTTCAAAAAATGGGTTTTAGACATGTCTCTTGTGTAGCGACAGGTTTTCATGTGACAATGATGAAGTAACGAGTTATATTTTATACTTTTTCGGACTCGGTAAAAACACGAAAAAGTTACTACTGGAGTCATCTTTCAGCGCTTTTCTGACTCTCTAAAATTGAAAATATTGTCGAGACGCTTGTCGTTTTGAACTCGTTAAATGGTTGCGAAACGATATCTACCCAGTATACGTTTACCCCTTTTTCGAGCTGGGATGGATTATTTACGAAAAAGGAATACCTTAGCCTATCGCGACTAAGAGGTTCTTTCAGACTTTGTTTTCTACCTTTTCGGATCTGTGAGACTATCTACGAAAAGGGACTACTGGAGTTTTCTTTTCTACCTGATTTTTCAAACTCTCTAAACGTGAAAAGATGTCGAGTTCTTCCTTTCTCAAACTCGTTAAACTCTGATGACATCGGACTTCGTCACCATGACGTTATTCGAGTTCCTCCTTCCTAGGGCTCGTAAAATGTACTAGGATGGATTTGTCTGAAGGACAAACTTATAGTGCAAGCATATGTTATCCTCTTCAAGCTTGTTTTCAAAAATAATTGGGGTACTCGCTAGAAATGGTGGGGGAAAATGGAACCAGATTTTAGTTGTGTTGGCAGTATGTCGCTCTTGAACATGGCACTTGCCTGCATTTGAGTCAGGTTGGGGACATCTCATTTCGTCATTTTTTCCTCCACGGGTTTGGGTAATCTCTTTTGACCTCTCATTTTCTCTTTGCCACGTCATCATGAACTCAGGTCCTTTGATGTCAAATACTGTCAAATCTAGTGTCGTGTTGCTGATATGTTCAAGAGAAGTTTTCCTCTACAGTTTTCAACCTCCCTGTGATTCTCTGTTGGTCCTGATTCACAAACATTATATTCCTCTGGCTCATGTCGATGATGTGGGAAACCTTATGGCCCTCCTTCGACCAGGTCACTTCATGTCGACTTCAGCTCATTATCCAGGAATCTGATCTAGAGACTCCCTTCTGGTACCTTGGAGCCTACATGCCTTAATGGCAGGTTCTTCGCATTCGATGCAAGGTCCACATCATTGGCCTTCGATCGACTGACTCTATGGGTGTTCGATGCCAGATCACTGTTCACATTCCGTGGATTGTACCTTTTGTATCTTGAGATCCATTGTCATTATTGGCGGTTCCTCTCGCATCTGTTAACAGCTTTCATCAATGGCGGGTAATCAGACGATTTTCTTGCATGTTTGACTTCAGCTCATATATTCGCATGCTTGAATATGTACTTGTTCAGGTCGAGATGGAGCGCAAGACCCTAGATTTTTTCTGATAAAATATAGGATGCAGGTTCTTTGTGGATTATCATGACTTATTGCATGACTCTTTAATTGGATGGTTGCGACCATACCGAGTCTATTTATTGATCTTTACTGCTGGATGGTTGCGTCCATACCTAGATCTCTGTTTTTATATATACTCTATTATGGATGGTTGCGCCCATGCCACATGTTCATTTATCTAAGATATCAATTGTATTTGTAATCGCAGGTTTTCCGACATCGGTGTTTACTTCAAACGCATTCTCGTAAAGCATTTCACCCCTCCCTCTCCCTCAGAACTCATGCTTTAGGGGGCATCTGTTACATAGCATTTTCTCACTATCCCTGCAATCCCCAACTCGCACATTGGAGGGTCGTTTATGTGACCAATACGCAGTGTCATGCTTTGAAAATATCATCCTTGCATCCCTTTTAATGAAAGAAACATTCTTCTTGTTGACATTTCCCTAATCAGAGCTGTGAAAATCCCTATTTTTTCCTTAGCGCGAGTAGCCCGTTACCTCCTCGCGCCGACCTAGAAATTTAACATTGAGCCCACGCCACTTGGTGCTATGTGCCAGTTAGACACCCAAGCCAAGCTATTTATGAAATGTTTTTTAAAAATAGAGGTGGAGGTTCCATTCCAACCACCTCAGGGATGAGTCATTGGGAGTGGTTGAACTGAAACAACCACGGGCTCCCTCCTTTAGTTAGTAGTTTCCACCTCCCTTCGAACACTCCTAAAGGATAGGCCTCCCTTCCACCTTTGTAGGGATCCGAACCTCCTCCTTTTCCTCTATATAAACAAGCCTTATCCCTTTATGAAAGCTAGTTGAACAAAGAGAATTATACAGCTAAAGTTTTGAACTTGGAGAACTGAACTATAGCTGAATAATTGAGTTATTGAGAAGGTAGATCAAGAAGGAACTCCATCGAAAGGTCCCTTATCCCGTCTGAATTCCCCGACTAGCTTTGAGACGTGCTTCGCCTGAACCCCGCTAGAGGAGACCACAACGTTAGATCATGGTTTCATCTCTTCTTTCTACCTAATAAGATAAGTGACTATTGTCTGGTTCCCATCTTGTATTTTGTCTTTATCAAATGCGATATGCTTAGTCTTCTATGACTGACTAGTAGCTTTTGGATGAAATTAGTATGTGGTATGTGGTTATCATTTTCTAATATTTTTGCAGGTGTCCAAGTGTGATAAGCGAAGGGATTGTGACTTGCCAAATCGGGAGCGAGAAGTTCTCATCACCGCTACAATTGCCGGCAATAGCATTGGACCACAGGTAGGCCATCTTATCGCGTCCTCTTTCATTCAAATATATAGGAACCTACACTCTAGCATGATTCCTTGTTACTAGACCCACTCTAGGGCTAGAGGGATCGTCTCTGTCCGCAGAGAGGATTTACCTACATAACAGTCTCCGGCTCAGATTCCTTAGAAGATTGTCTATTTCTTCTACAAATGGTCCTAGTAGGAGTTTCCTCTACTACTTCCATCACTGTTGTCATATAGTCCTCCTCTACATCTCCTAAATATTGTTTCACTACAACTTTCATTTTCTTACTAGAGTTGGCATTCGGCTTTGTTGGAGGAATCTTTCTAATGTGGGTATTATTATCCTAAATAATAGGGTTTTCAATCTTTATGGACTTATTTTTCTTTTTAACATAGGCCTATTCTATTTCTATGGAGTGTTTCTCTTTCTTCTTCTTGACAGGGATTTATATGGAGAACATATTCTTTTTCTGAACAAGGGCCTCTTATGCTTTTTTTGATGGTGTTGGATAATCTTCCAACACTAGGGGATCCCCCCAATATGAAGTCCCAATTATACCTCATAACATTTGGGATAGGATCCACATCCGGTTTACAAGCCTGACAACCACCATTTGTGTGTTTTGTTGTTGGATATCGAATGGAGAGAGTTGAATGTGATACCAAGTGCAATATTTTAAAATAATTAGGATGAGATTAGCTCTTCATTGATGGCTTGTGGGACATGACACAAGAATAAAAAACCAACATTATGAGTGAAATCATGCCTTTGGAAAGAATTGGATCACTAATAATAAGACATATGTAATGGGAAAGTGATATAAATCAACTACAAAATTTAGCTCACAATCAATTATTAACATTAACATTGAATTAATATCATAGATTCGAAGCCAAAACATAAGTTGCATGAAATGAATTAGTTCACAGACATGCAACCAATGTGTAAACACACATGCATACATCATGGGAATATCAGATAGCTAATATAACCAATAGAGGAATACATGGGAACCAATGCATGAATTGAAAAGCTTCTCATTAATATTGTCACTCATTCAAATGCATGTACAACAAGATCGCCAAATCCCAATAGTGCGATGACAGTTGTTCACATCATCTTCAAAACACAACACTAGCCTCACAATCCCTCCACTTATATGCTACCAAGAGCGAATGTATTTAGCTCCTTAAGTACAAAATATAAATATAGTTAGTGGTTAGCTTAAGTGCTAAAAGTCCTATTACTTAAGCCATGAGGACCTATTAATAAGATGTGAGATGACCCTTCATCTCCCTATGACTTTTAGACTTCCACCATGACTCTTGAGCTTCTAATTCACCCTTAGCCTTCCATGTGAACTTTGATATTCCCTTTGGACCTTTCCATGGTTTCAATATTTGTCATTAATGAAAAAATAATACATTAAGAAATTGAAAGAGCTCTGACATAACATCTTGTAGGAAGACATTAGAATTTGATAATGTCTTCATTATCCCCAAGGGCCACCTTGGTGTTGATTTGAATATTCAATAGTTGTCGCTAATTGAGATCCCATTGGTGAGCCCTGGTATTGAACCAAGAGTGTTGAAACTTCCAAGGGCTACTCAACTCTATTTATCAACCCGGGATTCATAAAAACTTACAGGTGACAATGTTATATGCACAGTAGATGGGATTCTACTCATAAAACTTTCAACTAGGACATTTGATCAAAATTTCTCCAGAACCATTCCTCTTACTAAATTAGAAGAAAACTTTCTAATGAAGATACAACTGGAAACAACCTCTAACTATGAAAAGGAAAACACCATTGGCTTCACCTTGTAAAGTCTATTTAATCAATTCATGAAAATACAAGAGCTAAACTAATTGCAGAAAGCAAGTTGTGTTACCTTGCATCATTCATCAATCTACATGTTCTACTTGCATAAAAGAATCTAATATCTCTTGTATAACCTATCATACTGTAATTCAGAATTTCATGTACCATATAACTAGCTCACACTTTCTTGTAAATAAACATTCTACTTGTACCAATTTTTTTATAATGAAGCTAACACTATTATGGTTTTGTAGTGAATGAAAGAAAGGTTTGGAGTGGCCTAGGAGATTCCCCTGATCATGAAATTGCATATGGGGGTCAACATTCATCTAGAATAAGTCAAATTTGCAGTGGGTATCAAAACTGGTGGAGGAGAGTGGTCCTACAGGTGTGCAACAATGGTTGCTACAGGAGCCCTATATTGCTACAAGAGGGCCTGTAATGCTACAGGAGGGCCTGTAATGCTACAGGAGGGATATTGAGAGGGTTTTGAAGGTGAAAATGATGGTTTAAGGGTATGTAAAGGTGGATGGAGGCTGAGGTAATTTAGTGAAGGATGGACTATGTCCCTAGCCAAGATCAGAGCCTTACAAAGGCCTGTTTTGCACTAGAAAGAATGCTCTCGGTGATCCTAGGAAAATGATTTTATGAAACATAACTTTTGGGATAGAATTTAGGGTTCACAAGAGAAGGTGAGTGAGTTCAAGGTGGGAGTGGTGAAGGTGCTCACTCATGCAGATCCACATAGCCATGTAGTCATCACATGCATACATTCATCTATCATTGATGAAATGAGACAACTTGTTGTGGAAAAGATGAGTTGAACTTAAATGTTATCTAATTTATGCCAATACTCTGATCTAATTAACAAACCAACTTCTAAGTTACAGCAAGCACATGCAAAAAAATATAAATAACACAAATATTTTTCCAAGAAATCATAAACCTAATGCTTTTGGGTTGTGGTTGTGAATCCTTCCATTCATGCTCCCACAAGAGAGGTGAAGTAGTGGTTGAAACCATAGGTTTTGATGGATATTTTCTACTAAAGTGAAAGATACTAATAAATACTTGAAACTAAAAGAAATAAAAATATAAGAGAGGAATCTAAGCCACTGGGTTGGGCACAAACCCAAGATCCTCAGCCCTCTGGAACAAACTGAGTGGCAACTCAATAAGCATCTTCTCATTATCATTAAAAAAAAGGTCTAATGAATCATATAATAGTCACAATAGCAATGCTAAGTTCTTGAGCTTAATGGCTACCTAGATGAAAATAAAACTCGAATCCTAATGAGCTCTTATTCTTGTTTATTTATACAATAGGGTAGCTGCTAGAATATCCCTAGAAAATAGGAATGTTTGTATCCTTCAACTCAAGCATGGTGGATCTTATTTCTCATTACTACACTCACACTCATAGTGGCTTGGCTGCCAATGACCTCGAGCTGATGAGAGAGATAGATTTTTGATCTTGGGCTGATTGAGGGAGTTAAGAAGGTGGCCAAACTCACAAATTCTCTCCTTATTGTCTACTTCGATCCCTTGCATGGAAAATATCTCTAAAATTCTCCATTCCCTGCAATTAAACCACATTAGGCTACATGATATGACAAATACTTTTCACCCTTCTCACTAAGCATAATATAACTAAAAATGTAAATAAATGTGAGAAAGAGATAGTTTAATAAGCTAGAGGATGACATCGCAAGCCTTATAATATACCTATTGATGAGCCTCATTATCACCCCCCTAATGAAATTGTTACTCATCCTCTGAGAAACTCAGTCATCCATGTGCACTTCTCTCGTGGCCCTGGTGGGTTCCCTTCTCTTGCAACTTCTCTGTCAACCTCACATTCTATGCATGTAGTTTTTCTTTCATCATAGAATCCCTAAGCCTCAAATCAGCCAATTCCTTTCCCATCTCCTTGACTCTTTCCTCTGTCAATCCCACATATTCCACAATATTTGATCTAGAAATTTTCATCCACCTGTGGGTCCTTACCCTTTCTATGTCTAGTTCATAAATAAGTGGGATTGTGAATTTTTCAGGGATGATTCTCCCTCCTTAAAAAATTTATAATAGGATTCCAGGCTAGGATATAGACTAGGATCTTGTAGCTGTAGGGAGTCCTTATAAAAAAAATTTGGGGAGGTTTTTGCCTCCTTTAGCTCACCTTCCTTCCTTTTAATATTTTGTGGCACACATTTCCTATATTGTGGCACCTTCTACCCCTCTGATTGAACATTCTTCCCCTCATGTAGCATGCTCTAACCTTCTTGTAAATACTATGAACCTCTTGTAACACACTCTACCCCTCTTGTAACACACTCTTTTATTCTTGTTGGATGGTTGTTGGTGTCTTGGGATTATTGAAGGAAGATGACCTCATGGTAGGCATCCTCACATATGATATAGGTTTCTTTGTTTTAGTCTTAGGAGAGGCGACTTCTTAAATTTTTCCTTCAGTGGGTCCTACTTCCTCTTTCTTGCTTGGTGATTCTTCAATGGTGATGGGGACCTTTGTGGGAGTTTATGGTCTCCCGTGTTTGATTCTAGTTCTCTTTCTGGTCTTAAAATATAGAGGGCCTTGTCTTTGTATCTTTCTCTTAGGCTTAACATGTGTGCCTAATGTAGCTAAGGTGGCAACTACCTCATGTTCAATATTTCCTAGAGATAAGCTTGTTTTATATGGTGACCTTCTATTTTTTTGGGTTCAGGATTTTCCTTAGGACTTGATGTTCCTTCCACTAGTTTTTCATCCCCTTCTCTTTCAACTTCTTCTTCTCCTTCCTTTTTTTTTCTCTCCTCTTCTTCTTATGTCGTTTTTTCCTCCTCATCCTCTATTTTTATGTCTTCCTCTTCTTCTTCTTTTCCCTCCCTACCTCCAATGCTAGAGGCAGGTGTCTCTCTAGAAGTAATGGCTTGTGTCCCTATGAAAGTTTGCCTATCCATATATATGAAATTATCCCATAGGACAGGGATTCTCAAATTTCTCAAGGCATCCATTACTATCAATTTGATGAGGCCATGGTGAGCTAGATGTTGGTTTTTTCCCTCCCTCACCTTTTGACTAATCTCTCTAATTGAATGAAGGAGAAATTATGGCACACTCAGTCTTTGAGGAAGAGGAAATTATGCCTTGAATCTCATTTCATGAATTAATCTGAAGTGGTAATCATACACCACACTCATTCTTCCTTCACGGGATATGTACCTAAGGATGTGGTAAGCCACCTCATCCGAAGGATAAGGTAATCTTTCTCTTCGAAATCCATTTTTATCCTTTACGGGTTTCTCTTTTGACATGAAGAAATTCTTCCTTGTAGTGACACTCATGGATTTGTCTTCCTTGCTCCACTTGGTCCCTAAAGGTAGGGTTGTCACTTTGTTAATGGTTTTAGGGTTGAGAGATATAGATAACCCTCTCACAATAGTGGTGGAACTATCCTCTGTTTGGGAATTCAAGGCCATGGAAAATTCAAAGGCAAGTTCATCATCATACCCCTTTAGAAACTCGAAGAATCCTATCCATTAGTGCCTTCTGAAAATGTTTACCACATGAGCATGTAGGTGCATTATTTTAGTGTTTGAGGGTTCCCTCCTGTTGAATCCTCCCCCCATATCTTCTGTTGTATCTCCTTAGTGCCACTTAAGTGAGGGAGAGGTTTTTTTTCTTTTATGGATTCAATGGTGAGATAGTTTTTTAATTTTTTGCAGCAGTGAGTTCAAATAGTGCTTATATCCTTTGTCAACAAAATTTAAATCTCCCCTTCTCCAACCATAATAATGCTCAAAAATACCTCCTATTGGCACAATTAAACTTCCACATACTATAGAATATGATAATAATTTTCATGCAATTTGGATGTAAGGATGGTGACACTTACTTAAAGTTATGTAGCCCTAGATATATATGGTGATTTGGATACCAATTTGAACCATTGTGGCCCCTTTTCACCGTCTCCTTCCTCATGTAATAGTCTCTCGGCCCTCTTGTAGCAATCTCAAGTCTTCATGTAGCTACCTCCTGTTGCAATTGTAGGGCGGGTTTCAAAACTCCTCGGTGGCGCCCGAACTTGTCCTTCCCTCTAGCTATTTTTGAAATGAGAAAATATGCAAAATAATTTGATCCTGATTACATAATATTCCATTTTTTTGTGTGGGATTGGAGTGTTTTGGTGACATGTCAATCACACGGGGTTTCCTCTTTTGCACCGATGGCCCCACTCAGAGAAATTATTCTTCCTTTCCTCGTAATAACCACCCACTATCAGTGATCCTAACCCCTTATATGTGACATATCCACGTTACATGAGTGGAAAATTAACTTTTAGTTTACTAGACGAGGGTGGCCAAGTTAACTGGCCACCTCCATCTTATTAAAACATTCCTTCTCAACATTCACACATTTTGGTAATTTACAAATAGGGAGGAGGTAAATATTTCCCATACCTGAGCCTACCTAAGGATCAAACTGATGCAGAGGTTAGCATGTCAGAGCTAGACCATATCATCGACGCTAAGGGAGTTGACTCTCTGACCTTTCTCCTGTGCATATATTCATTTTTTTATGATTATTTGACTGTGTTTTTTTTTTTTTTGTGCACATGTACCTCTTGGAAAATATCCCTGAGGGTGAAATCTCTTCTTCATAGTTTCAAGTAAGGTTTCACCTCCCCTTTCTGATGAAAATAAAAAAACAAGATCAATGGTCTCTGTGGTGATTGCATGGGTTGATACAGGAGGAGGTTTTCTTCCTGTAGCAGTCTTCTTATCTCCCTTTCAAGTCTTCATTCTGCATGAGGGTGATGAGGGATATGGTGACATGCCTTGAGGAAATTTTTAGGGTCATGAAGGAGTAGTGTAGACACTTGTAGGATTAAAAATGATGGATTTTGTGTCTATTTATTTTTAGAAAAACAAGTAGGACAAAGTGGATAATTTGAGCAAACTCGGCTAACTGTGTACTCACTCACCTGCTATTTGTTGATGATATCATTCTCTTTCTTAATGGCACACTTGGTGATTCGACTGTGGTTAGATCCATCCTGCTACTATTTTGCACTAATACTAGTATGCAACGCAATAACAGCAAATTTAATTTGACTTTTCATGGATGTACTCCACATGAGATCCATTATGCTCAATAGAGATTCCCATTCACCCTCACCAGATTTTACAATGGACTGAAGTACCTGGGATTTTACCTCAAACTAGTGAGCTATAAAATTGTTGATTGGAATTGGCTTATTACCAAGATCAAAAAATGACAGAACAACTGGTGTCATCGTTGAATATCAAGGGTTGGGTGACTGAAACTTATCAAATCTGATTTAGAGGCCATTCTGGTATACTGGATGTCTTTGGCTTGGATTCCTAAAGGAATAATTCACAAGATTCAGCTGATCTGTAGAAAATTCTTATGGCTCGGTGCTAAAGAAGGTCACACATTTTCCTGGACTAAATGGACTCGTATTGCATTACATAAGCAATGGGAGGGTTGGAGTATCAAAGATTTACCAACCTTTGCATTGGCACTGGCTCCTAAACTTGGATGGCAGATTCTTACTGGAAACAACTTATGGACCAAGGTGGTCATCAAGAAATATATCCATCCACTAAATACACTTGAATGGCTACATCTTCTACTGGTGCACTATCCCAGCTATTCAACGATTTGGCGAGCTGTCCTCGGCTTGATTCGACATATCAATGCAGATTTGGCACGGAAAATTGGTAATGGTATTAGGATTCGTATTGGCTGAGATTCATGGACAATGCCCACCTCCTCCAGAACACACTTATTGACTCTCTTAATCATGCTGGTTATCTGACACTCAACCACATTGTTGACAGAAACCGAACCACTCTATTTACTCATGGCTGGCTAGGCCATCAGGAACTACAGATACAACCGCAATGGGCTGATATATGGTATGCTTATCTGGATGCACTAAGAGATACACGAGTCATAATTCTCGACAAAGAGGATTAACTCATTTGGATGTTCTCTAAACAGGTTTTATACACTCCCAAAGAGGGGTATATTCATATATATCGTTCTCACAGACCTGAATCCTTGCTCCCATGGTGGCGCAATATCTGGAAATTAAAGGGACCTGTGAAACCTAGGCTCCTCATGTGGTGTATTCTTACTGATAAAATTCCCACAGGGGCAAATCTCCAGAAAATATCTCATATTGGCCCCCATATATTTCCACTTTGTAATGCGACTGCTGAAGATACTATTCATATTTTCCTTCATTGTAATGCAACTCATGAACTCTGGCTACTTATCCACTCCTCCATTAGCCATAATCTTCGTTGGGAGGGGAATTCTCTTACAGAAGCTTGGAAGCATTGGTGGACTTCTGCAGCTCCCCATAAGCTGAGAAGTCTGCCTACATTAATCTGCTGGAGGATCTGGATGGCCCGCAATCGGACCATCTTCCACAACGTACCACATCACTAGCCCTCATCTACTACCCACGTTATCTCCATTTACCACATGATACCAGATGATCCACCCCCTCCACAACCTCAAATTATCTCCCGTGAGATTATTGATTTATCTCTCCCTTGGGCCTATTTCGATGGATCCACACAAATACATGGTTGTGGTGGTGGCTTCCTACTTCATCTCTCACCCCACCATTTTTACAAAGTCAAGATTGCACTTGGATGTGGCACCAATAACTATGCAGAACTCTCTTGTCTACTATACCTCCTTCAATTCGCCATCACAAAAAATGTTCATGCTCTACAGATATTTTGTGACTCCAAAATTATCATTGACTGGTTCAACCTGCAATCAACCTGTCACGTACACACACTACAGAATATTTTGGACATCAAAAAATATATTTTGATCATATTTCATGTTGGCACATTTACAGGGAGAGGAACACAATTTCTGATCTCCTATCCAAGGAGGCGACGCACATATTGACTACTCACATGGAGATTCAGGAGCAGAATGATCATGCATATTATCAGTATTTCCATCAACCATTTGTACATGATCATTGGATGGGGTTCAACCCCCATTAGAGGCAGCAGATATTTTTTGTTATTTTTGCTTTCAGTTACTTTTGTATATATGTTCTCAGACTACTTATTTTTGTTCCACGGCATGTATTTATGCGGCACATAACTAATGTATTTATATTTTTTGCTACACTACAGCTATCTATTGACAACTTCACTATTGATCTGCATATGCATTTAGCATATACAAAATGTAACTTTTATTTTCATTAATAAAAGCTACGATTTTTCCTGTGGAAAAATAAAAAATAAAAATTGAGAAAATTTTTTTATGAAATGGAGTGGGTGGGTGATGGATGGGTAATGAAAAATCATTGGAGGACCTTATTCAACATTTATTAGAGCCATGATTTCACTTTTTTCTATCCTCCTCCTCTGATCTCCCTCCTGTAGATTTACAGGCTCCTCCTGTAGCACTATAGGACCTTCCTGTAGCAATACAGGTCATTCCTGTAGCATCACAGAGAGGAGGTAAAATTTGATTTTAATGTTGATGGGATGGTGGAGAGAGATGGTCACATGAGTGAATATGATGTATATGAGGTGGATGGATGGAATAATGGATGATATATTGCAAATTGTGGCCTTGTATCTATGAAACTTTCCACTGTGTATAATCCTGCAAAATAAAAATATTAGTCACCAGACATGGTATTGGATCCTTCCTTGTGTTCTTTCTTACTTTTTGTTTTTTTCTCTTTTTTTTTTAATTTTTTTTTAGACAAGCAGGCTACCTTAGAGGAGGTTTTCAACCTACATTCCTTCCCTAGGTTCCTCAAAGGAGGTTTTCACCTGGGGATCTTTATTGTTTTTTTATTTTTTGCTCCTGGGCTACCTTAGAGAGGTTTTCAACCCTAGAGTGTTGTGGACTGGAAGGCATGAGAACCGTCGATCAAAGGGCAAGGAAGATCATGAGGTGTAACGTCCGGTGAAAATCGCAATCGCATTCTGGTGTTTATAACGGATTCCTGAGTGCCTATCCTCCTGAGCTTGCGAATCGCGATATGCGATTGGGTCCCACCAATATCGCACATCGCACTTTGGCATTTATAACATGATCTTGAGTGCATATCCTCCAGATCTTGCGATGTGCGATGGGGAAACGGTGATGTGGCAAGTGTTGGCGGATAAATCCGTCTTGCGGACAAGACCAATCTCCCTAGTACTAAAAGTATCTAGCAACAAACAGCCAAATAGACTAATCTTTCTCTAAGCATATATGATCTATGAAAAGCTATATAGAGGTGTTAAGGACTTACAATTTTTCCAGTGCTTGTTTGAAGTCGTTATTGTCCCTCATGCACTTGAAGGAGTTTTCCTCGTAAACCTGCAGTCACAAACAAGCAAAATATTGCATAGCACCTGTATAGAAATAATCATAAAACATGCTTATCATAGTGATCAAGGAATCTATGAAATAAACCATTTATTGAAAGCTTATTGAGAAAAATGAGTATATTTGTATTAATTTCAAAAGAAGAAAATCCTTACAACCTGAGCCTTGATTTTGCACAGGACTTTACGGGGTCCGAATCAGGAATATCCTTTACTTTGATAAGCTCTGCACTCCTCCAACCAAGACTAATAGAGGTATGTAATCTCTCCTCACAAAAGTCTTAATTAACTGAGACTGAATCTCAACAGCACTTAACTTCAAATATTCTAAAGCTTCAACTCCCTTTGAGGCTACCCAATGCCTCTTTTTATAGTAGAATAGAGGAGGTTTCTTGTTCCAACTATGAAGGGATAGAATCCTCCTTCAAAGGGATAAGCTCCTCACATCAAGGGGTTAGCTCCATAAGGTAAGGGATTCATGCACCTCATAAGAGCAGTTCTATCACCGCAAGATATTTTCTAGAAGCTTCTAGAATTCACTTTTATTGAGATTTTTGGAAATTACTTGCACCTTTTTTATCTTACAGGGGTCCGCACTTTTAACACAGATAAAGTGTGTTCTGATACGCAGGAAAGCTAAACATCAGGTGCAGGACCGCAGGCAAGATAGAGAGAAAGTGCGACACCAAAGTTTAGGAGAATTTTAGGAACTTTTCTCTGATTTTCAAGGCTTGACATGAAAAACTGATATGTTAGACTTGCAAAGGGAGGAGTATGAGTAATAATGAGCTCATACACATAGCAGAATGTCAGGATGACAATTTTCAGTGTAACAGATTGCCCCCTAAAGTGCAAAGTCTGGAATAGATGATGCCAAAGTCTGTCATATATGAAGAGTGCAGTACTTTATCATTTCAAGGATCATCCTATGGTCACCCCAGTCGGAACCTATAAAAACATTCAAAGAAAAATATATATATACATCATCGCTGAGGTAGGCATTCCTATGCTCAGATCAAAACTAACTAATTCAAACTGTTCTGATACAGGAATGATTTTGAGTACATCACAGTATAGACATGTGTCGACACAGTATGGACGCAGCCATATGTTTGTAAATAGTCTACTATAAGATAACAAAATTCCTCGCAGCCTGGATGGTAGAAACTAGATCCAGGGTCTTGATTTCCGCATCTCGAACTAGTACGATTCTATCCATGTGAATAAATGTGTCGAAGTCAAACATGGTAGAAACCACTTGATTACCAGTCAATGATGTAAACTGTTAACAAGTGTGAGAGTAACCACCAGTAATGTCAATGGCTCTCAAAGTACCCAGTACAATCCATGAAATGTGAATGAATGAGCTGAAGTCGAACATGTCACGGAATCATTCAATCGAAGGTCAATGATGCAACCTGTCGTCGAAAGCGAGAAACCTGCCATTGAGGCATGTAGATTTCAAGGTACTGACGATCTCTAGATCATCTTCCTAGATAATGAGTTGTCGTCGATAGAAAGTGATCTGTTGTAGGCAAGCCCACAACACGAAATCATAGATCAAGTTTTGAAAATATATTGGCAATGACTGACTCGGGGATGGTCAAAAATGGATGACAGATATTTTGCAGATGAATGGTTTATTTGAACTGTCCTCTTGAACACATAACGACATTGCAGCTGGCTTGGTAACAATTGACCCATAGCTTAATACCCAGAAACCGGATGAAGACTTTCAAAATGAGGTTCGATTAACTGTTAGGCAAAGGATTTCCCAACCCAGGTGATTGAAAGTGTCGTGTTCAAGAGTGGTTAACTAGATTTTCGCAAAATCAAAATACAACAAATAAGTCATTTTTCTCTCTTTTCCCCCACCATTTCTGGCAAGTACCTCTTTATTTTTGACAAGCTTGAGGAGGATAACATTTGCTTGTTTATAAGCTCATCCTTCGGATGAGTCCAACTTAGTTTAAGATTCGAACCCTAAGAAGGAGTGGTTCGTTCCCGTTGAAAATTAAATAGGTCCTTTACTGTTAAATTTTAACGAGTCCAGTATAGGAGAAACTCGGTGTTTTTCAATTTTAGGGAGTCAGAAGAAAAAACTTAAGAAAACTCCATGGGTGTACTTTTTCGTAAATTTAGTCTCTCGAGCCCGAAAAAGGATAAAATAATGCGGGAGAGAACTCTATTGACCGTAATTAGTCAACATATACCTTTTTCGTAAATAGTCCATTTCAGTCCGTAAAAGGGGTAAACTTATACTGAAGGGATGATTATTCATTTACTTTAATGAGTTTGAACAATCAAGTACTCGGCAATCTTTTCATGTTTAGAAAGTCTGAAAAGGGCTTAAAAGAGAACTCCAATGTTTCGCTTTTTCGTAAAATTTTGAAAGAGTCCGAAAAGTGATAAAAGTATGCTCTTTGTTGAAAAATGATCAATTCTCCTGATAAATCCAATTTCTGCACAAAAACTTGAAACATTACACATACCTGTTTTTAAATAAGTAAAAATGATTTCAAAATACCCTTTTTAAAGTGAAAAATAAGAAAATTAAAATTCATCTATTCGAAAAAACTTATAAAAAGGACTTTTTCAACTTCATTTTTACCGTTCAAGTTCAGAGTGAAAAGTAGAAGCTTTTAGGTAAAAAAGTTCCTATGAAGATTCCGAAAGATCCGTCCGATGAAATCAAGAGCCGTCAGCCCCAGGTAATCCACAACCTCTTAATCTTTCTTTTCATCTGTTTACAATTCTTTTTAGGCTTTAGTTTTCATTGTTTAAGGGAAAAATATATTTAAGAAATCGCCCGCGGGGGTCCGCAGGCACAATACACAAGACCTGCGGACCCCGACCTTTTCTATGTAGAAAAAGGTCGTGGGTCCGCACTTTTTATATATAACACGTGCGTTCCTACGCACTGTGTATGAAGGAAAAGTGTGTTCCCCGCACAATTGAATTTCAAAAGAAAATTTTTCATTTCCCGCCCAAAAATTTTCAAATTAGATTGTTCTAACTTATCTTTTTATGCATTGTAGGATTAGCAAGATGTTGATTTGGAGAGAACGTGAGCACAAGGATGTGGATGACACCGCGATGCTCCATTTGCCCACAATTCAGGCTTTAAGAGCATGCGGTTTGTATAAATTTTGGGCCATTCAGGGCATGAGGGCACAGGTAGACCTCTTGACATGGCTGGTAAACAGGTGGAACGTGCAGGACCAGTGTTTCATTATTGGCAGCCACCAGCTCGAAATTGAGCTGGAGGATATTTATTTTCTGACTGGTTTGTCCAAGAGGGGCGAACAACTTTCCTTGTTTGGGACTAGGCCAGGTGGCCAAACTATCGCTAGTCTTCAACAAGAGTTCTGTAATGATGAAGCAGACCCCAGGGACAAACGGATTGATATAAAAACTATCATCCGTCCCGAGCTGAAATTAATTGCGTTTAATATTACCAGACTGTGTGGGAGTTCTGCACTGCATGTGGCTACCAGTTCCCAGATGCGTATTGTTGTGGACTGTTTTCAAGGCACCATTTTCAACTGGTGCGAAGCTGTGTTGGCCAATGTAAAAGGCCAACTGACTAGAGCGAAAAATGGCAAACTAAATAACTTTGGATATGAATCCATCATGGTCACTTTTTCTCTAGAGAGGGTACCCATGCTAGCTCCGCAAATTATTCCTGTTGATGCTGGTCGACCCCGAGAACCTAGGATGGTTCGTTGGGTTGCATTGATGGCCCATCACGGTATTGAGGGCGCTGAGATTGTTCGATTTCCTCCTTCATATTTCCGTTGGCTGGACCGCCAAATTTTTGTCATCGAGGACTCTCCATACGCCGAGATAGATTTCCGCGGCGACCGGGAGATGACTCTCCTAGGAGGGGAATAGTGGGATCAATCAGGTAAAATCATTTTCAACAAATTCTGAGTTCTAAAATTTTTTTTTATTTTTGATCGTCTTGTCAATTAATAACTAAAAAGTTTTTATGAATGCAGATGTGGGTCCACGGCGACCAGCCCATCTCCAGCCCTATGACAGAAGACAACCATTTGCAGCCGCAGCAGCCCCAGTAGGCCATTCAGCAGAAATTTTGTCTGATTTAGAGCATCATCTAGAGCGTCTGACTCTAGAAATTCCAGAGACAGACATAGATGAGATCCCACTCAGATTGCAGAGATATGTGATTGGTGTTCCAGGACCTTTTAGAAGGTTCCTGTGTAGGGTGGCTCGAGCAGTGGTTTCTTATCGTGATCACCATCAGTGATGGGATGATCGCGTTGTAGACTCATATTTTTTACTTTTTGTGTTATCATTTTGCCGATCATAAGGTGTTTCCAACCTATGATCGAAGAAGATGTATATTTTTTGAAAAACATTCTATACTATGATATATCACTATTTACCAGCTATCTGTGTTCATTTTATGGATGTTGTTTGTTTTACTGTTTTGATCATTGCAAATGTCGATTTATCATACTAGAAGCAACTGCGTCTGCTAATGTATTTAAATGCCTTGGAATATGTTGATATTCAATGTAATCAAATTCACGTTCCAAGAGACGAAATCTTAAAAATAACCGTAATAACACAGGATTTCTAATGGCATAAACTCGGTTCAATTGTAATACAACAAGTTCAGAATCCAACCTAACAATCAAACTCCGAATTCCAAATGATATGGATTCATATAATAACTCAATCATTGCACTATACTCGGCAATGTTATTCGTTGTTTGACCAAGGCTTACCCCATGCATGGATACTAACTCATCAGAGGGTGAATAGATAACCCAATTTGCGGAAGAAATGTTCTGTGTACTACGACAAGCACCATCAGCAAAACCAATGTAGGTTTGAAGAGACGTCGACATCTGCAATATCAAGAGTAAAACTCAGATAAGCAGGAATAGTGATAAACACACTTCTAAACTAAGAACGCTTTTCTAATCTAAAACACACCAGCAGTAAAGAAATCTAATCTAATAAAAAATCTCCATACCAAGTTAAGCATAGTATCGCTTCAGATAAATTCCATTTCTGGGTTTATCTAAAGGGACACCGTCAAAATCTATCAGCTCATAGGCCCCTTTAGCTAGCTTTCGCTTGACAATGAAAGGGCCATGCCACATGGGCACGAATTTCCCAGCTCCTAGCTTATCGTTGGCTTGATCATAAACTAAGACTAGGTCTCCTTCTGAAAAATTCCGAGTGGTAACACTTCTATCATACTGAGCTTTTATTCGTTTAACATGAGCCTGGTTTGCTATTACGGAATTTCGTCAATTCTCATCCAGCTGAGCTAAGTACATGAAACATTTCTCCTCCTCAAACGTAGCTGGGAGTAATTCTATGGCTAATTTCAGTGACGGAATTTCGCATTCAATCGGCAACACAGCTTCCAGACCGTAAACGAGTTGAAAGGGAGTGAAACCAGTTGATGTTTTTATTGAGGTTCGATATGCCCAAAGTGCTTAAAACAACATGGAATGCCAATTTGTTTTGTGAATACCAATAATTCGTCTAATCATGGTGACTAAAACTTTATTTATAGCTTCGACCAAACCATTGTCTTGCGGATAATACGGAGTGGAACTATCGTGGCGCAGGCCAAGATGATCTGTCAATTCCGTCATCATGACATTTCGAAAATGACTTCCATGATCTGTAATAATGGCTTGAGGAGCACCGAACCTAGCAATTATGTGATTAAATACGAAAGTTGCAGCAGTTCTGCCGTCAGCCGAAAATGTAGGCATCACCTCGACCCACTTAGTAAAATAATCTACTGCTAAGATAATATATGCATGCCCCCCTACCGAGTGAGGGTTACATGTAATAAAATCGATACCCCATTTCGCGAAAGGAACAACAACAATTATGGGATGAAGAGGAGCGGGTGGCGTGCACATCTTACGATCAAAAAGTTGACAATTGTGGCATTTTCGGACTGCATAAATACAATCTTTGAATAACAACGACCAGAAATAGCCAGCGCGCAATATCTTTTGGGTTGTGGCATACCCAGACATATGACCGCCACATGCTCCAGAATGGCAGTCATTTAATACCTTTTCAGCTTCTTCATGAACAAGACAGCGTCTGAAAACAGAATCCGCTCCACGACGATAGAGTGTTTCACCAATAATATTATACTGTTGGGATTGGAAGTGTATTTTCCGTCGCTGAGATTGTGAAATTTCAGGCCGAAAAGATTGGGTTTGGAGATAAACAATAATATCTCCGTACCATGGATTGAGAGTACTGATAAGAAATAGAGATTCGTCCGCAATGGGCTCTTCTTCCACAGTTTCAGTATCAGTAGAGGGAAAATCACACATCAGTTCCGCAAATACCAAAGATTTCTTTGCCTTGGATTTCTCAAACTCCAAGTCAAATTCCTGCAGGATAACTATCCATTTGGAATACTTGCCCCCTAGCAATTGTTTGGTTAAAATATACATCATAGGGTTGCAATCAGAAATGACTGTGGTTTTACGTAACAAGATTTAGTGCCTAAATCTTTGGACAGCTTGGACAGCTGCCAATGCCAATTTCTCCACATGTGTATACTTGATCTCGGTCGGATGCAGATTCCGACTAAGATATTAAATCACATGTTCAGTATGAGGTTCATCTTCCTGAACTAACACCATCCCAATGGTGGAATGAGATCAGCGAGGTACAAAATGTAATCCTGGTTGTAGTTGGGAGGATGCAATAACGGTGGATGGGATAACGCGTGTTTAAGTGCATCAAAAGATCGATCAGCGATCTCATCCCAAAAGAATGGAATATTTTGTTTCAACAACCGAGTGAAACCCTTTGTAAGCTCGGCGTAGTTAGGAATGAACCGACATAAAAAGTTTACTTTCCCCTGCAAACTTTGGATTTGGCGTAAAGTCGAAGGAGGAGGTAATTTAACAATAGCTTCGACCTTCGACGGATCGACGCGAATGCCTGATTTCGAGACAACAAAGCCCATTAAACGACCCGACTCTACACAAAAAACATATTTGTGTGGATTCAGCCTAATTTTATAATGCCGACATCTCATAAAGATAGCTCATAAGTGTGTGTGATGGTCAGCCCTGCGTGATGAATGAGCAGGTAAATCATCGAGATACGGCTGCACAATGTGCTTAATGTCATGAAACGCATAAGACATTGCCCTTTGAAAAGTTTCTCCAGCATTCTTTAATCCAAAAGGTAGCTTGCGATAAGCAAACGTCCCCCACAGACAAATAAAAGTTGTTTTTGGCTGATCAGTAGGGAGTATGTTTATTTGATTATACCCTCAAAAGCCATCCATAAAGGAAAACATTTCACTACCGGCACAATCATCGATTATCTGATCGATATAGGGAGTTGGATAATTGTCTTTGGGACAAGCTCGATTAATATCCCTATAATCGATACATACTCGTATCGTTCCTTGTTTTTTAGTTACAGGAACAATATTTGATACCCAATCCGTTAAGGGAATTGGATAAATGAAACCTGCACGCAGTAATTTTTCAACTTCTGCTTTAATAGCAGCAGCTTTTCTAGGATGTATCTGACATAAACGTTGACGAACAGGTTTGGCATCCGGGTAAGTCTTGATTTCATGTACGACGATTGATGGATCAATTCCTGGCATTTCTTCATAGGACCAAGCAAACACATCACGGAATTCTTGAAATAGGGCTTTATAAGCTTTAATTTAATCTTCAGTACAGCAAGCACCTATATGAATGTTTTCAATTATTCCTGGTTTTACTGAAATTTCAATTGGAACCGTTCGAGAAATATTTTCCAAATTTAACTCAGAATCAGGATTTTGCAATGGATTTTGGGGTTCTTTGACATATTCAGCAGTAAAAATTGAACTGAAATCATCTTCAAAATGATCTAGTTCAGGTAAAAATGAAGATCGGTGATGCAGATATTCCCATGGTAAATCATCAACGGACAAAAATTCACGAATGTGCTCATCAGTATGAACAACGTCAGGAAATGTCGTTGTGGCTGAACTAAATATAGAAAGTGATTCCTCACAGATCCCATTCATTGGATCATTTTCGGTTGAAGAGCGGTCAGAAAGTGACTGTACAGCCTGGTATGCAATTTCAAATGGACTCAAAGGAATCATGCCATCAATTGAATCTAACTCGGAATCAGAAGGTATGATCCAAGGATCATCAAACATAATAGTATTTGACGAAATCATGTGAATAGTTGCAACAGCAGGTGATACATTAGGAGGAGGAAAGGAAAAAGTTCCTAGCAAACCATAATCTTTAACCAATCCTACTCCAACATCCTTATAAGGGATAGCCGCTTTACCAACATGTTGGATTGTTTCTGTAGAGGCTAGGTCGAAAGAGAAATAAGTTAACTGATCTATTGTGACGATCTTTCCTTGATATGGAAATTTTATGAGTCGAAAGACCGAAGAAACAACAACAGTCATAGCATAAGACCAACTGCGACCCAGGAGAAGGTTGTAATCTAGAGGGGCATCAACCACCTCCACATCTAGATTTACGGTTTTACCTTCGACCCCTATGGGTAAATCTTGCAAAATACCAAAAGGGTGGAAACCTCTACCATCAAAAGCCTTAAGAATTGTCGAAGATTGGTTGAGTGTAGGAGAACCAAGCGATTTCCAACACTGAATCGACATAATACACGTTGAAGCCCCCTCATCAATCACAGTCCGAAAGATCGGTATGTTTTTTACTAACACTGGTATCTGGAAAGCCATTTGATGAGGTAGACGAGGTGTAATATTTTCTAAATCGAAGATTATAAGATTAGAATCCTGAACATCTACAGCTCCTATAGCAGACAAAAGCAATTTACGTTGTGCTGGGCATGATTGCAGCACTTCCAAAGCCGACATTGTTGAAGGGGAAATAGCTAAGTCTTCAACAATGTTGTAATTCTGTGCAGCTCTCGCATGTGGATTGAAAGTTGATTTACGAAGAACACCTTTAGCAGGCGGTTTGATTATTAAGTCTGGATTTTGTTTCTCGCTCTGTAGCGGACCAGAAACAGGAGGAGGTGTAGTTGAGGCATTTGCATTAGAATATTCTGCTTATTTACCATCAACAGGACTCCTAGTACCATAATATTGCGATCGCGTCACAATCATTACATGAGACATCAACAAAATAAATTCTTCTGAATTAGTCGAAGTAGAACCAACCATCTTGCTATCTTGAGTCGGAAAAGGATCCTTCAAGACATCAGGTTGTTGCGAACCTTTAACGAATTTTGCAACCTCCGCTCGATGTGGGCATTCCTTAGTGAAGTGATCCTCATCACAAATGTAACAAGGGTAACGAGGTTTTCGCTTTTCGTCATTGGATTCATTTTTATCATTTTTCTCTTTCGATTTTTTCTTGTTTTTACTCTTCCCTTTCTTTTTACCACCGGATTTAGATTTCGCCGTAGATGTGTCTATGACATGAATGTCGGCAGAAATTTCAGGGGAAGATTCTCCTTTCAGGGAATCTGGTAAACTTATAATAGGAGAAGAATTCTTTGAAGATTTCTTCTTACTTTTTGTATTGACTGTACCAATCATACCATTAGCGGCATGAGACCCTGAAGGAGCAGCAGCTATTTGACCTTGTTTTGGAAGGTCGGGGATTTTTTCGTGTAAAGTACCTGACTGCGTATAAACAAGATCAAGGTATTGAGCTTGAGAAATCACTTGCTCTTCAGTAACAACACTAGCCTTAGCTACATCTTCAGTAATCTTGGGTAACAATTATTTAACAAACCATTCTGCCAAAATTTGATCCGGAATATAAAATTTCACCAAACATCTTCTACGTCGCCATTCATGAATATGATCAGAAATATACGTAGACGTGGATTGTTTTAGTGAAGTTAACAATTCCGTGCCATTATCATATCTGACAGGCAACTGAAAATGAGTCAAGAAGGCAGTTGCTAACTGACTGAAGTTATTAAATGAGCCTCGTGGTAACTCAATGTACCATTTGGCAACTAGACCAATAAGAGTTCTTTGGAAAAGACGTAATCGAATCGAATCATCAATGATTGAATTAGACGCACACCAGAGGTGATAAGTCATGACGTGATTTGATGGATCCTCTCCTGACTTACCTTCAAATTTGGGTATATCACTGGGCAACTTATGCGGCATTGGCGTCTAGTACGGATAATAGAAAATCGGATCATTCGTAAGGCGCGTCAAATCACGTAAATCCAAAGTTGCAATAAATGGTAACTGACGGTTAGGGTCACGAAAACCTTGAGTAGCCAAAGCAGTTCCAGGAGGTGGATACCCAGGATAACTAGGAATCGGATTTGCGTTAGGAATTGTGTAACCTCCTGGAAAACCAGGAATAACCGGACCAAAATGGGGTTGTTGAGGCTATTAATAAGTATAGCCAGGGTACGGTTGATACTGATAACTTGGATTTTTTGAACCGGGACCGTATTGAGGATATCCCTGGTACGATTGATACGTGAATTGTGGTTGAATTGTGACAATTGTACTTGTACCGGCTTGTCCTGCAGGCATTTGAACCGAAGTCTGAACTGAAGATCCTGACTGGGGTACAGAGACTGGAGGGATTTGCACAGATACAGGGATAGCCGAACTCAGAGTTATAGATACTTCAGAAATAGGTGTTATAGGTTGAACATACATTGCAGCATTTTGAGGCGGAGTTTGAGGTGAACTAGGCCCAGCCTGCTAAACAGAACTAGGTGCAGAAGTTTGAATAGTTGGCTGGACAGGTTGCGGGGTTAAACCAGAAACCAAAGGCTATCCAGGTTGATAAGGCAACTACACGTTAGGCTGCATAGGTTGTTGATATTGGGATGGATCCCACACCATATTCATTCCGGGGTACTGTCCCGCAGAAGGTTGAACGTAAGGACCATAACCTGGTTGAACGTAGGATTGATAAGTAAGTGGTAAATTTCCGGCTCCTTGAACAGATGACTGACCAGAAGGCTGTTGGTAACCTTGAATTGGGTATTGACCTTGAGGTTGATAAGGACCCTGAGGATCATATTGAGCTTGGGGTTGACCCTGGGGTGTGTACTGTCCTGAAGGTTGATATCCTTGAGGTATGTACTGTCCTTGGGGTTGTCCCAAAAAATAATATGATTCGACAGTTTGTCTTGGGAAAAATCTACCTTGAGGTTGACCCCTAGGTGGTAACTGACTTCCTGAAGGTTGCCCCCCAGGCGGTAACTGACTACCTTGAGGTTTCCCCCCAGGCGGTAACTGATTTCTCTGAGATTTCCCTCCAGGCGGTAACTGACTGCCTTGAGGTTGCGGATTCGGAATATTACCAGACATCATAAAGATTTGCTCTGCGTTTAACGTTTCAGTTTTAATTCCACTTAAACCAGATGATCACACTTGTTCTATTGCTTAAGGAGCTGCTCCGGAGAAAGTACCAGACAGAGCCTGATATCCCGAAGGAACAGAAGGACCACCATGTAAAAATGTTTCCGGTGTCTAGGAAAACATGGATGACTCTCCTGCCATAATGGATGACGAATAGTAACCTCTAGGTGTTGGATGAAATGGAACTCGAGGTGGAGAAAAAGCAAGACCCAGATTCTCTAAAAAATTCGTTAAAGATAAATACCAAGCAGTAGTTCGAATGGGGCTGTAGAAAATTGATTCACGTTCCCTAAGATTTAACGATTGAGGGGAATTGGGAGGAGATAACTCTTCGTCTGGATTAGTAAGTTCTTCAATAGAAATTATTCCAGATGGAAGATCGTCAGTGACAATATTTATTACCCTTGGTGAACCAAGATCGCTAGAAGTTGGAGTAATAAACCCTGAAGATGTATCCAAAATAGAAGGTTCAGTTTCAGGTTCAGAGATTTCAGGTTCGTCAGCCAGTTCACTTGTAGGAGAAATACTACCAGTAACTTCAGAAACCGAAACCGGCTCTTGAATGTGTTATGTTATGGGTGTTTGATAATCAGGATGAACCACTGTGGATGAAGTTCCAACTTCTGTTGATTTAATCCTACCGCTACTAGATGATACTAGAGCGTGCAGCCCTTCAAGCTGACTTGGTGAATATTCAGGGGGTTTCCCTTGTAATCTCCGGGATTGTCTCGGCAATTCCGCCATGATTAATTATTTAACTAATCACATGCAAACAAAGAAAATTTCTATGAAAACACCTAAAGTTTCTAAGAAACAAACAATTGAATCACACGCTTAAACATCTAAGAGTTCAAACCACACACAAACAGTAACCTCCCGTACTAAAAACACTAGTTGGTGATGAAATCCAACTTAGTAGAAATTTAATACAGAAAGGGCGGTTGGAACAGTTACCCCGACAACCTGCTTAATGAAACAGACTGGCACAAGTTTCCTCACAAAACCATCTCGTGTGAAGATAACCCCCCAGAGAGTCCAAGTGAGTCTAGTCGACGTCTCCTCCAGGTACAGTGAGATATTTCCTTCACCATCACCTTAGGAAATAATCTTAAGTTTCAGACACTAAGGTTACCAACAGTAACAAATATAACTGGGGGAGGTTTCATTGTTCAGGTTCTATCCAGCGCGGCGCATTGATCGGGTCTCGCGGCGCATTGGGTCGACGCGACGCGTTGAGTCGGCCCCCCCAGTCTTTCCTTTGCTGGGCGCGACGCATTAATCTTGCGCGGCGCATTGGTCATTAGCGCGGCACATAGGCCCTCTGTAACTGTCTCCTTGGTTTTTCAGGGGATCCTTATACCCCCTTTGCTATTCCTCCTTCAAGGCGACTTGTGGAGTATGGAATGAACGCTGGAAGCGGTGAGTGCTCGCCCTGCCTGAGCGAAGGGGCCGCTGTATCAATGGAGTTTCCTCCTCCGCCTCCCCCCTCTAATGAAGAGGATTTTCGCAATCTTCTGAACTCTCTGCCTAAGAAGAAAACATCTGAAGCTGCGAAGTTTGTGAAACGTATGGAAGATATCCCCGAGATCTCACTTCCTCCGGAGGGCCCGATCCAGGTCGCCCTTTCTTTGGCTGAGTGAGCTTTGGTTGGCCAGTTCACAGGGCTCTGGCCCTCTCCCAAAACCATAGAGAGTTGGGTTGCTAGAAATTTGGCTCCGTTGATTAAAAACAAAGTCACCTCGTATTTTCTTGGGAAGGGATTCTTTCTGTTTGAATTCTCTGACAAGGAGGACAAGGATCTGATATTCCAGAACGGTCCCTATTTCATGGGCCCTCAGGGGCTGTATCTCAACAAGTGGACGCCAGATTTTGATCCAGTAGTTGACGTCCCCACAACCGTCCCAGTGTGGGTAAGGCTGCCAAATCTGCCTGTACATTGCTGGAATTGGGAATCTCTCAAACATATTGGAAATACCTTAGGTAAATTCATTGATCATGCAAACAGCAAAGATCAATACGATTGTGCTAGAATCTGTGTGGAATTCGACCTGGAGGTAGGTTTTCCCGAAGCAATAAAGATAAGGGTTGGAAGTTGGACTCATCTTCAAATGTTGGATTATGAACAGCTCCCGTTCAAGTTCCGGAAATTCCATGTCTATGGCCACTTTGCTAGAGGCTGTCCGAAGAATAGTGAAGTGGAGAAAGGCAAGGAGGATGGATGGACCCAGGTCAAAAGGACAAAAACTGCCCATAAAGCCCCTAGAACTGGCAATTCAAATGGAAAAACACCCCAGACAGCCCCTGGGTTCCAAACCCAAACCACAGCAAAACAAGGAAACAAATATGCTCAGTTAAGCTCAGTAATAGAAGACACCCAAGAACCAGAGATGCAGAAGGAAGGATCGCTCCACAAAGAGCTCCCCTCGGGACCACAACAAGATGAAGGTAATGCAGACAGAGCAAAAGAGATACTCATAGAAGAGACCGAGGATGTGCAAGGTTCGGAGGACTCAGAAGAAGAAGGCGAAATAGGGGACTCGCAAACTTCGGCTAGAAGATCATTGAGAGGCCGGAAATCAACTCGAGAAAAAAGAGAGCAGGAGACCTATAAAGACAAACTCTAGGGAAGTCAACCAACCCTCAAGAAACTCCTGGGAAAAACACCGAAGATGATCAGAAAATAGTCCCAGAGCTCTAAAGGAGCTCACCATTCCAAAAGTAAGTGATGAAGATCATCTCCTGGAATTGCAGGGGTATGGGGAGCAGAACAAAGGAAGAAGCTATAAGAAGTTTGTTAAGAACAGAATCTCCTGATATACTCCTCATCCAGGAGACTAAAATGGAGTACAATATCTTCCTCCATATCGGTAAGAAACTGTGGAAGAAAAGCGATGGCCAAGCAGTCTCAGCTCGAGGCGCATCAGGAGGCCTGGGTACCATTTGGAATGCTGACAAATTCTCAAGGGTCAAAGAAATTACCAACACCCATTGGCTGTTCTTAAAACTACAGCACGTGGAATCAGATTTGACTCTCTCCCTCTTTAACGTATATGTACCAGTAAGCGCAGGAGAGAAAAAGATCTGCTGGGACTCCATTAGAAGTCTGGCAGATTCTGAAGAGTTAGCAAATACCATCATTGCAGGGGATCTGAACCTCACCTTATCAATGGCAGAAAATCATGGAGGAAGCATCGTAAGGGATCAGGCGCGGGAATGGGTCGAGGATTTGCTTCAAGATTGGGACATGATAGATATCAAGCCTTCGTCTGGTAAGTACACTTGGTCCAACAAAAGACTCGGTCCGGGTCATATTGCTGCAAGGTTAGACAGATTTTTCATACAAAGTTCATTTCTTCTTCTGGGTCTAGAATCTAGAATGCATATTCTCCCTTGCAGTGTTTCCGATCACCGTCCCATAAAACTTGATCTGCTGGCTCATCTAGATCAAGGCCCCATTCCGTTTAAATTCAGCCCTCATTGGGTCAAGGAAAAGTCCTTCTTGAATCTAATAAAAGATTGCTGGAAGCACCCAGTCAAAGGCTCTGCCTTCTTTGTTTGGGAGGAGAAACTTAGGAGAGTCAAAGCAGCGCTTAAATCTTGGGTTAAATCCTTACCCAACCCTGCAGTGGAAAGAAAAAAGATTCAGGAATGCCTCGAGATTCATCACCTAGCTACGGAACATGTTGAGATCACTAAATAAATACTATATAAGGAGGTTGATCTCCAACATTTGCTCCTTAAGGCTAGCTTGGTTGAGGAAGAATATTGGAGAATGAAATCTCACAGCCTCTGGCTTAAGGCGGGAGACAGAAACACATCCTTTTTTCATAAGCAAGCCCAAGCCCGAAAATTCCTAAATTCCATCTCAGAAATTAAGGAAGAAACTATCAAGCATAGAGACATCCGAAGTATAAAAAATGTTGCCTTCATCCACTTCAAAAATCTTTATAGCGAAGAGGAGGCCTTGGGACATGTCTCTAATTTAGTGAATGAGGTGCCCTACCTAATAACCGACATAAAGAATCATTTCTTGGAAGCAGAGATTTCTAACAATGAAATAAAAAGCACCCTCTTCGCAATGGATCCGGACAAGGCCCCGAGCCCTGACGGTTTTACTGCCAGATTCCTGCAGGCTTGTTGGCAGATTGTGGAGAAAGACTTATGTAGAATGGTACGGAAATCTCAAAAGTGTCAGAAATTAGGGGGAAGCACCAACTCGGCTTTTCTTGCCCTCATCCCCAAGGAGAAAGGCGCCAACACCTTCAGCAGGTTTCGTCCTATCTCCCTTTGTAACATCGGCTACAAGCTGATTACCAAAGTGATTTCCAACAGATTAAAAACCATTCTCCCAGACATAATCCCAGAGAATCAGGGAGGTTTTATTCAGGGAAGACAGATTGTGGATAACTTCATTCTGGTCCAAGAAGCCGTTCACTCAAGTATGGTGCGCAAAGAGAAAGGCATGGTTGTCAAGTTAGACCTTGAAAACGCCTTCGACAGAGTGAGACATAGTTTCCTGATGAATGTCCTGCACAAATTTGGTTTTGGTCCCAAATTTATCAACTGGATAAAGGCTTGTATTAGTGAGCCTTGGATTGCCCCATTGGTGAATGGGAGGGCCACTGATTTCTTCAAAGCATCTCATGGTCTGAGACAAGGGTGCCCACTTTCCCCGCTGCTCTTTGTCCTTCAAGCTTCAGTCCTCAGTTTCCTTTTGAATAAAAAACAGCAGGACCATGAGATTATGGGGCTGAGCATTGCGAGAGGAGTCAAAAATATAAATGATGCGTTATTCGCGAACGATTCCCTTTTGTTGGTTGCTGCTACTGTGTCCTCAGCTAAAAGATTTAAAAATGTGATGGATGCATATTGTGAAGCCTCAAGAAACAGCCTCAATAAAAGAAAATGCCATATTTACTGTTGGAATACCCCTGTCAGCACGCTTCAGGCCATTTCCTGTTGCTTCGATTTCACTGCCTCCTCGACATGGTCATATTTCAAGTATTTGGGCCTTCCTATCTTTCAAAAATGTGCAGTCAACAGAGATTGGTTACCCCTGCTGGAAAAGTTAAAATCTAAGATAAATTCATGGGGATTCAACTGGCTTAACCTGGCAGGCAAGACAGTGCTTATAAAATTAGTATTAAGCAGCCTCCCCATTTATCAGTCTGCTGTTATGATGGCTCCAGTGGGTATTATGAAGAAAATGGAGGCTCATATAAAAAATTTCTTTTGGAAAGGCGGGAAAGCTAATGAAAAGAAAATCCCTTTAATAAGCTGGGACAAAATATCCATGCCCAGATTGGAAGGTGGTTTGAGCTTCCAGAATTTTTGCATGCAAAACATAGCATTGGGCGCAAAGCTGCTTTGGAGGATAATTGCCCCAAATCCGGGCTGGGCCCAGCTAGCTTTGTGGAAAAAATACTTTCAGGGGCAGAGGAAACGGTGCCTGGACAATCCTAAAGCAATCTCTGGCTCGATGATCCATAAGCTTTGTGAAAAATCCAACCCCTTAATCAGTCAGCACGCGCATTGGATCCCTAAAAATGGCAAGCGCATTAGGATTTGGGAGGATCGTATTATGGGCTGCGATCCCTTGGCTGAAGATCGTTCCCTGGTCTTGCTGAAAGAGTGGATGTTCAGAGTAGGCTTCAATACATTATGGGACATTTCTAATTGGGAGGATGGTGTCTGGCATAGTTGGAAAATGATCGAGGTGCCCCAGAATTTGTCCAAGGAGTACGCAGATTTCTTGGCATTTTTAAATGGCAAGGCTCCTTTGAACAGCAGGATTTTGGATTCCTGTGGCTGGGGAACATCTCTAGGGCGTTATACAGTCTCGCAGGGGTATCGACAGCTCTCATCTCACCCTCATGTTCCACCTGATCCGAAACCTTGGAAAGGAATTTGGTTCCAGCCTTCGATGCCTAAAATCGACTCCTTCTGCTGGCTCCTTTGTCACTAGCGTATCTTGAATGATGATAGACTGCAGAAAAGAGGCTTTCTTGGCCCCCCTCGGTGCATGTTGTGTGGATAAAACGCAGAAACAGCTGCACACATTATGCTCAATTGTAAATTTGTTGCAGGTATTTGGAAAGAGGTCACAGGCCCTTGGAACTCCGATTTCAATCTTCCTAGTTGCATACCTGATCTGTTTTCGAATTGGATGTGTTCGTACCCTGGAGGCACTACTCAGAACGTCCATATAAAAGCTGCCTGGTGCATTCTCCCAAAATTAATTTGTTGGCAAACATGGCTGGAAAGAAACCAAAGGATTTTCAGGGATAAGAAGAGTGATTACAAGATTGTCTGGGTAAAAATAAAAAGCTTGTTAAAAGACTGTGTTGGAAATCAACTCAATGGTGCGGATCTGAGTGATCAAGACGCTGCTTGGAGCGTTATTCTTGATCTCCATTTCTCTGAGATAACCAGACCTCCCGTTGCTCTAAAAGATTGGCAAATTCGTTTTAATGCTACAGATTTCTTGGCCTTTTGCACAAAGCAGGTGCAGAACATTCTTTTCTTCGATGGGGCAGCAAAAGGTAATCCGGGCAGATCAGGAGCAGGAGGAGTGGTTAAAAACGCTGTTGGCAGAATCGAACATAGATATGCCTGGGGAGTGGGCTTTAATACCAGCATCCAAGCTGAAGCTCTGGCCCTTCTCCAAGGTCTCAAGCATCTTAAGGTTCTCGGTATCAACGTTGCAATTGTGATGAGAGACTCTCAGTCTATCATAAACTCCATTGTAGACAACATTTCCCCTTCAGACTTAAGATTGTCCAGATCGATAAGCAGAATATGATTCCTCTCGAAATCCTTCCGGACCTTGAAATTCTATCATTTCAAGAGGGAAAACAATAAAGAAGCGGACATTGAAGCCAATAAAGCAGCTCTTCTTCCCCTCGGAGTCCTCCTCAAAGATGGAGAAGAAGGATGGGATCCCATCCCTTAACTGACTGATTATTATGTTCTACCGTCTAATTTTGGAGCAGTTTGTCTATACTTTCAAATTGGGGAAGATAGATTTGTTAGATAAAAGAATAGTGCATAAAAGCCTCTGGTGTAGCAACGAAAAAACTCCTTTGGTCCTGGACAGGGAGATATCTGGGCATTGCCTAGCATTTTGTAAGCAGAGTTGAGGCATTTAGGCCAGAAATTAATATATCACTCTATCTGTTTCTGTAAAAAAAAACTTGAGACTTACGATAAACCTCTTCTCTTGTCTGCTGCAAGTTAATGGTTTGGTCAATCCTTCTTTTAATTTCATTGGTCTCAACTTGTAATTCTTGGATTATCTTCATTACTAGTACTCCTAAGGAATATGGAAAAACAACATCTATTCCATAAAAAAGTTAGTAAGGGGATGTACCAATAGATTTTTTAGTGGTAAGTCCATCTGCCCATAAGGCATTAACTAACCTCTTGTTCCAAGTCTTCTTGTTATCTTCTAGTAATTTCTTGATAATGTTCACAAGGCTCTTATTAGAAGATTCAGCAAGGCCATTACCTTGAGGGTAATATGCAGTAGAGTGGACAAGGGTAATGTGGTATTTATGGAAAAATTCAATCATCTTTTTAGATTTGAATGTAGTTGCATTGTCAGTGATAATCTTTTGAGGACATCCAAATTTTGAAAGTATGTTGCTTTCTAAAAAGGAGATAATGATAGTGTCAGTGGATTGCCTGGAGGGTATGGCTTCTATCCACTTAGTAAAATAATTAGTAGCTGTCAGAAACCACTTATGTTGGGTTGAGAATGGAGGGTGAATTTCACGAATGAAGTCAAGGCCTCATTGTTGAAAAGGAATTTCTGTTGAGATGGGTTTTAAGGGAAGGGGTAACAGTTTTTTCTTTCCCTTAAATATTTGACATTTGTGACATGAGGTCACATACTTTTTTACATATGCAAACAAGGTAGGCCAATAAAAACCAGCTCTCAGGATTTTGTCTGCATTAGTCTTCCATTAGAGATGTCCTCCACAGTCACTTTCATGAAATTATTCTAAAAATTTGTCATCTTCTTCTTTTAGCAAAAAAATTCATAAAATTCCACTATGATCTTTCCAAAAAAGTACATTGTCTAAGATACAAAATCTTATTGAAATTAACTTTAAGAATCTACCTTCTGTTCTTGATAATCAAAGAGGAGATTGTAAATTTTGCTATACAAATATGATATCTGAATACCATGGTGAGTCTGAAAAGGCTTCACTGATCTCTGGAGTCGCCATCTCTTCCTGATCATCTACTTGGGCAATTAAATTAATGTCTAAAGCATGACAATTTGATTCGGCCATGATTTTGGCTAAACCTTGACCTTTTATGAGTCTAGTGGGTTTTATTTCTATGTCATATTCCAAAATTGTGGCAATCCACTTGCCTCTTCTACCATCAGGACCATTCTGGGTTAGAATTTTTTTTACAACTGCATTTGGAACATAGGCAATGATGTGTGAATAAAGAATGTACACTCTAAAGTCTTTGATGGCCTTTACCAAAGCTAGGGCCTATTTCTCCATGATATTTTACTTTAGAGTGGCATCTCTAAGTGATTTGCTAAAGAAAGTTATAGGATTTTCATATCCCTGGTCATTTTTCTGCAGTAAAACTGCAGCAATAGTGTGCTCTGAAGAAAATGAAAAATACTTTTTAAATTCAAGACTTATAAGGACTGGGGTTTTTGTTAAGGTTTGTTTGATAAATTCAATTGATTGTTTGGCCTCAATAGTCCATTTAAGAACTAATTTTTTTCAGCATGTTGGCATATGTTGTCCTTGATGGCAACCTACTTGATGAAATAAGACTGTCGGCGATATGATCCAATGTGTTGTCCTTGATGGCAACCTATTTGATGAAGTTGTTCTTGATGAGTTGCCTATGATAAGCAACCTATGTGTTAAATATGTAAATATGATGTATCTGTGTGTTAAAAGGAAGGATTATGTATCTACAGATCAGCTAAGAAGGAACAGAAGAAAGGAAGTGACAGAAAAATGATAAATATGATGTGTCACAAAGCATACGCGGGTTTGTTAAGGCGAAGTAGCGTATGCACGCGGAAAAGTATGTGCCAAGTTGTGTATGCCCTTTTGCGCTCAAAATTTAGAATACCAAGGGGTGTTACCATGGTATTGACCCATTGTATTGAGCGCTTGATTATCTATTTGGTCCCATCCAGGAATACCATCAGAAGTGGTGTGGTTTTGACTCATGGTATTGATAAAGGCTAAACCTATATAAGGAGAAGAAGATCATTATGCAAGGGTGTGCATGTGTCTGGGTATTGAATGAATACTTCACTTTGAAGTATATCTGCATGATTGAAATTTGTTCTTGATTGATAAATCTGAATCTATGATGCACCCATGGATGTTTCTAAATCCTTAGATCTAATGATGATGAATCTCTAAGATGATATACAGAAGAAGAACTGGTGAAGATCTGGCGCAAAGTCTGCTGAAGGTAATGAAGAAATCTGGGTAAGCTTATAGATCTGGTCTGTTTTGCAAAGCTTTCATTTACAAATCTATATGCGAGTTTGTTGTGGAAAAAGCGCGTGTATACGCGGATCTGATCTGATAAAAGCGCGTATGGGAAGTTAGGGTTTACTGAAAAATGCACAGATGTATACGCGGGTTAGTCTAATGAAAAGCACGTGTATACGCGGGTTTTTTTAAATGAAAGTGCGTGTGGAATTTGAACTGAAGGTTTCTCATGGTTGAATGTGTTTCTGCATATCTATTCTGAAGTCTGGGTAATCTCTGATATTCTGGTTACAGTGGTTTCACTGTTCTATTTGAAGCATTGGGAAAAGTATGTTTGTTGAAAAATGAAAGGTTGAGTTGAAGCTGTTTGATCGAGGTTGAAAATTGATGAAATGTGGTCTGTAGTGGTGCTGAGGGTCGAAGCCTTCAGTAAGGGGGTAGTAGCTCCCTTCCAATGATAGCTAGTAAACGAGAGCAGGGGGTAGTAGCTCCCTTCCAGGAGAGGCTGGTAAACGAGAGCAGGGGGTTGTAGCTCCCTTCCAGGAGAGGCTGGTAAACGAGAGAAGGTTGTAGCCTTCTGCAGGTGGGTGCCTGCGTGCTGGTATGAGTCTGCGCCAGTACACAGTTGTAAGATGTTTTCTTTATAATAAATATTGAAGATTGAGACGACGGCAACGGTGGTTTTCTCCCGAATTAGGTTTCCACCTAAAATCCTAGTGTTCATGTGTGATGCGTATGTGTGTTGATTTATTCTGTTCTTACTGTACATGTTTACTGCTTACTAACATCTAATAAGTGAATGATGCAATAATCTAAGATAAGAATTATCTGCATAATAAGAGATCTGAGCATACGCGAGTTTCCTTAAGGATATCCATGTATATACGCTAGTTTTGTTCTGTAAAGTAGCGTATGGATTTTTGAGAAAAGAAAAGTAAAAATTTGATTAATCAAGATACTGATACACCCGCCCCCCCCCCTCTCAGTATCTTTCCCAACAATTGGAATCAGAGCAGGTCCTTCTGAAAAAGCTTAGCCGCTAGAAGGAAGATCAAGTAAGATGAGCAATCAAGATGGAACAGCATCTATCAAGCCTCCCCTCTTTAATGGAAGAAATTTAATCTTCTGGAAAACAAGGATGAGATCCTATCTTCAGTCTATGGGAACATATGTATGGGCCATTGTTCAACAAGGATATCAATATCCAGCTACAATACCAACAGATCCGACTGAAAAGAAGAATTATGAATCAAATGCAAAGGCGGTCAATGCTATAACGGGAAGTCTGACTGAATCTGAATTTTTCAAAGTTATGCAGCTAAATACAGCAAAGGAAATGTGGGACAAAATCATTCTAAGTTATGAAGGTGATGCAAAGGTAAAAAGTGCAAAACTCCAAACTCTCAAAATTGAATATGAAAATTTAAAGATGCATAGTGATGAAAGTATTGCCAGTTTCTTTTTACGTCTTGATGATGTTGTAAATCGTATGAGAAATCTGGGAGAAACAATAACCGAATCTACTTTGGTTGAGAAAAATTTAAGATCTCTAACGACAAAATTTGAGTCAAAAGTTTCTGCTCTTGAAGAAAAACAGGATCTTCAAAATCTTAGTATGGTGCAACTTCATGGGATACTAACTGCATATGAAATGAGAAGAGAAGGACCATCTAAAGTCAAAGAAGCCATCTTTAGAGCTTCTACAAAAGGGAAAGAAGTGCAAGAAGCAGAAGAATCAGGATATATCTCAGAAGAAGATGAGGTAAATTTTGTAAAGAAACTTCAACTTGGCACAGGACAATTCAGAGGTAATCTTCCTTTCAAATGTTTTGATTGTGGAAGATTTGGTCATTATGCTGCTAAGTGTCCTTATAAAGAAATATTTTCAAAAGGGAAAGAAGTAGCAAGAAGGAATAAGAACCAGTCTAGCACTAGAAAAAGTTACTATACTCATGAAGATAGTGATGGGTTATCTAATAGTGAGGAAGAATGTGAACAAGATCTTAGACTTCTCATGGCATTTGAATCTAGAGAAGAAAATGATACTTTTGTGGATGCTCTAGAGGACAATGATTTTATTGAAGAAAACAATCAACTCAAAATACACTTAGAAGAATGTAAAATACTCTTAGAAGAAAGGAAAATAACCATAGAGACTATGAAAAGGCAGTTTGAAGAAGCAAAGAAACACATTGAGAAATTAGAATGTGAAGTGGTAAGTCTAAGAAAATATTTTGAGAAAGAAAAGACTCTGAATCTTAGATTTACTAAAGGATCAGAAACCTTAAATGAGATTATCAAGGTACAACGCTCTCCTCTTTTAAAGACAGGTCTTGGATATACCGGGGAATCTTCTCAGGCTTCAGCACCAAATTATCTAAAGGCAGTTACAGCTGGTTTACAAAATTCTTCCACTCAACAAGGGAATAAAGAATCTTTATAGGTAAAGCATGATCATCTCAATTCAAAGAACACTCACAGGAATATCTTTCAAAGAAACACCAATCAACAGGTAAATTCAAGTAGAAGATTTCATGATCGCAGAAATTTCTTCTTCAACGGACAATGTTTCTCATGTCACAATTTTGGTCACAAAGTTGTTCAATGTGTTGCATATAAAACCATCATGACAAGAGAAGCAAGAAATAAAAGGATTGATATTGAAACAAAGAAGAATACCTATAACAATTTTTCTCCTCTTCTAAATGAAGTTGAATGTGCTTATTGCAATAACTTTGGGCATGAAGAATCTCAATGCAGAGCAAAGTTCAACCAAAAGAGCATTTTTCTTCAAGTTCCAAAGTATGGAAAAAGAAAGATTTACAGGTTGAAAATTGTGGCATAGCGTTATTTGCAGAAGGAGAAGAAAATCAATGGTACATTGATAGCGGATGCTCAAGACACATGACAGGTGAAAAAACCAAACTTCGTGCATATAGTACATTAGAAAAGGAAAAGAAAGTTACTTTTGGAAATGATACTCCTGCTGTAATTAAAGGAAAAGGGTCTGTGTTTCTAAAAGATAAGGTGAAGGCTAATAATGTCATGTATGTGGATGGATTAAGGCATAACTTGTTAAGTGAAAGTCAAATGTGTGATCAAGGAACTGAAGTTGTCTTTAGTTCAAAAGAATGTGTGGTTCGTGATCTTGATACAGGTAAAACAATCATAAAAGGAAGAAGAACTCCAAGCAACCTATATGTATTGAAGAACTGAAAAGAACAATGTTACTTGAGTAAATCTTCAGAAAACTGGCTATGGCATAGAAGGTTGGGACATTTAAGTTTCTCTCAAATCAAAAAATCAAGTAGAATTAATGTTGTTCGTGGTCTTCCCAATATTACTCTACCTGAAAGTATCATATGCAAATCTTGCCAATTCGGCAAGCAGACCAGAGTGCAATTTAATGCCAAGGAAGGATCATCAAGTAGGCCTCTTGAACTCATTCATACTAACATATGTGGACCTATGAGGAAAAAGTCACCTCGTGGTGAACAATACTATATCTTATTTATTGATGATTTCTCTAGAATGTGTTGGATTGGGTTGCTAAAGCACAAAGATGAAGCATTTGAGAAATTTCAGATCTTCAAGGCACTGGTTGAAAATGAAGTAGATCTAAAACTCAAATGTCTTAGATCTGATCGAGGAGGAGAATATACTTCAAATGAATTTCTTGGATTTTGTGAACAACATGGCATAAAAAGACAATTTTCTGTAGTTGGAACTCCACAACAAAATGGCGTAGTAGAAAGAATCAATAGAACAGTTCAACAAATGGCTAGAGCTATGCTTGATTATTCTGGAACACCTGACACATTTTGGGGAGAAGCAGCACATACAACGGTAAACATTCTCAACAAGGCACATGTTCGTGTAAATAGTGACAAAAATCCATATGAACTCTGGTATGGTAATTCTCCATCTATGAAGCATTTTAGATTCTTTGGAAGTAAATGCTTTATCAAAAATAATGATGAAAAACTTGGCAAGTTTGAACCTAGAGAATATGAAGGAATACTTCTTGGTTACTCCTCTACGAGTAGAGCATATAAATGTTACAATAAAAGACTTCAGAAGATTTTTGAATGTATTGATGTTGTTATTGATGACTCTCCTGCAGCCCCAAAGGAAGAAAAATAGATAACAAATGAAGACGATGGTGACTTATGTCCTTCTACATCAAATAGCAATGATATAGACAGTGAACCCAATGAAGAACCTGAAGATGATTTATTTGAAAAGGCTCCATCCAGATATGTTCAAAAGAATCATCCAGAATCTCTAATTTTGGGAGATAAGGGATCAGGTGTACAAACAAGAAGGACTCTTGTGGGATATTCTAGCTATCTGGCATTTCTATCTACTATTGAACCTCACAATGTCAATCAAGCTAGCAAAGATGAATGTTGGGTTCAAGCCATGAATGAAGAGCTTGATCAAATTGAAAAGAATCACACTTGGGAATTAGTACCAAGACCTCATAACAAAAATGTCATTGGAACTAAATGGAGATTCAAAAACAAGTTAAATGAGAATGGGGATGTTGTAAGAAACAAGGCTAGACTTGTTTGCAAGGGGTATACTCAACAAGAAGGTATAGACTTTGAAGAAACTTTTGCTCCTGTAGCTAGAATTTAAGCCATAAGAATGTTTCTTGCCTTTTCAAGCTTTCAACAAATCAAAGTTTATCAAATGGATGTTAAATCTGCAATTCTCAATGGTGATCTAGAAGAAGAAGATTATATAGAACAACCAGAAGGATTCATTTTGGTAAATGATGAAAATCTTGTTTGTAGACTTAAAAAGGCTCTATATGGTCTCAAACAAGCTCCAAGGGCATGGTATTATCGTCTTAACAAATATCTTCACCAACAAGGATTTTCAAAGGGGTCTGCTGATAGCAACTTATACACAAAAATTGAAAATGATAAAATTTTGATTGTGATTGTATATGTTGATGATATCATTTTTGGAAGTACTGAAGAATCTATGAGTCGGAAATTTGCTTCTATCATGCAGCAAGAATTTGAAATGTCTTTACTTGGGGAACTAACATTCTTTCTTGGTTTGCAAGTGCATCAAACTACTGATGGTATATTCTTATCACAAGCAAAATACCTTAAGCAAATTCTGAAGAAGTATGGCATGGAAGAATGCAAACCTGTAAGTACACCAATGATAACTGGATGTAATCTCAGTTCTCATGATGATTCTCCCACGGTGAATCAACCAGAATACAAATCTATGATAGGAAGTCTACTTTATCTCACTAGGACTAGACCAGACATTATGCATGCAGTTGGGATTGTTGGACGATTCCAAGCTAATCCAAAAGAGTCTCACCTTCAGGCTGTCAAAAGAATATTCAAATATCTACAAGGAACTCAAGACTTTGGATTATGGTATCCAAAGAATGTTGATCTTACTCTTCATGCTTACACTAATGCAGATTGGGCTGGAAATGTTGATGATCGGAAAAGCACTAGTGGTGGAGCATTCTATATGGGGCCCCGGTTAGTATCTTGGTTCAGCAAGAAGCAAAACTCTATTGCCTTATCTACAGCAGAAGAAGAATATGTGGCTGCCGCATCATGTTGCACACAACTTCTTTGGATGATGCAAACCTTACAAGACTTTCAAATCAAGTGCACACCTCCTGTCTCCATTATGTGTGATAATACAAGTGCCATTAGTATTTCAAAGAATCCTATTATGCATTCCAAGACCAAGCACATTCCCATCAAGTATCACTTCTTACGTGAACAAGTGCTTGAACAAAAGGTGAAGTTGGAGTATGTTCCCTCTAAAGAACAAGTTGCTGATATATTTACCAAACCTCTGCCCAGGGAAGCGTTCGAATATCTCATACAGAAGCTGGGAGTAGTCTCTACCTTGCAGAAAATCAGAACCGCTTAAATTCAGAAGATTAAATTGGATACGTGGGTTTCCTGAACGAAAGTCGTGTATATACGCGAGTTTATGCAAAGAAAACCGCGTATGGTTAGTTGCTGACAAATTTTACTTGGGGTCAGCATTCTTCAGCACAGCTGCAGTGCTGTTTGGTATCTCTGATGTTGTTTGGTATCTCTGGTGGTGTTCCAGTTTTCATAATTCTGTTTCTTTCTCTGATGTCTCTTGATAAAGATGCCTTGATGATTTGCTGTTGAAAGTGTTCAGGATGCACAAGCTAAGGTGGAGCACTGGTCATGTGGAAAGGATGCATTGGATGCACAGTTTGAGGGGGAGAATTAGCATTGCTGAATGTAATGCATTGTTGGCATTATGATGGTTCTGAAATATGATCTCTCTTGAGGTCTTTTTGGTCTTGGCTATAAAAAGTCATATTTGTAATTTGATGAAAAGTTTATGTTGAGACCTATGATGTAAATTGTAATATTTAGTCATGTAAAGGGCTTGTTCAAATCTGTAAACCCACTTGGTTGGGTAGTTGAGTCAAAATGTGTAAACCCACTTGGTTGGGTACTTGTGTCTCATATGTAAATCCACTTGGTTGGATCATTGATGTAATTATGAGTCCTTGGTGATAGGAAAGGTCATAGAGTCATATACTTCATTGAATATTATGTTGAAGACTCAACATGAACTTAGAGGGAGCATGGTAACTTCAATGCACATCAGATCTACAGAGCTCTTCTTTCTACATGAGGAGAAAAACATTGTCTTGGCTTTGATCCGCCCTTTGCCCTTGATGTCAAAGGGGGAGAGTAGCATGGTGTTTGAATAGGGGGAGAATATCATGGTGTTTGCATAATGGTTATAATCAATGTATCTATCTATTGTTGTGATGATCAAACACCATCATGGTTGCCATCAAGTCCAAAGGGGGAGATTGTTGGCATATGTTGTCCTTGATGGCAACCTACTTGATGAAATAAGACTTTCGGTGATATGATGAAATGTGTTGTCTTTGATGGAAACCTATTTGATGAAGTTGTTCTTGATGAGTTGCCTATGATAAGCAACCTATGTGTTAAATATGTAAGGATGATGTATCTATAGATTAGCTAAGAAGGAACAGAAGAAAGGAAGTGATAGAAAAATGATAAATATGATGTGTCACAAAGCATACGCGAGTTTGTTAAGGCGAAGTAGCGTATGCATGCGGAAAAGTACGTGCCAAGTCGTGTATGCCCTTTTGCGCTCCAAACTTAGAATACCAAGGGGTGTTACCATGGTATTGACCCATTGTATTGAGCACTTTATTATCTATTTGGTCCCGTCCAGGAATACCATCGGAAGTGGTGTGGTTTTGACTCATGGTATTGATAAAGGCTAAACCTATATAAGGAGAAGAAGATCATTGTGCAAGGGTTTGCATGTGTCTAGGTATTGAATGAATACTTTACTTTGAAGTATATCTGCATGATTGAAATTTGTTCTTGATTGATAAATCTGAATCTATGATGCACCCATGGATTTTTCTGAATCCTTAGATCTGATGATGATGAATCTCTAAGATGATATGCAGAAGAAGAACTGGTGAAGATCTGGCGCAAAGTCTGCTGAAGGTAACGAAGAAATCTGGGTAAGCTTATAGATCTGGTCTGTTTTGCAAAGCTTTCATTTACAGATCTATACGCGAGTTTTTTGTGGAAAAAGCGCGTGTATACACGGATCTGATCTGATAAAAGCACATATGGGAAGTTAGGGTTTACTGAAAAATGCACAGATATATACGCGGGTTAGTCTAATGAAAAGCGTGTGTATACGCGGGTCTGTTTAAATAAAAGTGTGTATGGAATTTGAACTGAAGGTTGCTCATGGTTGAATTTGTTTCTGCATATCTATTCTGTAGTCTGGGTAATGATATTCTGGTTATAGTGGTTTCACTGTTCTGTTTGAAGCATTGGGAAAAGTATGTTTGTTGAAAAATGAAAGGTTGAGTTGAAGCTGTTTGATCCAGTTTTAAAATTGATGAAACGTGGTTTGCAGTGGTGCTGAGGGTCGAAGCCTTCATTAAGGGGGTAGTAGCTCCCTTCCAGTGATAGCTGGTAAACGAAAGCAGGGGGTAGTAGCTCCCTTTCAGGAGAGGCTGGTAAACGAGAGCAGGGGGTTGTAGCTCCCTTACAAGAGAGGCTGGTAAACGAGAGAAGGTTGTAGCCTTCTGCAGGTGGGTGCCTGCGTGCTGGTATGAGTCTGCGCCAATACGCAATTGTAATATGTTTTCTTTATAATAAATATTGAAGACTGAGACGACGACAGCGGTGGTTTTCTCCCGAATTGGGTTTCCACCTAAAATCCTGGTGTTCATGTGTGATGCTTATGTATGTTGATTTATTTTGTTCTTAATGTACATGTTTACTGCTTACTAACATCTAATAAGTGAATGACGCAATAATCTAAGATAAGAATAATCTTCATAATAAGAGATCTGAGCATACGCGAGTTTCCTTAAGGATATCCGTGTATATACGCTAGTTTTGTTCTGTAAAGTAGCGTATGGGTTTTTGAGAAAAGAAAAGTAAAAATTTGATTGAAAAATAAAGATACTGATTCATGCCCCCCCTCTCAGTATCTTTCCCAACACAACATATTGTTGAGTTCTCTAATTATTTCAGCTAAATCTAAGATGAATCTTCTAAGAAATTTAATTTTACCTAGAAAATATTGTAACTCTTTAATGTTCCTAGGAGGACTAATGTTAAGGATGGAATATATTCTGGAAGGGTATATTCTAATTCCTTCCTTAGGTATTATGTGTCTAATTAACTTACCTTCTTCTAATCCAAATAAATTTTTCTTAGGGTTTAGAGAGATGCCAAATTTCCTACATTTAAGAAAGACTTGCCTGAGATGATCCAAGTGTTCATAATCAGTCTTTGAAAATACAGTAATGTAATCTAAATAAATTACTAAGAATTCATGAATTTCCTTTGCAAAGGATATATCCATAGCTCTTTGAAAAGTGGCTCCTGCATTCATTAACCCAAAATTCATTTTTACATACATAAAAGTGCCCCATGGAGTAGTAAAATTAGTTTTGGCTTGGTCCTCTGGTTGGACTAAAATTTGATTGTACCCTGAAAATCCATCTAAAAGTGAAATCCTAGAAGAACCAACTACTCTTTGTAAAATGTGATCCATATTTGGTAAAAGGTAATTTTCTTTTAAGGATGCCTTATTTAAATTTCTAAAATCAACACATAATCTAATTTCTCCTGTCTTTTTCCTAGTGGGAACTAGATTAGAAACCCAATCATAATATCTAATTGGTGCAATTATTTGGGCCTCATACATTCTTTTTACTTCTTTTTAGATTAAAGGCATCAAAACAGGATTGATCCTTCTTAACTTTTGTTTAAAAGGTTTTTGGTCTTCTTTTATAGGGATTTTATCCTTTATTATGCTGGTGTCGTAGGATTTTAGATCCTCATAAATCCATGCAAAAACATCTTGAAATTCCTTAAAAAGAGCTATGTATTTTTCTTTTTCTTGCTAAGGTAAAGCTTTGGAAAGTTTAATAATCTTAGGTTTTAACTCTGTACCTATGTTACATTCCTCAATATCAGATCTAAGTAGCTCCATGTTGGGTTTTCTTGCAACATCATTTGAGTCAAATAAATTTTCTAAAGAAGTTAAGCACCTTGGTAAAAAATTGTCTTTAAGATTTAAAATATTTGATTCTTCATCAACTATCTCATCAATTTCTACTTTATCTAAATTATCTATGTTTGATTGACTGAATTTAGTAGGTTTTGAAAAACTTGAATTATTTACATCTATGTTATTCAAATCAATTTCACTATCTAAATTCTGATCTAATGTACAGTCTCTGTCTATTTTAAAATTTTGAAATTCACCTTCATTGTTCATAAAATGGTAAATCTATTGATCTTGTGAGAAAATTTTCCAATATTTAAGATTATCTGGAATTATTGGTCTGTTTTTGACTTCTGCAGTATACCTATGATTTGGCCGAAATGCCAGATTACAAGTACTAGCAAAAGTTGCTAGGGAGTGAGCCTGTATGTTCTGATTTCTTGATATTGCAGAAAAATTACATTCCAATAGTTCATCTATCAAATATAACACAGTTTCTCTATATCATCTTAATCTTGTATTATAAACATAATATTCTCCATTTATCTATTTTACAATCAACTCTGAATCTCCCTCAATTGATATTCTTTTACCTCCTAAATTTCTGATAATCTGCAGTCCTAAAATGAGGGCTTCATACTCAACCATGTTATTGGTACATTTAAAATTCAATCTAAAAGCATGGCCCTCTGCATGATTGTTTTCCATATTAGTTATCCAAAATCCTACTCCTACTCCTAGTTTATTGACTAATCCATCAAAATCTAGGTGCCATAATGATTCATGAAATATATTTTCACTGTCTAGTGTTTTATTTTTAACTTTTAGTTCAGTTTTGATTTCAATATTAGTTTCAGAGTTGCATAAGATGAATGAATCTAGGTTAGTAGGTGTAGTGTAAATTTGGTAATTTCTTGGTCTTTCTACACTACTCACCATATATTTCATCATTGTTTCCATATAGAGTTTCTTTGGTTGGCCAAAAACTGATATGGTTGCATATGACATATCCAATTGTAGAGATCCCTATAATTTAGCTCCCCATGAGCGAGATAAGAGCATTCCATACTTGGGTGTGATATCAGCTACTACAATCTCCATGAGTACGCTTTTAATAGGATATTGAACTAATGTGACATGCAAATCTTTAATCAAACCTAAAAATTTCACTTTGCTTGAATCAAATGAAAAGAGATTTTTGTATGGCCCGATGATATCTAAATTCAGAGTTTCCATTATTTCTTTTGACATTAAATTGTGTGAAGCCCCTGATTCTAGCATTTCATTATGTAATATTTGATCATGAATAGTTAAGCTAATGTAAAACGGTGGTACTGCTCCATCTTTGTGTTTTCCACTAACATCAGCACCAAAAATCAACTCTGGTTGATCATCACTTAATTTTACGGAGTCTTCTCCATCATTCATGTCTAAGGTTTCAGTGATAGTTGGTTTGTACAAATCATGTTTTACCAATTCTGTCAAAGGAATTGGTATTTTTAATTTTGCAATTTCATCTTGTATATTAAATGAAGGTTGTGATTTACTAATCTGAATTATTTATTCTTTAGTAACTGTAGTTTGAGTAGGTTTGTCTTGTTTTTCTACACTTATCTTTTCATTTTTCAGTTTGAGTTTCTACTGTCTCACTATTTTTAGTTTTATTTTCTGGGACAGTTTGAAAAGTAGATGTTTTTGTAGATTTTGAATTATTAGAAGCTATTTTATCAGTAGCATATTTTGGATCAGCTGATTCTGAATCTAAAATTGTTGTTTTAATAGAATTAGGTGTTTTGACAGTAGCAGATTTTTGTGAATCTATTAATGTTTGGATATCTTCATCTGTTATATCAACAATCTTGGGACTGGGTGAAATTTTGGGGCTGGAAACTTTCTGGGATGAATTAGAGTTTTGCTTGTTTTACCTAGGGAGAATTGCAGAAATTTTATAGTGGGAGCTTCTACTGTTTTCCTAGTTGGTGTTTGTGCAGATTTCTTAGTAGAAGGCTCTGCATTTTTCTTTCTTCTAAGGTTATATTGCTTTTGTATTTCATTGATAGTAAAATCATAACCTTGTTTGTAGTCAAATGATTCACTTGAATCTAATTGAAGTTGTTGCATTTCAAATAATTCTTGATCTCCTTGTGTGAGGAAGATAGTGTTATCATCATTTATACCCATTAGACTTATGTTGTCTTCATCATTTTCATCTTGATGAGAAATTTCACCATAGTTCTCTTGAAAAGGAGGTCTTATTGTCTGATTAGGTGTTGATTCTTTAGATTTTCCTGTATTTATATTTTTCCTGAAGTTAGGATTTCTGATTTGTTTTCGGTTATCCCATTGTGGTCTTCTTTCTATATTGTCTAACCTATCCATCATTCTCTCTAAAGTTTTAGCTAGTTGATCTATTTTTCCATATGAACTAGATGTCTCTTCTTCTATGGTTACTATCCTCTCATTCCTTAATCTAGCTTTTCTAGCCAAAATATTTACTTCTACACTAACAGCATATGTTTGTGTTTGTTCTAAAGTATCAGCATTTCTCTCTCTTAATTGATAGGCCATGTCTGTATCAAATCCATCGGGGAATTTGAGTAGGACAAAGTCTGGAGTGGGTTTGAGATTAGCAGGGATTGAATTATAAACGTCGTTGTATCTAGTGCAATAGTCTTGGACTATTTCATTAAGAGCTATTTTCATAGCATCAAATTCAGATAATATTTGGAGTGGATTTTTCTTCTTTTCCCATTTATTAAAAATTAATCTATGAAATACTGCTAAATCAGCTATACCACCATGATTAATACCTTTAAACCATTTTTTAACCTCCCCAGTTAATGTTTGAGCAAGGAGTCTCATTTATACATCAGAATCATCTATTTCATGAAGCTCAAAATAATCTGTCATTTTATTAATATGCTAATGGGTAGTATAATGATTGGTAGCATCAAATTGAGGTATTTTACTCTGGTAATCCTAAGGCATATAATGTAACTGTCCTGGAATTACTAAGGGAGCATAACTAGCATCCATGGCTTGAATTATAGCTTGGCTAGGAGGTAAGTTGGAAGTTCTTGGGGAAAAACTAGAAGTACTAGATGATGCAGTTAAAGAAGCGGTTGATGAGTTTCAAATGTAAGATGATGTACTAGAAAATACGGTTGAAAAACTAAAAGGTGAAGTTGGGATGGCAGAAGATGAGAATGATGTATTTGAAAATGCAGAATATAAACTAGTGGATGTAGTTGAGGTGATGGAAGATGGAAATAATACTCTAGGTTGGAATGGTTGTTTTGAGATAAATGGATCTATGGACTAAAGTGTGATGGAAATTATAGATGATTTAGTTGTATAAAGAGATGAACCTACAGATTCTAAAAGTTTGGTATCTAACTGAGAAGTAGAGGGATTAAGGTGTATATGTTGATAAGGCAGCTAATTAAACTGAATTTTGAAGAAGATCTTCATCTATTTCCTTAAGAATAGTAGCATTTATTTCATCAAGTTTATCATAAACTTCAAATATCTTTGATTCAGAATCTATTGAGACAGTTTCCTACATTGTTTCAAGAAATGGAATAAATTCAGCATCTATAACAACACTATATAAGTCACTTTCTGATTTATTTCTGAATAAATAATGCTCAAAATTTAAGCTAAACTCTAATTCTTGTATAGTTTCCAACTGTTTTGGAAGATAATTCGCTCTAACTAAGGAAACTTTATTACCTAAATCTTCTACTTGTTTATTCTTTTTTCCAATTCTATCTGGATTGTCTACTATAGCATCAGGTTGAGGATCTAGATTTGACCTGGTATTTTAGATTCTTCTGGAAGCCAGAATTACAATTTTTATGAAATGATACTCACAAATTATAAAAGATCCTTAAGGTAAAAGGATAATGAAAAATAATTCCTTTAAGACCTGTTTAAAACTAAGGATTAGTAAGTCCCCAGTGGATTCACCAGTATGTTATCACTCTAATAATTCCCAAAGTTGTGAGATTTTAGTTTATATTTTTGAGAACATTAGAGGTAACCACAAACCTAATTTTAAAATCTAGGATCTAGCCTTCCTAGGGTTCAGAGAGGACTCTCTCTATAAGATTTAACTTTGTTTTTATGTTTGATTTTAGGCTAGTTATAAAGGACAATTTGGTTTTGGTATTTGGTTTGGTTTGGTGGGAAAAATCACTTAAAGAGATGGATACTAATAGATCTAGTTTTCCATTGGGCAAAAGGAGTCAATATGTCAAGAAAACAACTCAATATCAAGATCAAAGGACAAATATTTTCAGGGCAAGATAGACAAGTCAATAAATATCTTTGAAGGCTGATTGGTGAAGTGGATTAATTAGGATAAAGACAAATTAAGAATTCTTTGATCCGGATAAGGAAAGAGAAGGGAGAGGTCATTCGAAAGAGGGAGAAATTAAGGGTTTCCTACTCTGGAAATCAGCAGAAAACACATAAATGATAAATAGTTCAAGAGAGAGTGTTTTTAACAAATTATGTAATAATATTCCTAATTTATCATTCAAATTTAGAACACATTTATGAAAGTATGTAAAACACAAGATTAACAATGAAAGTAGAAAGTACTTCACTTCAATGGCTCATCACATGAATCCTGAAATATGATGCTTTATGGTTTTTATCCAGTCTGCTATTTGAACTTGCTACAAGATATCCTTCAGGTACAACAAAAATGACAATAGAAATCTTCAGCAATTTATTCCACAATAATACTTCAAAGAGTGAAGTATTTATACAAAAAATTTTACAAAATATCCTAGAATACTCATAGGAATTTTATAAGGAAAATAAAATATCTTTTACAAAAATATACTGACAGCTGCTTAACAACTAGCAAGTTGTCCTATTTATTCAAATAAAATAGAAATGTTGTTTGGATTGGGTGCAGCTAGCTGTTGTGTTGTCTTCAATGCTGGCAAAAGATATTTTAAATCTGTTTTGAAACTTTATCTTCTCATCTGATACTCTTTTAGTGATACACTTTAACCACTGATACTCTTTCATCTACTTGAGGACTATTTTACTGTTGTAAATTTTGTTTTTACTCTGTAAAAACAACAATCTATTTTTCTTCCTCTTTCACTATAAAACTGTCTTTTACATCAAATCAGTAAGCTTCTGCCAAAATTCTTCATCATGTAATTTCATCTTGGTAAATTTTCTGTAGTTTTCATCAGCCTCTGTGTACCTAACAAATGTTGGTTTGACCATAAAGAGATGTTTTATTTCATGCTGCAAATAAAAAAAATCTTCAATTCTTTTGTGCAACACTTTTCCTATAGGTACTCCTTTCCAATTTGCCTTGTTTACTTGTTCTTTGAAAAAATCTCTGATATTATTGTTGTAATTCTCTTGCTTCATTAATTTGTTATTTAAAACAAGAATATTTGGCAAGCCTTTTTGCCTCAATGTGTCAAATTTTACCATAAATATAGTTATGGCCAAATCCATGTTTTGTCACTTCTCTTCAAGCTGCTTCATCAAATTTTTCTTTGTAATTACCTTTCTCACTTCAAGAATTTTTTTAGTTCTATCAATTATTCCTATCTCATCCAATTCTTGTTTGTTTTTGGTGTTGAGAAATTTGATTATTTCTAGGCCTCTTCAGGTTTGGCACCTAGTTCTTCCTTTGTTTTCACAATTTCTTCTTTTGCTACTTTAAGCAAGTCCTCTTATTCATAAATTACCTGAATGGAAGGACAAGTATCATTTATTGACTCAATGATCTTGGACCACAACTATTTTTTTATGAAATCCATTAGTTCTTTCAAATTTAACTCTGATTTAACTTTCTTCAACTGTTCACTTTCCCTTTTGGCTTTCTGGTCCTCATTTTTATCATTAATTTGAGCTAATTTCTTGGCATCTTCCAAGTTCTTAATTTGTTCTTTCAACCTATTGATCTCATTACTCTGTATAGAAATCTCTTCCATAGCTTTAATGAGCTTTCTTGCTTCATCTGTTTGTTGCACTGCTAATGTAGACGATTCTATCACAAAAGTAGTTGAAGATGTCACTGGCACAATTGTAGCCAATGGGACTTTTGGTGCCAATTCTTCTGCTAAGGTTGAAGGAACTGTTGTAGTTACCATGGGGATGACTATAGGAGGGACACTGAGTTTTAGTTGTTTATTTCTCTTGGACAAGCTTGTCCATTTCTATCTCCATGTCTTTAATCTGTGATGTCATTTGTAGTACGAGATTCATCATCTCATCTTTCTATTTTTCCTCTTGCAGAATCTCCTCAGTCTGTGGATGTTCTATTGGAGGAAGCTTCAGTTGTTTTCTAAGTGCTTATATGTCAGTATTTTTCTTCTGTAGCTTCTACATTTTCAGGGTCATACCCTACTTCAATTACCAGTTATTCTAAAGACTTGATTCTAGTGTCCTTAGCATGAGAAGAGGCTTTTTCAATCCTAATCTGATCTCTCAAATTTGTTATGGTATTATGAATCTTCTGGGCACTCATTTCCTTTGTAGTCATAATAGAATAAAGCATTTCAGAGCTCTGTTTATGAAACTCAATTTGATCTAAAGGATGAATGCTTTCTACAGGTATTTCTAAGTCAACTTTCTTATAATCTGCTACTGTTTGAGGTGCTTTGGCTGTAGGTTGAAGTATAGAAATTATCAACTTCTTATTTGTATAATCAAAAGCGGACAGAAGCCTATTTTGATTGCCTAGATTTTTCTTTAAATACTGTGAATAAATTTCATTCTGTATCTCTTCATTCTTGGCCTTGATTTGTTTGTATTTTTCTTTGATATCAAGGTCTATATTCTCTACTTGTTATGATGATAGTGCCTCCATACTTTGCTATTTTTCAATCATTTGAGTGTCTAAAGTACCATTTTCTTGTTCATTCAGAATAACTATAGTAGCATCTGGGTTTTTCTTTTTGTTTTCTTCATCTAACACCTCAATTGTTTCTTTTTCATTATCCACTAGATTGAGCTTGGGTTTATTGTTATATCTGAGCTTGAATCTAGTCTTTGTTTTTGTTTCAGCTATATAAGTCCCTTCTTTCTTGATTCTTTTGGTATTTTTGTCCTCTTGATTTACATTTTTCAAGGTGTGACTAGTATCACCTCATTTAACTATTTCCATCAAGGTATTTTCCAGCCAGTCTATTTGATTAGAAAACTATTCAATATCAAGCATTTTATCATGGATATAAGGGGTTAACTTGCATTTTACCCTCATTTTACTAAGTATTCTAGGAGGATCATAATTCCACAAGAAACTTTCTTCAAATTTATATTCCAGCAACTGTTTTGTTGCCTCTGTACTTGCATCCATGTGATTACAAATGAAAGGTCCTACCTAGTTCTTCATCTTGAATCGAGTCTCCTTTTTGGAAGCTAAGAATTTTATAGAGTCTAAATTGAGAATTTGTCTTATGTACTCCAAGGCAAACACTCTCATTGGCAAGTATTTTGGAAATTTATATGGTAGAAGGTTTGACCCATAGACTCTAATCTCTGTATGATTTTGTAAAGGTACCAATATCTAGTTCTACCTTGTTTTGACAAGTGTAAGACTTTATTTATTTAATTTCTTATTCTTAGTTGTACATTGTTTGCAAGCATGTTTATCATTGGATGAACAAAATAATCAATGAAATCCACATAAGTGAATTATTTTGATTCTTTTCTGATTAGAGAGGTCCAAAAGATGACTAACAATGGATTACCTTCTACATCCAATTTCCGAAGGTTTATTGGGAATTTTTCTGCTTGGAAGAAAAGGAACATGTGAAAGAAGAAGGATGTATATCTGAAAACACCTTCAGTGGGAAATTTCACAAGTTGATCATGGATACTATCAGCTATTTATTTAGCATAATTGTAAATAATAGAAGGATGCTGACCAGGTGTTTCGCAACATAACTCCCTAGAGGTCGTTGGGTCAAAACCTCCACAGATCAGGGCATGATATTCAAGAAGGACTCACACAACCACACTTGTATACTAAAAACTAGATAACATTGATTGTAGAACTCACCCGTATATCCTACGTTTGATGTAGATCCCGCAGGGTCCAAATCCCCAGCAACCCGTCTTCCTCTTCAACCTGGAAATCAAGAAGAGACATGCACGAAAATCTAGTTGTACAGCATATATCTTTCCTAAATTTCAGAGTAATCCATGTGAAACATCATATAAATAATAATAAATGCTTAATTAAAAACCTTTTCACATATGCAAGCAGATATTAACACGTGAATTCGGGAACAAGATGGTTCTTCTTCATTACAAATAGCATGTACAATAATAGAAAGGTGGAGAGATAACCTGAATCCTTCCACGATCTTCGAACAGACCGTCGTCTGGATCAGTCCCACCCTTGCCTCACTAGGATACTTTCAAGACTTGTGCACACGAGATGACATATAAGTTTATGAACATCTCCAGGAAACAAGGGTTTCCTGTAAAAATCTGGGAAGTGCAGGAGGCACGGGAAATCAGACTTGAATTGGGCTCCAACAGAGTATAATGTCTATAATTTTGTCTCTCACTTAGGCCATGCATATGAGGGGCTTTTATACTCCCTAAAATTAGTTTCAATCTGTTAGAAACAATTGGCCATGGGCTCGGGTGGTTGAATACAGGAATAACCATCAACCCAGCCTCGAAAATAGGGATTTTTATATATTTTTTAATGATTTTAATGGCATACACAGAAAATTATCTATGGACTCGCGTATACACACGAAAAATTCTGGGCATACCCGCGTATGGGATTTTAAACACTGTTTTTTATGAACTTTATTCAAGTCTGTGGGAATGGGTGCCCAAGGCCAATGAGACAATCATGAATCACATGAGGGTGAAAAATGATGCTATAAAAGATGCCCCCTAATATATGAGGTTAGAAGGGGTACATGATGGCTGAAATGTATTATGTGCATAGAAAGAACTTCGCGAGGACAAGAGAGGACTTCACCAGATTTCAGCCTGCCAAAAACCAATGAAAGAAAATAGAGAGTCAACTCATGTCTGAGGCGGGCATACCCATGCTCAGTCAAAAATATATCCATATAGAGAGTACAGAATAGATCCAGAATATATACAAGTATAGTTGAACTGAAAGTACACAATGAATCAACTGAGCACGGCCCAGAAGTACAAGTCGGAATCAATGTCCAAGTATCACATATATCAAACTGATCAATAATACTGAAAATGGATGTCTGATCACAAAAGTAACTGAATCTCCAGGTACCAAATCATAAGGGGTGAAACACATGGTACAATCATGCAACTCGGGAGCCAACATATAGGATGCTGCTATACTGACACTGCAACATATAAGGGTGGACGACATCACTGGCAAAAACTGAATGGACTGTCAAAAGTGAACTGAAAGATGCTGATGCAACCCGAGGTCTTCACTGATCTCGATGGCACAATTCTACACAATGGCAATAAATGAGCTGAAGTCGACCATGTGAGAAATCGTTGGATTACCGTTCAATAATTTATACCTTTAACCAATGCGAGACAACCCACCAATAATGAAAATGAGTGTCAAGGTGCCCCAGTACAATCTAACAATTGCGAATAAATGAGTTGAAGTCAAACACTTGGAAGAATCTACCAATCAAGAGGCAATGATGAATCCCCACTGTCGATAGCGAAGAGTCTGCCACTGATGACTGCAAACCCTAAGGTACTGACAAAATACTCTAGACCTTATTCCCAGAGCAATGAGTCGGAGTCGATGGGAAAATATCTACTAGAAGGAAGGCATTAAGGCATCCCACATCAATCCAGTGCGAGTGTAACCGGCAGGCCAAGATTTGGAAGGAATCGGACGAAGTAGAGTGACGGAACCAAACCGAAGTACGTTTCTGACATGCACAAGATGAAGCTAGTGCACGGAAGAAACCCTCTGAACCAACCAATAATGAAAGTTAACATAGAGGCGAGATATCCACCGATAGGATCAAATGGAAGTCAAGGTACTGCACGAATCCCAAGTGTGATAATGTATGCTGACATCGAACACAAGGAAAACCACTCAGTCAAAGACCCATAATTATGATCAAATGCTGAGCACAAGGTCACCTATCAATGATGGAAATAGGGCCAGGGTGCGGCTCTAGGCTTACTCTCAGAGCAATATGTCGTAGTCGATGAGAGACAAACTCGCCAGCAAGAAGTCAATGGAGACCTTCTCAAACCAGCACGAGCAGAAGACCAAAACATCTGATGTGATAGAACAAGATACTGACAACACCGGGTAGGCCGACTGAAATAATGAGTCAAGAGACACTGCAGAATGGTCAACTCTGGTTAGACTTCCCTTGAACAAAAGCACGACTCGTGATGACCATGGCAGTAAAAATGACATTGTATAAGTCTGTTATGTAGGAGGAAAAAAAAAACTCTCCATATGATTGGAAGATATAACCAACCGGGGGAGGACTGACCAGTGAAACAAGGCAAAATCTGAACCTAGGTAAAAACTAAAACCATCCCAAATGAAGGAAATATATAAGTTTATGTGCTATGTTCAAGGGCAACAAACTGATACTGTACTGCCATCAAATTACGAAGCAACATCCCGTTCCCGCTCTTTTTTTTATATTTGATTTTTTTGTCTTTTTCATATAATAAGCCTGAAAAAGAATAAAAGAATGTTGTGGTACAATGGATAGAACGAGTATCACGAAATAGATGCACTAGTTCCTGGGATAGGAACGATCCTATGCTCAATGCAAGGTGGCAAAAACTGGTAAGCGATACTCAAAGGAATGTTCCATCCATGGGTAAAAAGGGTGTCAAGTCGCGATAGCTAAGTGCATGCAATGGTTAACTTTGTACAGACAGTCAAGGTCAAAAGATGGCTTAAACATCAAGTCCAAATGAAGCCGGCTAAAGGCTAGGATAAACAAGTAGCCAGTATGCAATGCAATAGTACAACTCAAAAACACTAGGGAGCCTTTAGGGTAATAGCCAGAAAAATGATAGTGAAGAAGAAGAAGAATGAAGCTTCAACACATAAGTCATAGCGGGACTAAAGAGGACTCCCGAGCCTACATAAAATGTGGCATGGGCAACAAGTGATATCGAGGAACTAACTAGGAAGCCCATGTAAAGGAAGGCTCTACCACCAAGTCATGATTAAAAATCGGTGAGTGAAATGGGTGAAATACTCATGACCTGATGGGATCGACCCTATGGAAAGTGATCAAAATGGAGGCTAGTATGCAAAATGCAATGGAAAGTGGATTTCATAACCTATATGCCAGTGAATATCATATACCTGCCATGACATGTCAGCAATCATGGATCAAAAATTGGAAAAATCTCAACTTCATCAAAATGTACCTGAAAACATACTAATCTGGGCACTTCCAAGCATCCGGGTTATGCAGCTTAAGATAGATTAAAAAAATAAGCATAAACAATTTTTGCAAAAAATTTCAAATTCTGGGCATAAATACACATGTTACCTCACATTTGGTTCATTGTTACTTGCTGATTTGGGAAAAAGAGCTCTGGAGAAAAAATCCTCTTTCATCAAAAAAGGAGAAATCGGTGATCAAACTTTGTCGAATCAGTCAGGTAAGCTCTTAATCCATCATTATTATCAATTTTGTCCATTAATAGAGTTAAAAATCGGGAATTTCACCGTAGAAATATTTGTTTCAATTAAGGGCTCTGCGCATACACGGGTTCGTATGGACCAAGCTGCATATATACGCGACTGTGTATAGGGTAAGTCGCGTATGCGTAACCCGAAATGTAAAAAAAAACGTTTCTAATGGAAAAATGAATGAATTTTTCAGAATGACTATCACCTGGAGGGAACGTGAGCATATTACAATCGATAATGAAGTAATGCAAGATCAATTATCACTCAATATCCTCCGAAATTGTGGATTTCTCAAATTTTTCAAAATGCCAAATATGAAGAGTAATGTCCGGTTACTTGAAATGCTAGTAAATTATTGGGAACCGGAGGAATATTGCTTCATGATAGATCAAATGCCCATACACATAGAGGTAGAATACATCTATTTCATTATTGGACTCTCACGGAGGGGAGACCCAGTAGATTTGCACAGCAAGCCTTTGGGAGGGCTTACCGTGGATGACTATGTCCATGTCTATTGTGTAGAGTGGTCCAAGAAAGTAGGGACTCATATTGCTATAAAAGATTTGAGAGATCTACACATGAAGATTCTCCTATTCACCATTGGCAACGTAGCAGGATCTGCTTCCTTGCATCAGGCATCCAGGACTCAGATGAGCATAGTTGTGGAATGCCTAGCTCACCTATATGATTGGTGTACAACTCTACTAATGCACATGAAGAAACAACTGACTTCCATCCGGAAAGAAAAAGCAAAAAATTTCAGATATGGAACCATCTTGATGACATTCTTCTTTGAGAATATTCATGGGCTTCGACCCAAAGTGATCTCTTTAATCAAAAACCCAAGAGACCCAAGAATTGCCCGATGGGTAGATCTGATGAAGAGACTGGGGGGAAGTGAAGTTCCCCGAACCACCTGGGATGACGAGTTCTTCCAATGGTGGGGAGAACAAATCATCGCCGTGGAGGACTACCCCTATGCCAGGATGGATTTCCACGGTGATCCAGACCTCGTCCTTCCACCTGGCACGGCATGGGGCACAATCGGTAAGATTGCAATTTTTGGATTATATGATTTTTTTTTATTTTTTCAATATATGTGAAAAAATGTGAAAACAAAACATGTTTTTTATTGGATTCAAAATGAATTACAATATTATGGTGATCATGATACAGATATTGGACCAGTTCGTCCTGAGGGCTACCCACGGCATAAATGCCGCAAAGGCGAGGCGGATACTGTAGACCCAGACAGGACCCTCCATGCTGTACAGAGCAACTTGGAGGGTTTAACTTGCCAAGTGCCTATGGCTGCAGTAGAAGATCTACCTGAGGCCATCTAGAGATGGGTAGTGGGAGTACCACGTGACTGGGTGCGATTATTCCGCCGAGTCTCTACTATGATCGTGTTCTATAGGAACACGAATTTTGGGTAGGGACCACTGGAGTAGATAGATATGATTACCGGATGACTGTATATTTTTTGATACTGAACATGATCAGGCATAAGCCCTAGTTTTGTATGACTTATGGATCAAAATTTTGTATAGTTTTTTGAACATTCTGATGAGATATATATATACAACGATTTATGATGTGATGTGAAAAATGTATAAAAATGCATGATGTTTTTTATGATTAAATTTTAATGTATGGAATGATTAATATGCCAATCAATTGCTTGATTAGCTAATGATTCTGCCATCCAATTTTCTGCTCGAGGAATATGAATGAATGTTAAAAATTGAAATGATCTTTGTAACAAATGTACCCTCAAAAACAACCGGAGTAAAAATGGATCTCGAACCTGATAAGTATTGTTCAACTGCGACACCACTAGCTGGGAGTCCAAGAAAACTACCAACGAATCAACACCCAAATATATTTCCTCCAAGAGTAGATAAATAATTGCAGTGTATTCTTCTATATTATTGGAAGCAAGACCAATGAAGACTCCTCTTGATACTAACAACTGACCGGATGGATGATAAAGTACCCAAGCCATGGAAGCCAAGTTCCGGGTGTGTCTACTAGCACCATCGGCGAAACCATAATGACTCATGAAATTCGACACAACCTGCCAAAGAAGATCAAAAACATCACCATCACATAAAATACCAAAAAACCATACATGTACAAAATAAAAACTACTATATACAAAAGCAAAATGCTAGGCCGAAGCCTAGGCATAATACCTTTTCAAATAGAGCCCATTTCTAGGCTCCGGCAACTCATTTCCTTCAAAATCAACCAAGGTATATGCTCCTTTTTTAAGGACTTTTTTAATGATGAAGGGGCCATACCACATAGACTTAAACTTTCTTGCGCCTAGGGCATCCTTCTCTTGGGCATAGACCAAAACGAGGTCACCTTCCGAGAAAACCCTAGGCTTGACCGCCTTATCGTATTGAACTTTGACTTGTTTCTTATGCGCCTCATTCATCGTGGCGGCATCCCAACACTGCTTATCAAGATGTTCAAGATGAAGGAGACGTTCTTCAAGACTAGAAGTGTCAGGAAGAATCTCAACAGCTAACTTAAGAGAAGGAATCTCACATTCAATGGGAAATACGGATTCTAGCCTGTAAACTAGTTGAAACGGAGTAAAGCCAGTTGTAGTTTTTACTGACGTCCTGTATGCCCAAAGTGCAGGATACAACATCATATGCCAGTTGGATCGAGCTTTATTAATTTTCCTTTGAAGAATGGTCTTCAAGGATTTGTTCACAACTTCCACTTGCCCATTGCCCTGAGGATAATACGGAGATGAATTCTCCTGTCGGAAACCTAATTTTAGAGCCAACTCAGCCATCATGCTATTCTGAAAATGACTACCATGATCAGTGAAAATCTCTCTAGGAATACCAAAATGAGCAATAACCTGGTTGAAAAGAAAAAGCGCTGTTGTCTCACCATCATTCCCAAAAGTAGGCATAGCCTCGACCCACTTCGTAAAGTAGTCTACTGCTACAATAATGTACTTGTGACCTTTAGCCGAGGGCGGGTTACAAGTAGTATAATCAATACCCCAATTTGTAAAGGGACCGACAGTAATGACTGGAAAAAGCGGAGTTGTATGAGTGCGCATTTTTCGAGTATAGACCTGACACGGATGACACTTTTTGACCGACTCCATACAATCTTTGAAAATTGAAGGCCAAAAGTATATAGCACGCAAGATTTTTTGGGCTGTAGCAAGCCCAGATAAATGACCACCACAAGCTCCACTGTGGCAATCTTTCAGCACAGCCTCAGCTTCTTCAAGAGTTAAGCACCATCTCAGGATTGAATCAACCCCTCGACGGTATAAAGCATCACCAATAATCAAGTAATTTTTAGCCAAGTGACGCAACTTACGGCGCTCATCTTTCGAAAAAGTAGAGGGAAACTTCGCAGTCTGAAGATACACAATGATATCTCCATACCAAGGATCCTGTGGAGAGATGAGAAACAAATGTTCATTCAGGAAGGATTCATCATAAACTATCTCTTCTCCACAGGGCAACTCAGAGATTAATTCCGCGAAAACTAAAGATTTCTTGGACTTGGCAGACATAAACTCAAGATCAAATTCCTGCAAAATCACAATCCATCTATTGTATTTGCCCCCAATCACTCGCCTACTGAGAACAAACTGAAATGGATTGGCTGCTGCCAAAACATAAGTTTTTTGTAGAAGAATATAATGTCTGAGTCGCTGCACAGCATGAACAGCTGCTAAAGGTAGCTTCTCTATCGGAGTATACTAGAGTTCAGGTCCTACCAAGCCTCGACTAAGATAGTATATAACATGCTTTGCCAGAGCATCATCCTCCTGAACCAGAACCATACCAATGGTAGATTCTGCTGCTGCAAGATACAAAAGGAAATCCCTCCTATAATCAGGTGGACTCAATATAGGAGCAGAGGTCAATGCTTTTTTCAAAGCATCGAATGAGCGCTAAGCGAAGTCATCCCAAAAGAATGGAACTCCCTTCTTCAAAAATCTCATAAATCCTTTGGTAACTTCAGCATAATTTACGATAAATCTCCAAAGAAAATTAGCTTTTCCTTGTAGACTTTGAAGTTGACGAATAGATGACAGGGGAGGCAACCAAAGTATTGCCTCAACCTTGAAGGGATTTACCCTAATCCCTTCTGAAGACACAATGAATCCCAATAACTGACCGGATGTAACTGTGAAAACAAACTTGTTTGGATTCAACCTAATCTTGTAGAAATGACATCGTTCAAACACATGACGGAGGTGAGCAGGATGATCAATCCTCTTTTGAGAACGAGCAGCTAAACCATCCAAATATGCCTCAATAATATGTTTGATGTCGTGGAAGGCATATGAAATGGCCTGCTGAAACGTAGCCCCAGCATTTTTAAGACCAAAAGGCATCTTCTTGTAAGCAAAATTACCCCAGGGACAAATAAAGGCAGTCTTATGTTGATCTTCAGGATGGATAGTAATCTGATTGTATCCGGAGAAACCATCCATGAAGGAGAAAATCTCATTACCGGCACACTCATCGATAATCTGATCTATAAATGGTGTGGGGTAATTATCTTTCAAACATGCTTTATTAAGGTCTTTGAAATCAATGCAAACTCGAATTGTTCCTTGTTTTTTATCCACGGGAACAGGATTCGAAACCCACTCTGTCAAAGGAACAGGGAAAATAAATCCCGCCTTGAGCAGCTTCTCCACCTCAGCTTTGATAGCTGCAGCCTTCCTAGGATTGACCGGATGAAGTTTTTGCCTCATAGGCTTAGAATTTTCATAAGTCTTGATCTCATGCTGGAAAATAGATGGATCTATACCAGGCATTTCCTCATAAGACCAAGCGAACACATCCCTAAACTCTTTAAAGAGATCGGTGTAAATCTGAATCTCTTCAGGGGAACATTCAGCTCCAATGAAGACATTCTCTATAACATTGGGATCCCTGTAAATATTCACCGGGATAGTTGGAGAAATCACAGCCATGTTCCCTTCAGCATATACCTGTGTTGGTGCTAAAGGGTTCAGGACTGGGTGAACAGGACCAGGAGACAAAGGACTTGGAAAAATTGATTCAACTTCGCTCAAATCGGGTAAAAAGTAAGACCGATGATGCAAATCATCCCACGGTCTATCTATACCAGTCATAGCTTCCAGGATGGCCTCTTCAGATGGAAGAGTGGTATCAAGGAAATCCTGGGAAAAAGAAGAACTAAGTGTCCACGCTGGAGCCACATCACCATCCAACTCTTCCAGAGAAAAAGGAGCTGGAATGGACTCTACAGAGTCAACAATAGATTGATAAGCAATCTCAGCTGCAGACATCGGAAATGCCATTCCACCCACTTGACCTTCCGCTAATGTGGAGGTAGGGGAAGGCAAGGTCCAAGGATCCGAAAAATAATTAGTTCTAAAGAACTCTCTTCGAATAGGAGCCCTGGAGGATGAGATTTCATTTATATGAACGGTAGGAGGTGGAATATCAAAAGTACCCATCAAAGAAGAATACATTCCAACCCCTAAATTCTCAACAGGCGGCTTGGCATTATCCAACTTTGGAATAGTTGAGTCAGTAGATGCATTTGGGTCTACAGGAGAATAGTCTACTTGATCCACTGTAACAATCCTCCCTTCATGGGGGAAACAAATAACCCGAAATAATTAGGATGCAATGGCATCCATTTCATAAATCTAGTTTCGCCCCAACAAAAGGTTGTAGTCCAAGCTTGCATCAACTATCTCAACCTCTATATTTACATTTTTTCCCCCAACACAGATGGGCAAAGCTGGGATAATACCATGCGGTCTGTGAGAATGACCATCAAATGCAGTCAGAAGAGTAGAAGATGGAACAGCTGCGGGAGATCCAATTCCCTTCCAGCATGTAAGAGACATCACACATGTGGAAGCGCCCTCATCAACGACCGTTCGAAAAATATTGAATTTACGAAACGACGATTTGATATGAAAAGCCATATGATGGGGGAGTCTCTTTTTAAAATTAGATATATCGAATGTAAACACAAGAGAGTTCTTCGGATCGACAGCCCCAATAGTAGTGAGAAGAGCACTGCGCTGAGCAGGACAAGACTGGAGCACCTCAAGATCTGACATGGCACAAGGACTCTGTGCCAGATCTTCAACTATAGAGTAGTTCTGGGCAACCCTGGCATTTGGATTAATTGTCGTACACTTGGTAGATGCTTTTGGCATCCGATTTATAGGCTCAATAGTAGGCCTCGTAATATGAAGCGGATTAGTACCATCGGGAGCACCCTTGGCTTTCGAAGACTCATCTTCACCATAATTACGAGATCTTGTGGTGATATCTTCATGAGCACTCATCATGTATATGTTTGATGGAGTTTCCCCTTCCTGGGTGCCCCCAGAGGAAGCCCCAGTATTTTGATTCGCGCCAAAAACTAGCTGTTGCCCTTGGGGAAAAGTGTTTGTCAACACGGTCTGGGAACTAGAAGAACCCTGCTAAGCTAACAAGCGCTATGCATCCTGAATTTTAGGGCAAAGGTGAGTAAGATGGTCTCCAACACAACTTGCATGGAAACTTCACTTTCTTTTTATCCTTTGGACCCTCACCAACATGCTCGTTGGATTTATTTGCATTACCCTTGCCATTCTTTCCCTTTTTCTTATTATTGTTCCGTCCCTTCTTCTTCCATTCGGATTGTTGATTTTCTTTAGGGTTAGAATTATGAATGGCATTCACCGAAAAATATTGAGAAGGCGATGACTCAGCAGGCACAACCTGACTAGAAGAAGCAGATTGTATAGACAACTACTGCAATTGACTAAGCAGGTTAACTGCACCACTATTGATCGACCCAATAAGTCTGTCACCATGAGGACCGGGTTTAGTCTTCGATATGTCTAATTTGGAGCGAGGAGCATTAGGAAAATATTTATGAAGGACACCAGACTGAGAATATATCAATTCAAGTTGTTGGGACCTAAAAATAGCCTGCTCCTCAGAAAATACCCCTGAGAGGGATACATCCTTAGAAATATCTACCTGCAGAGATTTCAAAGACCATTCCAAAAGAAATTCTCCCAGAATATAAGCTTTGATAAGCCTCTTCCTTCTCCGCCATTCCTGAATATGATCAGAAATGTGGGTTGCGTCGTCCTTCTTAAAATTAGCTAGGAATTTAGTCCCGGCATCATAACGGACAGGCAACTAGAAATGATTTAGAAATATAGTAGCCAGATCTCCAAAAGTAGCAAAACTACCCCAGTTAACTCAATATACCACTTGGCAGCGTTTCCAGTCAAGGTGCGTTGAAACAACCTCAACCTAATCGAATCCTCGATCAGGGAGTTAAATGAACACCATAAATGGAAAGTGGTGATATGATCAGCCGGGTCCTCTCCATTCTTGCCTTCAAACTTTGGAATGTCTGAAGGTAGTTTGGTAGGAACCGGAGTCCACCCCGGACTATATCGGATTGGATCATTCGTCAATTTTGACAAATCTGGCAAGTTCAACGTTGCCAGAAAAGGTAAACAAGGAGGAGCCTAAGGATTCCATCCTTGGTAGGATGAATTCCCAACATTCTGAAAAGAATAACCTGGATTTGATGAGGCACCAGGTTGTCAGAAATAACTCATAGAAAATGTTGGGCCAGAGGACCCAACATTTGGATAAGGACCCCCTCCCAACGTAGAGTTACCATAGACCGGACCAGTTCCCCCCCCCCCCCCGAAGTAGTGAATAAAGGGGAAACCCCCTGGTAGGGGTTCCAAGCACTAGAAAGAGGGGAAAAATCCTGATAAGCACTCAATGAAGGGAAAGAAACATTCCCTTGTTGACCAGCGAGAAACTGATTCGCTGCCCCCACTGCTGTAAATACAGGGCTCCAACCTGTAAAGGTAGTCGAACTTTGACCTCCAGACCAAGGGTTAAAACTCTGAGTCTGAGAAGTAAAAGGAAAAGACCCCGAGGAAGGATTCAAACTAGGAATATTCCAACTTCTGAAGGGGAACCCTTGAAAATAAGCTGATCCACTAGCCATGGAGGACATGGGTGCAGACGCAGTTGCAGTAGCGGAAAAGGAAAACGAAGGAATTCCACTAGTGGGCATTCCAAAAAAAAAGGGACCAGATTGAGAAGCTTGTGCTTGGGTGAAACCAGAGCCAAACACAATAGTACTAGAAGCAATCAAAGATATAGCAATTGTGCCTCCTCCTTGTACTGAAGCAGGAGTCTGAATGCCTGCAGCACTCACAGCCGAAGCCACGTTCCCAGAAAGGTATGAATAAGATGGATAAGAAATTTTTGGTCTTTTTGACTCAGGTCCAATGTATTCAACAACAAATGGATAATCACAAGGAAGAGGAGATGGAAGTGATTCAGAAAGATGAGATACTTCCTCTACTTCTAATTCTTATTCTCCCGGAAATAAGACTCTCGAGGTGAGCGGAGCGCTCCTCTCGGAACCAACACCGGAACCAACTACAAAACCTTCAAGCCCTTGTGGAGGATCTATCTCCACTGCATCAGATACCACTGGGTGATATTCACCTACTATATTACTCCTACGCCTTCTTGAAGAAGGCTCTACACTTTCGGGAGATAACCCTCGAACTCTCCTCGATCGACGAGGCACTTGATCAACCACTTTAACAGATTAATTAGACTCAAAAAAGTATAAAGCTAGGCAAGCTAGGAGCAAAGAGCACTCACTACAAAAATTCCTAAGATACAACCAAGCAAGCAGCCTTCCGGTATTTCCACTCCGGGTGATTAGGACCGAACACCAAAATATGAGAAAGCGAAAAATAGGACCTCCCGAAAGTATTCTACGATAATTACGGCCATGCCTACTAGCGAAGGTAACAGAAACAGTTACGCTGACCTCCTAACAATAGCCTTTGCCGGTGCAAGTACCCAAGCTTTGCCGGGGCACCCTCCAGAAGTACTGCTGGAAGTGATACGACATCTGCTTCAAGTACCATGGGTATTTCCCCCCGCAGTCACCTGTGTGGAACCTAGGAATGGAAACTAAGGGCACCAATCCATGTTAGCAGCCGAGCAGAACGGTCTTAAGGAAAGATCCAGTAAATCGGAGAGGGGGTATCTCTCTTCTCAACCTTCACTTCCCCTCATGCTTGACGCTTTGAAGGAGAGATTTCTCGGTCCACCTAACAGTGTTGGATTTCGCTCATTTAATAAACTTATATGTTTTAGTTTGAGCGGCCTTGGAGAGTTAACTCTCCACTCACCTAATCCAAGGCCCTACAACCTAGCTAGTTGATGTATGACACTTAATAAAAAACTTGCTAGTTGTTTTTAAATTAATGCGCTTATTTTATTTGGTTGTTATATTAAGTCAAGGGAATATGGAAATGAAACTCGTGATGTTTTATGACGCAGAAAAGAAATTAATGAAAACCAAACTACATGAAAATGCAGTAATTTCCTTTCGATGAAAATAAATTTCTACACGGGTTCTACGAGACTATTTTTTTTCTTTTCAGATATCAAACTTCACACTCGCAAAATTTATGAAAAAGACTACAAATGTTTAAGTGCACCTAATGCAAATTACTAAGAGCATGCCAATTCTAAGATGAAAAATCTAATAAAGCAAAGAGAAATTTCCAAGAATCCCCCAGTTCTATCACTTTTCCAGTTGTCCACAAAGCCATTTCCCAAATCAGAAACTCTCAGTATAAAGACACCAAAATATGCTCGAAATAAGAGAAAGAAACCAATGAAAATTCCCTTCCCAAATCAAGTCAGAAACCGAAGGCAAGAAATCTCAAAAAAGCTTCAAAAGATGGAAAAAAACCAAAACAAAAATGCAAAACAAAGGCAATGGCAAAACAAAATGTTTTTGAGCTTTTGAATTTTATAAAAAGAAGATTTCAAAGAGACCAAGAAGAACTATCCAATTACCAAGCCAAAAAATCTTTGAATTTCAAGCAAAACTTCAACAAAGATGCTCCAAATCTTATAGTGCCACTTAGTAGCAAGATTTATACGAGCAAAAGGAAGACAAGAAACTCATTAACTTAGCCCAGAAGAATAGCACAATCTTGCAGCAAACAAAACTTCAAAGACCCAAAAATGACTCTTCAAAAATTGCAACAAGACCTAGTCACATGAAATCAAGAAAACCAACCGAAAGGCAGGCAAAAATTAAAGTGCAAAGCAAAACACAAAGTTAGGAAATAGCATATGAGCAGGAGCTCTCTGTCCTGATTAAGCAGAACAACCAAGAATCTCCAAAAAGAGATCTTGGTACTCGAACCAGAAATGCAAGCACTAAAAACAAGGTTTGCCAATTGAGCCAGTCTTCAACCAAACAAGAGAGAAAAAGACTAATAACCACTTTCAACACATTCTAGAGACTAAAAGGACACTGCAGGAACATGTCTCCACAGGCAAAGAAGACCAAAAAGTCAAAAAATCAAAAATTTCAAAATTTTCCCAGGCATACGCTACTTAGCAGTTTTGAAACAAGCGTGCATACGCGACTCTGGCAAAGGAAAAACGTGTATACGCGACTTCCTTTCACCAAACCTGTGTGTATACGCATCTGTGTAGAGGAAAACTAGTGTATGGAAGGGTAAATAATGAAAAACAAAAATGATCAGGCCTAGCTAAAGAAACAGGTCTTTAGTCTGACTGAGAAAAAGCCAACTGGACTGGAAATAATGATTAAAACTGTTGGAAACCTTTAAAATAGTTGAAACCAACCAACAGGGGAATCACAAGAATGCGATCCCCAGCGGAGTCGCCAGTTCTGTTTCAGGAAATAACTCCCTAGAGGTCGTTGGGTCAAAACCTCCACAGATCAGGGCATGCTATTCAAGAAGGACTCACACAACCACACTTGTATACTAAAAAGTAGATAACATCGATTGTAGAACTCACCCGTAGATCCTACGTTTGATGTAGATCCCACGGGGTCAAACCCCCAACAACCCTTCTTCCTCTTCAACCTAGAAATCAAGAAGAGACATGCACGAAAATCTAGTTGTATAGCATATATCTTTCCTAAATGTCAATGTAATCCATGTGAAACATCATATAAACAATAATAAATGCTTAATTAACAACCTTTTCACATATGCAAGCAGATATTAACACGTGAATTTGGGAACAAGATGGTTCTTATTCATTACGAATAGCATGTACAATAATAGAAAGGTGGAGAGATCACCTGAATCCTTCCACGATCTTCGAACAGACCGTCGTCTGGATCCGTCCCGCCCTTGCCTCACTAGGATACTTTCAAGACTTGTGCACATGAGATGACATATAAGCTGATGAACATATCCAGGAAACAAGGGTTTCCTGTAAAAATCTGGGAAGTGTGGGAGGCATGGGAAATCAGGCTTGAATTGGGCTCCAACAGAGTATAATGTCTATAATTTTCTCTCTCCCTTAGGCCATGCATATGAGGGGATTTTATACTCCCTCAAAGTAGTTTCAATCTGTTAGAAACAGTTGGCCATGGGCTGGGGTGGTTGAAATACAGGAATAACCATCAACCCAGCCTCGAAAATAGGGATTTTTATATATTTTTTAATGATTTTAATGGCATAGGCGGAAAAGTATCTATGGACTCGCCTATACACGCGGAAAAGTCTGGGCATACCCACGTATGGAATTTTAAACACTGTTTTTTATGAACTTTATTCAAGTCTGTGGGAATGGGTGCCCAAGGCCAAAGAGACAATCATGAATCACATGAGGGTGAAAAATGATGCTATAACACCAGGTACAAAGGTAGATAGAAAACCAAGACTTGAGTCATTAGTGTGCTCTTTAGTAAAATAACCTAGGATAGAGGATAACATTGAAATGACATGCCTTGATCCTTCAGGAAACTTGGAAGTAGAATAAGGAGGGTTTATCTTTAGGATTTTAACATATGCATGTATGAATTTTTGGAAGATCTGAAACCTTTTAGGAAATTCTAAATGAATATAAAGGTTTGTGAGAGCTTCTATGGATAATGGAACTGCATTGGGATCTGGTTTCAACTGAAGCATCATGTTTATAGACTCTATAGTAATAGTGAATAATACTTATTTGTTAGCAGTAATCATAGCTCTTTGGTCAGGGGAATAATAGGTTTGACACAGCCTAATGAATTCTAGACACTGATGAGTATGTGGAACTACATACTTTGGTAAATTGGATTCCCAAATCTGTACTTCATCTCCCTGATCTAAGGATTTTTCTAGACTCCAGCAGTGGAGGTCTAAGAGATTGAATTCTATCACTGGATCAGTTATTTTGTAATCAACGTCATCTAGGGGTGTATGCTCAATATATACAATAGGAGGTTGTAGTGGATTGACAACAATGGTACTTTTAAAAGCCATTTCTGGGTTTATTTTTGACAACTTTGACCTTCTGAATTTTAAAACTATGTTTTTACACTTTTTATACTCTTATGTAAGCTTAAACTATTTACAAAAGGTAATTTTGGTTTAACAAAGATCTATTGAATAGAAAAATATACAATCAGGCTTTCTTCGTGTTTTAACCTTCAATTTGGTTTCAAAATTGATCTTCAAACTCTTTTGTAGACTCAGAAAATGTATACAAGGGTTTTTCTGCTCTTTTTGGATAAATTGGACTGAAAACAATTTAATTCATGCATAAAAGAGGTTCTGAGTATTTGCAAAAGGTTTATAATTATTCAAAGGTTCCTAAGATCTGCAAAAAGGCTTAAAATATTTGAAATATCTTCAATTTTGATTTAAATAAGTTACAGTATTCCAACATCAAATGCATTATTTCTATGGAAAATACAGGTCTTTTTATGGACAAATATGCTTCACAAGGTTTAAATTGATAGAAAAAACTCTTTTTTATGAAAAGAAGATTACTTTTTTCAGAGAAGACCTGTTTTTTGCAGGTATTTGGTCTCGAAACAGGGTTTTTGAGACGTCAAATGACCTTTGGAAGCTGTTGCAGTCCTTGGAAGTATATTGGAGGCTTCAGGAAGTTTTAGCGGAAATTTTTTGGTTTCTTCTGGTTCTTTGGGCATAAAAATGGAGTACGATGCTTGTTTATTTAGTCGGAAGGGTTTAAAGTGCAGAAAAATCAGAAAAAGGTTTAAACTGAGTGAGTTTGAAGTTTATTAGCAATTTTAGGTTTAAACGGTGTAAGCATTGAATGTTGGTCAAGTCAGAGGGAAGGTGGTTTGGCGCTGAGGGGGAGAATACCACCAGTGGTTATCGCGCGATGAGAAAGTGGTACGTGGTTTAATAGGATCAGATGCAATCCAATTATTAAATGTCGCGTGGAGGAGAGATAAGAGGGTAAACCAACCATTTCACAAATCACAGATGGCTTAACGATGGTGCTATTGAAATTGTGATATCACATATGGATCGTCGGATTAGGTTAAGGCGATGTGAACAGTGGAGATTGAGCGGAGGATTAGCTCGGTGGATGGGGTGTGGAGCTCGGGAATTTATATGCGACGGGGTTAATAAACTATGTTTAAACTATGTTTAAACATAATTTTAATGTTTTAATGTGATGGGCGGGATATATGAATTTTACAGAAAATGGGTGATATTTATGTGTTTTATGACCTTTGGGTGGGGAATATACATATGTAATATATTTTAACCTGTGGGGGGAGTGGGATAACATATCACGTGGGGTAATATAACCATAGATTAAAATTAATAATATAGTGGGTTTGGGGTATTTAAATAAAGGAATTAATATATCTACGGGAGGGGTATTTATAATGGAATTAATACATTAAACTAAAATTAATGTGAAATGAATATGATGAGTGGAAAACATACAAATATACCAAGTATAGTGTAAAATAAGCATATGAGTACAATGGTAGTCCCATTTTTAAACATTTACACTTAATACTTAGGATAAATTGTATTTTGTGGGTTTTTGAATGCTTTTGCATGAAATGAAATTAGTTAAAGGGGATTTTTACTTTCCCTAAGAAAAAAGTGTTTTAAATTTAAGAAAAGGGATTATATCTTTGAAAAAGGGTGATTATGTTGAGGAAATGGATTTTTATGAATGGAATCTAATACTTATTACCAATCAGTTATTAATCCTTGGGTCCGGTCCCAACAAAAGTTAGAGAAATTCTTTGAGCCTTTTTAACTGAAGGTTTTTTAATACTGAATACTTTGAGGGGAGGGGAAATTAGTAATTTTTCCAAATGATGTTTGTCCATTCTTTGTGCAACTGCTTTCTACCTACCCATCATTATTCTAACATTTTTTCATTATTCGCATGGGTGCATTTAAGCTTGCAACCCTAAATCCATTTTTTATATTTAAAGTAGGAAACTATTTAATTCTAACCTTATTTCATCCAAGACTTCAGATTAAACTATTGAATTCCTCATTTATTCTCTAACTATCTACTGATTTGTCAAGTTTAAACTATTTGACATATATTTATTCTCTATCTATAAACATGAAATTCAAAGCATGAAAAATTTAAGATTAAACTATTTAACTAATCATGGATTATGGAATTTTGAACAAGCTGCAGATAATCATTATTTTCTTAGTAAAAGTAAAGGTAGTGGTATTTTGACTTGCATCACTTTCATGTGTTATTCTTGTCTTTTTTTTCTTTTTGGGGTTCATTTTTTATTCTTTTTTTATCTTTTCTTTTCAAGTCCTTTGATCTTTATTTTAGGACTTTTACCCTCTTTTCATTTTTTATTATTTTTAAATATGGGAAAACAACTTGTAGAAAGCAAGGTATGTACATATTTACAAGACTAAGCATAGTCAATTCAAAAATTATAAACCCTATTATTGTAGGACCCTAACACATCCATTGGTAAATCTTCTTAAAAACCCTGTGCAACCTAGAATCAGTGAGGAAATTAAGAAGGTTTTACAGTTATTAGAACAGAGTACGATAGGTGATTGGTATCTATACCAAAATCACACTGAGGTTAGAGTTTATGGGTCAAATCTCATTCCCTATAAATTTCCAAAGTATTTAACAATGAGATTTTTTTCCTTAAAATATATTTGATAGATTCTGAACTCAGATTCAGTAAATTTCTTGGCTACTAAAAATAAAACTCAGTCTAAATTGAAGAACCAAGTGGGTCCATTTATATGCAACAACATAGAATCAGGTTCAAAAGCAGAAAAGCGATTGTTAGAATACAAATTCAGTAAAAGTTTCCTTTGGCACTACGATCCTTATGGAATAATTAGAAAAATGAGAGTAAAGTGTAAATTAACTCCCTATATTCATGAGAAGAAGGATGAAATTGAGAAATTTTCTATTCAATCTAAATGGTTAGAAAATACATTGGTAAAAGCTGATCAGCAGAGTGATACTAGTCACATTATGCAAACTCTAGCTCAGGAAGATAAAGGTATAAAATGAAATAGGGAATAAGGCTCATACATTATTGAAACTACCACAGAAACCAAGTTTAAAATAAGGTATACAAAGAAGCCAAAGACTAATCCAGCAGATAAAGACAAAGAAACAATTGAGGTAATAGGTACAGAGATTCCAAATAAAGACAATGTGACACCTATGGAGATTGAAAATGAGCAGCAACCTACTACTTCCAACACACAAATGATTCAGAAATAGCAAAGTGTGGAAGTATCTTCATCAAAACAGGCAGAGGATAAAGATATGGATACAAAGAAGAAGTATAAAGAAATCAAAGCCAAAAATGAGGAAATTAAGAATGAAATCTATTCTCAATACTTGAAGCAGAATAAAGGGTAACAAAATAGGTTACTTTTAGCCTTTGATTATAAGAATAAGAAATTTTTGATGTCAGTACTTCAACCTACATTTCAAACCTGAAATAGTAGTTGATTACAAAAAGGTGGATTTTGAAGTACCAGTACAAGACATTCATCCCTTGGACTAGATTTAATTCCACAAGAAAAGTTTAGAAATTATATATTCAACAATTACTACAAAATAAAGGAGTGTTCAAAAGCACAAGAATGCTTTGACAAATATGAAAGATCAACTTAAGGTGGAACAGGCTGTTGGAAATACTGAGAGGGGGGTTGAATCAGTATTCCTTTCAATTAGAGAATTAGTTAATCTTCAATCATTATCAGTTTTTGTCCAATGATAGCAGTAAACAAAAGGAACACAAATGCACACATTTTTTAAGTTGGAAACCCACTCTAGGACAAAAACCACCTAATGCTTTTCTAAGAATTCTTTAATATTAAATTCCAATTGAAAATAAAGCTCCAACTTCCTAGAATCTAGAAAAACATTCTTCTCCAGCTCCCACTAGACAGACGCTCCAATGCTCGTGATTCTTCAGTAGTCAACTGAATGAATTCCCCAACACCCAATGAGCTACAACTCACCCTAGCACCACCCTACCACCCTGTAGAATAATAAAAGAAGAATGGACTCCCATACCAGGGAAAATGGTCCACTTTACACTGATATAGAATGATGTAGAAGAATAAGACACACTAGACCATAACCCCAACTATGACACAACCACCTAATGCTGATCCTAGAACACCTGACACTGCCTCTTCAACTCTTGGCAGATAGACACCAGTACAATTTGTACAATAATGTATTTACAATGACTTAGTACAATGATACCTTTACAATGATTGTATGCAGTGCTGCCCAATTGAAGACTTCATGTGATGAACTTATTGTTGCTGTTATGCACCTTGGTTTCTACTATTGTCATGCTACCTTCTATTGAACCTTGCTTTGCTTTGCTTCCCTAGAAAGTCTGGTCCTTTGTAGCCCTTGACAACACATGATCTAGCTTTTTCTTTGCCTTCTAGGAGCTTGATATTGAATCTGGTGTATCTATGTTACTTTAAATCCCCAATATCTGATTTTTGGTCCTATATTATTCCTCTAATTCATATTTCCAATTCCACAGGTCTAACCCAATTTGGATTCTTCAAGAGAGATTCATACCCAATATCTCACAATGCCCTGATTATGGACTGTTTCAACAGAGAAAAATTGTATGGCATCCCATGTGTCATTGTTTCTTCATTTGGCTTTGAAATTGATAGAGAGAAACCTAAAGTCTGTTCACTATCTACCACTTTTTACAGAATTCCAATCTGATACTCAAAGAGAGATTTATGATGATTTTACGAAAGTCACTTCTTTGAGATGAATTTCAGGAGCCTGCAAAAACACTGGCTTCCACAGATCATATCTCCAAAAATTGTACACACCTTGATCTGAAATTTTCATGGAAGCTTCCTCAGGATTTCGGCTTCACCTCATAAAAATTTCAGCTTCTGAACCTTCGTAGAAACAAAGTTAGAGCGAAAATTCCACAATGACCTGTTTTAGATTGCGAAATCCCTTACATAAGGAGGAAATGAGGATCACGATTTATATAAAAGCTTAGGTTGAGAGGGGCTTCAACAAGTGAACGTGGGAGGGATTTTAGGAGCTTAGAAAATATTAATTATGACTTTTCAATGACCCATGCCACAACCCTATGGGGTTTTATCCCACTAACTGGGGGGTTTAAACTTCAAACATGAATATATCTCAAACCATGAAGAATTACATGGCATGCCATATATCAATGGAAACATATCGATAAGTAGAAACCATCAAAACCATTCTTGAACCAGAATATAGTAATTTTGTAGGTCAAAATTCCCATGTAATATTAGGTTAGCCCCTGGTACTGCTTTCGTTGAGCCCTGAGAAGTTCATATTTGAAGGATCTCCTAGAATTGTATTGGTTCCTAGGGTACGTGCGACATTCTACAGCTTTATGACAAAATTTTCCACATGCATAACAATAGCCATGAAAAATATGTTGGTACCTGGATGGAAATCTTTGTTGAGGAATCTTCTTCCAAGGATGTGCTTTTGAATCTTGTCCAATGAAGTCTACATGTATGTTAGATCTCATAGGTTCATTGTATTTTGTTGTAGAAGGTCTTGCTTCTTATTCTTTGTAACCGAGGCCAGTTCTGTCGTTGTAAGATCATTGATTGTTGATGAGTTCTTCCAATGCCCTTGAGTTGTTGATATAGTTTTGGATAGTTTTTCCCTTCTTCACTTCCTTATGCAACGAGACTACTTCGGCTTCTAATGTTTCCCTTTCTTGGTTGCTTTCTTCCAACTTCTTTTGAAGTGACTCTTCAATACATTTGTGTTCTTCAACTTCAATTTTGAGACCTTGAACTTCTTCTTCAAGAGTATTGAAATGGATCTTCTCAGCATTGATATCTTTTATAAGCTTGATTGCCTCCTCAGAAAATTCTTATATGGTCAACCCTTCTTCTTTATTGTTTAATACTTCTTGTTTATTGTGCTTGGCCATAAACAATACTTTCTCATTGGCTTCTTCTTTGCTGTCACTTTCTTCATTGGATGATGAGCTATCTTCTTTAAAGAGAAAGTTCCTTTTGGATCCTTTATTTTTGCCTTGCTTGTTGAATTTCTTAAAGCATTTCTTTCCTTTTGAGTTTCCATCACTTTTGTTTAGACATTTTCCTGTGAAATTCCCAACCTCACCACAACCGAAACATATCAATGGAAGTTTACCTTTGAATTTTCTCTTACCAGTTTTTAGTTTTCTCATAAAGTAAGCATATTCTTCATCTGAAAGACCTTCTCCATCATCTCCCTTTTCTTCACACTTGTAGGTGCATGTCATTTCAATTGAAGGTTGTTTGAACTTATTAGTTTTCTTAGATGCAAAGAAAATAGTTTCTAGATTTGAAGTACCCTCTTCTTCATCAAGTCTCATTTCATATGCTATGAGAACTCCATGTAATGCGAAATCATGAAAGACATGTATGGTAAAATTGTGGCTATAGTAAGTAGAGCCCCAAACGACATATATGTTCTGGATGAAGCAACTAAAGCATGTCTACTAGCTACAAAAGATGAAAGCTAGTTATGGCACAAACGAATGGGTCACACAAAATTTGACAATCTTGTCAGGATAAGCAAAAAGGAATCAGTACGAGAAATGCCGAAAATCTCAAACCTTGAAGCATTACATGGTGTGCCATATATCAACGGAAACATCTCGACAAGTAGAAACCATCAAAAGCATTCTTAAACCAGAATAGAGTAATTTGGTAGGTCAAAATTCCCATGCAATATTGGGTTAGCCCTGGTGCTGCTTGGGTTGACATCAATGACAACTGTTGATCAACAAAGGCTTCTTCATATGCTAAGGATTCCAGAATCAAATCCTTGGAGGAGTTAGTAATTGAATTTGGTTATGACCCTGAGAATGTAAAATATGTAGAGGAGCTAATTAAAAAGAAAAATTTTGATATTGCAGCACTTATAAAATAGTTGAAATTACCCGCTATAGAGCACCCACAGGCCAAAGATATTGTACAGGGAGAAAATCAAAAGGATGAGATGATGAATCTCATATTACAGATGACAGCACAAATCAAGGATATGGAAATTGAGATGGACAAGTTAGTCCAAGAGAAAGAAGCCACTAAAGCAAAAGAAGTCCCTGCAACTGTAATTCCTATGGTGACCACAACAGTGCCATCAACTCTAGCAGCAGAACTAGACCCAAAATTTCCATTGGCTACAACAGTGCCTGTAACTTCATCTGCCACTTCAGCCATTGAGTCTTCTATTTCAGAAGTTCAGCAGTCAGATGAGGCCAGCAAATTGATAAAACAAATGGAAGAAATTTCCATACAAACTAATGAAATCAACAAGTTGAAGGAGCAAATCAAGAATCTTGAAGATGCCAAGAAGCTAGCATAGTTCAATGCTAAAAATGAAGAACAAAAGGCTAAAAGATTGAATGACAGTTAAAGAAGTTGGAAACAGAGTTGACCTTGAAAGATCCCATGGCACATATCAAAAATTAGTTATGGACCAATATCATTGAATCAGTCAATGATACTTGGCCATCAATACAGGTGATATATGAACAAAAGGATTTACTCAAAGCAGCTAGAGAAGAAATACAGAAGACTAAAGATGAATTATGCACCAAACCTGAAGAAGCATTGGAAATTATCAAATTCCTCAACTCTAAAAATAAGGAGGAATTGGATGAAATTGGGATAACATATAGAACTAAAACTATACTACAGGTAAGAAAAGTATTTTCCAAGAATAACCTGATGAAACAGTTGGAAGAAAAATGCCAAAATATGGATGTAGCCATCACAAGATTCATGGTGAAATTTGACATTTTGAGGCAAAAAGGACTTCCTAATATTCTAGTAATCAATGATAAGTTGATGAAACAAGAAGATTATAATAAAAAGATAAGGGACTTTGCCAAATAACAGGTGAAAAAAATAGATTGGCAATGGGTTCCAAAGCATTGAGAATCTATTTTATTTAAAACATGAAATAAAGCGTCTTTTTGTGATCAAACCAAATTTTGTAAGATGCACAGAGGAAAATGAAAACTTCAGAAATTTAAAGAAGATAAAATTACTAGACATAATTATGGGAGAAGCTAACATATTTTCTGTAAAATCAGTTTGCAGTAAGAAAAGATGGAAAACAAATCTGTTGTTTTTACTACACAGTAAACATATTTTTTAAACAGTAAAATAGTTTTCAGAGGTTAAAGTGTATCAGGTTAAAGAATATCAGCAGTCAAAGAGTATCAAATGAAAGATGAAGATTAAAATAGAGTAAAGATTAGATTGATAGCATGAGGGACACCTCAACTACCCAGTTACACCCAAATCCAACAACAAACTATTTAAATTCAATAAATAGGACATATTGCAATTAGTTATGCATATGTCACTATATTTTTGTAAAAATATATTTTATTTTCCAAGAAAAACTCCTTAGATTGTTATAGGATATTTTGTACTACTTTTTGTATAAATACTTCATAATTTGAATTATTGAGGGTGTATTAATTTTTGAAGATTTATGTAGTCATATTTTCTGAACCTGAAGGGTTTTTGTATCAAGTTCAAGTTAGGAAACTGGATCAAAGCAATAAAGCATCATATTTCAGGATTCATGTGTTGGGCCACTGAAGTGAAGTATTTTCTAATGTTATCTGTCAATTTTCTTATGTTTCTCATCCTTTCATGAATGTGTTCTAAATTTTAATGTGAAAGAAGGAATTATTATATAAGAATTTGGTAAAAGCACTTTGTTATTGGCTGGTTTTCATTTAAATGTTTTCTGTTGATATCTATACTAGGAACCCTTAATTTCTCCCTAATTTAAATTGAACCCTACCTTTTCACTCCTTATCCGGATTAAAGAATCCTTAATTACTCTTTATCTCGATTAAAACCATTTCACCATCAGCCTTTGAAGATATGAAGTGACTCTACTATCTTGCCCTGCAAAAATTTGACTTTAGACCTTGATCCTGATATGTCTGCCTTACACATTGACTCCATCTTCCCAATGGAAACCAAATATATTACTATCCATATCAGTAAGTAATTTTCCCACCAAACCAGATCAAAACCTCAAAACCAATTTTCCCCATATAACTAGCCTAAAATCAGATATAAAAACAAAGTTAAATCTTATAGAGAGAGCCCTCTCTGAGCCTTAGGAAGGCTAGATCCTAAAGCTTGAAAGTAGGTTTTTGGTTACCTCTGATATTATTTAAAGTATAAATCAAAATCTCACAACTTTGAGAAGTATTAGTAATAACATGCTGGCAAATCCACTGGGTAACAAAGCAATCCTCAGTTTTAAAATAGATCTTAAAGGAAATATTTTCATTATCTTTTCACCTTAAGACTGTTTTAATAATTTGTGAGTATATTTTCATATAAAATTGTAATTTTGGCTTCTAGAACAGTCTACTATACTAGGTAAAATCCAGATCCACAACCTGCTATCATAGTAGATAATCTTGACAGAATTGGAAAGAAAAACAAAAAGAGTAGAGGATTTAGGTAATAAAGTTTCATTAGTCAAAGAAAATTCCCTTCAAAAAAAATTATCAAGTTTATAAGACATATAATTTAACTTAAATTTTGAACAATATTTATTCAGAACCAAATCAGAAAGTGATTTACATAGCACTGTAATAGATCTTGATTTTATTTCATTTATTGAAACTAAGAAGGGAACTGTGTCAGTAGATTCTGAAGAGAAAATTTTTGAAGTTTATGATAAGCTGTATGTTGGCAATATGATGCTGAGTGTTGTCCTTGATGGCAACCCACTTGATGAAGATGATGGCAACCTAATTAATGAAGTTGTTCTTGATGCTTGATGATTTTATTAATGATGTAAATTTGATGTTCTACAAGCAGCTCAGAAGTACTAGAGAAAGAAATATCAGTAAGTGCCAGAATAATGTTAAAAAAGGTATGTCACAAGGCATACACGGATTTGTTAAGGCGAAGTAGCGTATGTATGCGGAAAATTACGTGCCAAGTCGCGTATGCTTAATTGCGCTCTAAATTACTAAAACCAGGGTTTACTACCATGGTATTGACCCATTGTATTGAGTGTTGGATTGTCTATTTGGTCCTGTCCAAGAATACCATTGGAAATGATGTGGTTTTGGCTCATGGTGTTGGTGTCCCGTGTTTTGATAGTTTGGCAAATCAAAAGACAAGGCAACATCAGAACCAATCTTTAGAGTTCCAGGATCTAGTCCTCCTGTTCTCAGAGAGGGATCTCTCAAATATTTGTTTGCAAAGGTTTATCTTCTGTTCTTTGATTATGGATTTTAGACTAGTTATTAAGTGCAGGTGTTTGTTTGGTTGGATTGAGTTGATACAACAGAACATGAAAGGTCTAGGAAAGATAGACAGAAAGAGGAAATATCTGGTTCATTGGGAAATGGAGTCAAAATAAAGTCATGACAAACTCCTCAAGGGATATGGGATATCAAAGGGCATATCTAACTTGGCCGTAGGATGGATTGAGTTGATACAACAGAACATGAAAGGTCTAGGAAAGATAGACAGAAAGAGGAAATATCTAGTTCATTGGGCAATGGAGTCAAAATAAGGTCATGAAAAACTCTTCAAGGGATATGGGATATCAAAGGGAAAATCTAACTTGGCCACAGGATCCTTTTGTTTTTGGAATGAGATGGACATTAATGATTTGGAAAGAGAAGTTTAATTCTCGACAAAGGGAACTTGAAAACATAACTTAACAATAAAGAGATATTTGATAGACAGGGCTAACCATAAATTCTACAAACATTCTTTAAGCAAATAATGACTTCAAGACAACTTTTAAAATGAAATCTAAGATTCGGGGAACACCCTATTTCCTCAAATATTTTATTTTAAAGGACTTAGAAAACATAAAATATTCACTGATAATTGCAGTCATAGAAGAGGGAACACCTAAATAACATCTATGCTTACAACTATAAAGACCTTAAAAACAACTGTTCAAGCAATGGCAAAGGGCAAGATCAAAACCGACCTCTTTGATTAACTTAAAACAATGGTACTTCAAAGGGAGACTTCAATAACAGCTTTCAAGTGATAGCAGAAAAGCAGGGAGAACCATAAATCATGTTGAAACCAACTATTTGAGCAATTATAGAAATAAACGAGCATGAAGACTAAAGAGAAATTTTAAAGCCTCTAAAATACTTCAGCAGAAGAAAACATAAAACAGTGAAGGGTGAACAGGTCTAAGGTGCTTCCAGGAGTCATTTCTTAGCCTAAAACTTTCAGCCTACTGTAGTAAGAGATTATGAAACATAATGAAAATAGGAGAAAACATTAAACAATTAGAATACTTCACCAACAACCAAGCTCATGAATCCAATGATAGAGCCTTCTCAGGAACGGGCATGCAACAACATCATCAAGACATCCAAGACTTCAATTTGTTTTCAACTTCAACAGACTTGTATATTTATTTCAGAGAGTTTCAATGGTACAACTTGTGATCAAAGAGCAACCAACAACCAACAACTTCTCATCTTCTACTGAAGTATTTATAGAAGACTGAGGGGAAAAGATCTGAGATAAGATCTTTTAAGACAATAAATACAGATTCAAGACTTCTCGGCCCTTTGAGGGGCTCGATGGAGAAGTTTACAGGTGGATCACTGTATTAACTGTTTTACATTTATGAATCAAGCTCGGTGGGAGCTTTATTTGACTTTGAGGCTTTGCGTAATGTTTGGAGTAACTCTGCAGATATTTCTGCATTGATTTCCTTGCAAAAGTAACTCCCTGGTTGCGCTGGAGGTGAATATCTGATTTTCTTCAATAACTTCGGCCTCTGTTTTGAAAGGTTTGAGGCAACAGGTGGCTCTGTGGTAGCTGAGGAATCAATTTGCCTCAGATGTGGCGGTGGAGGCTTTCTGTCTGATAAAACACTTCAGGTTTTCTTTAAACTGTGTTTTGAGTTGGGGATTAGGCTTTTGATAACCGTCTTAGCCGTAATCCCCGTAAAACTGTCTTCAATCTTCATTCTGTTGTGCTCTGTCTTCAAACTTATACTCTTTAACTGTTTTTGAATAAAACAATGTCTTGTCGATGTGCAGGGCCGCACAGGCCATTTTACGTGCTATCAACGCTCATGAAACATTGATAAATCATTGAATTCAAACCTGTGAATGGTTCTTTTTAATAGCTCGAAGGCGCAGGAAACGTCTTTCCTAACCCTCGGCTTTCCTTCATTATACAATGGAAAACCATTAAAACACCTGCAAAACACAAAAACCATTAAGAAATCCTGCGCTTTTAGGTTTATACTGCTTCAGAAGGCGGGAAAGATCGTGGCCGTTGGATGGTTGTATCCAACGGTGGAGATTTTATTCAGAGGCGGTCAAAGAGATCGCAAAATCGCATCGCAAATATTTGCGATGAGTGATCAGGGGTTTCACATAAAAATGTGATTTTGCGATTTGCGCGATGGAGGGATTTAATGGGCAAAACCTTTATAAACAATGAAATATGACATTTCTCAACTTACAAAGGGAAAAGGCATTTTTTTATATGAATGACAGGGGCATCGTACGATGGGCCCGGCGGGGTCGATCGCAATTGTGGAAAGTGCGATGGCGCGGGGATTTGCGATGTGTTGATCGCATCGCAAATATTTGCGATGGATCAATTAAATTAAACGAAACGAAAATGTGATTTCGCAATATGCGATCGGGCGGATTGATCGCATCGCAAATTTTAGCGATGGGTCGATTGACCAACCTATGGAAAAATGCGATAATGCGACATTGCGATTTCGTGATAAGCGGTGGGCCATATATTATATGATACGAACTTTATAATAAAGTTTATATAATAACGTATGGCGGGTTATGAAAAAGGGGAAGTGGTTAGAAAGGTAGGGCTTTATAACATAAATTCTTTATTATAAAGTCCTATGGGTTATTTGAGTGGTTTTCGGTAAAGCTAAAGAATGAGTCTTCAACCTTAATAAGAGTGATTTTCATGAAGGGGAGAAAATGAATCATGAAACAAAGGGGATTTTACGGAGAAAAAGGGGAGCATATGAAGGTTAGTTTTGAGTGGGAGAAAGGCGAAAATGATGGTTCCTCAGCAATCTCTTCTTATGAAATTAGTAGAATTTCAGAGCATGAAATGGAAATAGTAAATGAAGATTTCGGACAGAGGCATGAGGCCTTCAAAGAGTCTTCAAGAGCCAACATTTTTTAGTGATAAAATTTGTTCCTTAGAGGCTCAAAAAGTCTTAGACACCTTTTGGGTATAACAAAATATTATGGGTGGCTAACGGTGGCTCACGCCGGGACGGTGCCTTCTTCGAAGGCATCGGGGTCGAACTTGATTTCTGCGGGAAGCGGCGACTTGTGCACAGTCCATTAGGATACCCCTCCTTTGCGGGATGATCTTCTGCGAAAACATATTTGTGACTGTAAAAACAAATGGACTTTCATTAATACAAACTTTCTACCTACCCAATCCTACTGATCTAGCATTTTTTCTTCATTAGAGTGCACTTCGATTGGCAAACTCTTTTCACACCATTTTATTCTTTTGAAAGCAGGAAATCTAATCTATTTCTATTCCTTATTTCTCCCTAAACTTAGATTAAACAGTTGAGTTTAGATGCTTCTCTACCTAATCTACTATCTGCTGGGATTAAACTGTCCAACATATTTTTATTCTCTAAATTTTACAATAGAAATTTATAAGCACTCAAGTCAGGATTGAACAATCTAACTTGATGCTGGTCTATGGCATAAAGACAAGTTGCACATAGAAATTATTTTGCAGAAAAATTAAATCAAAATGGAAGGCTTAAGATCTAAAAGTTGAAAACATTTCCTTCCTCTTTTCTACAGCTCTGATTTGACTCTATTTGAGCTGTCTTTCCTTTTTCTCTGGTTTAGATTTTGAGCTGATTAGAACCATATTTTTACATCTTTTAGACTCGGAAAATAAAACATATTTGATTCATCCCTCTTTGGAAACTGAGGTTCAGGTTTTGAACATTTTTGAACCTTTCATTTCTATCCTAATCTATCTACTGATAAGCTAAGATTAGACAATTTTGCAAATCGAATTCACTATCCTATCAACATAAAATTTAAAACTAATTATTCAAGATTAGGCTATTTGACTAATTTAGAAGTGTGTTTTGTAGGAGTGGCATTTAATCTTGCACACTTTCAGATTTGTTTCTCTTTTTGGTATGGGGCTATACCTTTCTTGTTTTGACAATCTGCCCTCTTTTCTTTTTTCTATTGTTTTTAGATTTTTATTTTTCTTACAAGACAAAAATGAACAACTAACTCAATGCTCAAAGTAGAGCTTTATTGCTTTCCTATCTAACCTAATCTAACTTGGAACATTTACATGTTTTAGCTGATGAACTCTCTTTTCCAATACAACCAATCCAGCAAATGATTCCATGATTGGTCCTTCTTCATCTCCCTGGGCAGGTTGGATAAACAGGGCCACTCCCATTCTTTTTGTTTTTTAGCAGCAGTGATAAATAGTCTTCTTGATTTTGGTAATATACTGGTCCTAACAACCTTTATCCCTTCTTCAAAGATTTTCAAGAAATGGGCATAGGGATCTTGAAATAATACCTGGTTGTGAGTGTTTGGAAGATATGTTTCAACCAGGATCATGTCTTCTTTCTCCACTGGATTAAGGAAAAGAGTCTTATGAGGGAGAAAAACTTCTTCATCTTCATTATTATCTAAACTAGAGGATTCATCATATATTGCAGTGTTGTCCTCTTGTAGTCCTGGTATGCTCTGATTTAGTGGATTTTGATCTGTGAAGAGATCATCATGTTCTTGAGCAGGGGTATCTCTTATTACCTCAACCCTTTCAGGAGGAGGCTCCTTATATGCATCCTGTTCAAGAAATTCCTCTTTCTTCTCAAACCCAACATTGCAACTAATAGACAGCCGATTTTCAATTATGTGAAAGCTATTTCTGACGAATTGGATTGGCTGATTACTGCTCTCAAGATGATCATAATAAAATTCATGACATCAATCGACTTCTGGTTTCCCTGCATGATTAGTTTATGTTTGGATCTCATCATCATCATCAGTTTGATCAGAAGTTGAAAAGTCATTAGTATAAACAATTTCACCAATCAAGCATATTGGGTTATCGGTTTGTTCCTTTAGCTGACCTACAAGTTTATTTTTTGTCTTAAGACAACAAGGTTTAGTATGTAAATGAGCGGAAGTATTTTGTTCTAATAAAGAATTGAGGGTTGGTTGTTTATTTAATATCGGATCAATTTCTTCCTCTGCAAAAAGAGAAGGAATGTTCTCTTTGCTTTGGACAAAAGAACAACAGTCCTCTCCCTCTTGTGTTAACTGGTTTTGAGGCTGGATGTCTTCTTGAGCCTCTTCTAGGGAATGATTATTTGTGTTTGCAAGAGAATTTTGAGGATTTTCTTCCTTTTCCTAATATATCTCAATTTCGAACAACTCCTCATGATTTTCGTGGCAGTCACTTTGACTATAAGGTTCATGAGTTGTTTCAAGCATATTATCAAGATGCCATCGTTTTTTAATAATCTGAAAAGAGTCATAACATAAAGGTAGAGATTCTAGTTGTGTTGTCTCTTCTCCTATTTCAGATTTTGTTGGTTCAAAATGGCTTATGTTTTCCTTAAGGCAGTGCTTACTATAAGTTTTTGCAATTTGGTTATGAAGTTCTCTTAATAGCATTGTACAAGATATAGGTAGGCAATCAGGAGTTTCCTAACAACCTTCTTCATTGCTTTCTTTATAATCTTGTTCAATGCACATATCTTGTAATGTTTGGGTTTGTACTTGATTTGAAAGGAGCATGGGCTGCTCTAGATCATCAATATTCAATTTAGCCTCATACCTTTCAAATCTTTTCCCAAGCATGTAAATCATTTTCTCCATCATGACTAGTAATTTTTCTTTATTGTTTTCTCTATAGTCTTTCTCACCTTCTTCTATAAAGTCTTGATCATCATCTATATATTACTCATTGTCTAGGTCTTATAATGGTTGAGTTTGTGTTTGAGGTCACTGTATCTTTCTAACTAGTTCAAAGTCCTTCACCAGTGGAGTCATTAGGTCTTTTGGGATTGTGGAGTCGCCAGGTGGAAGATTTTGAAATTTGTTGTCCACCAACAGCAGGATTGTGTTTGCTCAATGCATTCCCAAGGGAGTCTACAAGGACTGAAAGGGTAATAGGGCTACTAAAGGCCAGTGGAGTCACTAGGTGGAAATTTTTTTAGCTTTTGTAAAGGTAAAGTGTTTTTATGGTTCCACCACCATGTTTATTATGAAGCCAAACTAAAATATTTTTGGGTTTTTCTAATTTTCTATGGTTGTTTGAAAGACTAATGAGTCAATAAGAGCTTGCTAGGAAACTATGAACTCAGTGTTCCCACTGTGATCGCCATTATGTTGGTGGCGATGAGGTGGCTAATAATCACTGGATATTCTTGAAAATGAGGGATTTCTGGAGTCTTAAGGGGTATTTAGATTGTTACTGACTCAGGGTCCCACCGTGATCGCCATTATGTTGGTGTCCCGTGTTTTGATAGTTTGGAAAATCAAAAGACAAGGCAACATCAGAACCAATCTTTATAGTTCCAGGATCTAGTCCTCCTGTTCTCAGAGAGGGATCTCTCAAATATTTGTTTGCAAAGGTTTATCTTGTGTGCTTTGATTATGGATTTTAGACTAGTTATTAAGTGCGAGTGTTTGTTTGGTTGGATTGAGTTGATACAACAGAACATGAAAGGTCTAGGAAAGATAGACATAAAGAGGAAATATCTGGTTCATTGGGCAATGGAGTCAAAATAAGGTCATGACAAACTCCTCAAGGGATATGGGATATCAAAGGGAAAATCTAACTTGGCCGCAGGATCCTTTTGTTTTTGGAATGAAGTGAACATTAATAATTTGGAAAGAGAATTTTAATTCTCAACAAAGGGAACTTGAAGAACATAACTTAACAATAAATAGATATTTGATAGACAGGGCTAACTATAAATTCTACAAACATTCTTTAAGAAAATAATGACTTCGAGACAACTTTCAAAATGAAGTCTAAGATTCGGGGAACACCCTATTTCCTCAAAGATTTTATTTTAAAGGACTTAGAAAACATAAAAGATTCACTGATAATTGCAGTCATAGAAGAGGGAACACCTAAATAACATCTATGCTTACAACTATAAAGACCTTCAAAACAATTGTTCAAGCAATGGCAAAGGGCAAGATCAAAACCGACCTCTTTGATTAATTTAAAACAATGGTACTTAAAAGGGAGACTTCAATAACAGCTTTCAAGTGATAGCAGACAAGCAGGGAGAACCATAAATCATGTTGAAACCAACTATTTGAGCTATTAAGGAAATAAACAAGCATGAAGACTAAAGAGAGAGATTAAAGACTCTAAAATACTTCAGCAGAAGAAAACATAAAACAGTGAAGGATGAATAGGTCTAAGGTGCTTCCAGGAGTCATTTCTTAGCCTAAAACTTTCAACCTACTGTAGTAAGAAATTATGGGACATGATGATAACAGGGGAAAAACATAGAACAATTCGGAATACTTCACCAACAGCCAAGCTCATGGATCCGATGATAGAGCCTTCTCAGGAACAGACATGTAGTGACATCATCAAGACATCCAAGACTTCAATTTGTTCTTCAACTTCAACAGACTTGTATATTTATTTCAGAGAGTTTCAAAGTTACAACTTGTGATCAAACAACAACCAAAATTTCTCATCTTCTACTGAAGTATTTATAGAAGACTGAGGGGAAAAGATCTGAGAAAAGATCTTTTAAGACAATAAATACAGATTCAAGACTTCTCGGCCCTTTGAGGGGCTCGATGGAGAAGTTTACAGGTGGATCACTGTATTAACTGTTTTACATTTATGAATCAAGCTCGGTGGGAGCTTTATTTGACTTTGAGGCTTTGTGTAATGTTTGGAGTAACTCTGCAGATATTTCTGCATTGATTTCCTTGCAAAAGTAACTCCCTGGCTGCGCTGGAGGTGAATATATGATTTTCTTCAATAACTTCGGCCTCTGTTTTGAAAGGTTTGAGGCAACAGGTGGCTCTGTGGTAGCTGAGGAATCAATTTGCCTCAGATGTGGCGGTGGAGGCTTTATGTCTGATAAAACACTTCAAGTTTTCTTTAAACTGTGTTTTGAGTTGGGGATTAGGCTTTTGATAACCGTCTTAGCCGTAATCCCCGTAAAATTGTCTTCAATCTTCATTCTGTTGTGCTCTGTCTTCAAACTTATACTCTTTAACTGTTTTTGAATAAAACAGTGTCTTGTCGATGTGCAGGGCCGCACAGGCCATTTTACGTGCTATCAACGCTCATGAAACATTGATAAATCATTGAATTCAAACCTGTGAATGGTTCTTTTTAATAGCTCGAAGGCACAGGAAACGTCTTTCCTAACCCTCGGCTTTCCTTCATTATATAATGGAAAACCATTAAAACACCTGCAAAACACAAAAACCATTAAGAAATCCTGCACTTTTAGGTTTAGACTACTTCAGAAGGTGGGAAAGATTGTGGCCGTTGGATGGATGTATCCAATGGTGGAGATTTTATTCAGAGGCGGTCAAAGAGATCGCAAAATCACATCGCAAATATTTGCGATGAGTGATCAGGGGTTTCACATAAAAATGCGATTTTGTGATTTGTGGGATCGAGGGATTTAATGGGAAAAACCTTTATAAACAATGAAATATGACATTTTTCAACTTACAAAGGGAAAAGGCATTTTTTTTATATGAATGGCGGGGGCATCGTACGGTGAGCCCGACGGAGTCGATCGCGATTGTGGAAAGTGCGTTGGCGCGCGAATTTGCGATGTGTTGATCGCATCGCAAATATTTGCGATGGATCAATTAAATCAAACGAAACAAAAATGTGATTTCGCGATATGCGATCGGGCGGATTGACCGCATCGCAAATTTTAGCGATGGGTCGATTGACCAACCCATGGAAAAATGCGATAATGCGACATTGCGATTTCGCGATAAGCGGTGGGCCATATATTATATGATACGAACTTTATAATAAATTTTATATAATAACGTATGGCGGGTTATGAAAAAGGGGAAGTGGTTAGAAAAGTAGGGCTTTATAACATAAAGTCTTTATTATAAATTCCTATGGGTTATTTGAGGGGTTTTCAGTAAAGCTAAAGAATGAGTCTTCAACCTTAATAAGAGTGATTTTCATGAAGGGGAGAAAATGAATCATGAAAACAAAGGGGATTTTATGGAGAAAAAGTGGAGCATTTGAAGGTTATTTTTGAGTGGGAGAAAGGCGAAAATGATGGTTCCTCAGCAATCTCTTCTTATGAAATTAGTAGAATTTCAGAGCATGAAATGGAAATAGTAAATGAAGATTTCAGACAGAGGCATGAGGCCTTCAAGGAGTCTTCAAGAGCCAACAATTTTTAGTGATAAAATTTGTTCCTTGGAGGCTCAAAAAGTCTTAGACACCTTTTGGTATAACAAAATATTATAGGTGGCTAACACATGGTATTGAAAAAGGCTAGATATATTTAAGGAGAAGAAATTCATTGTGAAAAGGGTGTGAAAGTGTCTGGATTTGAATGAATACTTCACTCTGAAGTATGTCTAAATGGAAAGGGTAACAGTTTGATGATAGATTTGAATCTGTGATGCACCTATGAAGAAAATGATGAAGAAGGGAATCTAGATCTGAAATGTATTTGTATCTTCTAGATCTGTTTATGGAATGTTTAGATCTGAGATGAGACGAACATCTGTCTGAAGTGAAGGGTAAAATCTGAACTGAATATCTGATCTGAAGAAGTATGCTGCCCTATAATGTATGAAGATCTATACGCAAGTTTGTAACAGAGGAAGCGCGTGTATACACGGGTCGTCTTCAGAGAAAGGGCGTATGGGTTGTGAAATTAGATCTGTAATATGTGCAGATGTATACGCAGGTTTATATGCATGAAATTGCGTATATACGCGGGACCAGAGAAAGGAAAGCATGTACGAAAAACTAGGGTTTGCTGAAGTATGAAGTATGGAGTGTCTGATTTTTTCTGCTGTGTTACTGCTATCTGTCAATGAGTTATAAGTATCAGTTTGATGTATGATTGAGCTTAAATGTGTGGAGTGGGTCCAGTCTGAAAATATGATGAAAAGTGGCCTGCAAGTTGTGCTCTATTGAAGCTATTGGATCCAGAGTGAAAATTGATGAAACATTGTCCATAGAGGTGCTGAGGGTTGTAGCCTTCAGTCAGGGGGTTGTAGCTCCCCTCCAGGTGAGGCTGGTAAACGAGAGTAGGGGGTTGTAGCTCCCTTCCAGGAGAGGCTGGTAAACGAGAGCAGGGGGTCGGAGCTCCCTTCCAGGAGAGGCTGGTAAACGAGCGCAGGTGGGTGCCTGCGTACTGGTATGAGTCTGCGCTAGTACATAAGTTGTAAGATGTTTTCTTTATAATAAAATATTGAAGGCTGAGCAATGGCAGCGGTGGTTTTCTCCCGACTTGGGTTTCCACCTAAAATCCTGGTGTTCATGTGTGATGCTTATGTGTGATGGTCTATTTTGTTATTACTGCACATACTTACTATTAACTAAACATCAGATGAATGAATGCTGCAAAGAACTAAGTTAAGAATTATCTGCATAATTAGATCTCTGTTAATACGCGAGTTTTATGAAGGATATCTGCGTGTATACGCTAGTTGGGTTCATCAAAGTAGCGTATGGGTTTTAGTGAATGAAAAAGTAAAAAGTTTTGAGTAAGTCCTAAATACTGATTCACCCCCCCCCCCCCCCCTCTCAGTATTTTTCCCAACACTGTATGCAATAACTGCTACTTTGTTTAAATAAATAGATGAAACTTATTTACAACATTTAGTTGAATTAAGTGCTTTATCAGCCTATACCCCTAAGCCTTCTACCACTCATTTAGATACCAGCCTTGTGGAATCTGTAGGATCATCACTATTCACTACCACCTCATCCATTATTTCCACCACACTTCATTCCACGGATTCATTTTTTCCAAGGCAACCATTCCAACCTAGAATAGTATTCCCATCTTCCACCACTTCAAGTCCATCCACTAGTTTTTCTTCTACATTTTCCAATACATCATTCTCATTCCCAAGCACTTCTTCATATATCCCAACTTCATCTTCTAGAAGCTCAACCACATTTTCCAGTACATATTCTTATATCCCAATCTCATCTACAAGTTATTTAAATACATCAGCAAGTACTTCAAGATCTTCCCCAAGTACTTCCAACTCACATCCTAGCCAAGCTAGAATTCAAGCCATGACTGCAAGATATGCTCCCTTGGTCCTTATAGCAAAATTACATGATATGCCCCAGGATTATCAAAGAAAAATACCTCAATTTGATGCAACCAATCATTATACTACCCAACATCATTCTAATAAGATGACAGAGTATTTTGAACTTCATGAAATATATGAGGTTGATGTCCAAATGAGACTTTTTTCTCAAACATTAACTAGTGAGGTGAAAAAATGGTTTAAAGGTTTGAATGTGGGTAGTATTGCTGATATAACAGTTTTTCATAGATTATTTCTGAATAAATTGGAAAAGAAATAAAATCCACTACAATTCTTATCTGAATCTGAAAGCATAAAAAGATCACCAAATGAAACAATTCAAGATTATTGTACTAGATATAACAGCATTTATAATTCAATTCTTGCTAATCTTAAGCCTCCTCCAGATTCTGTCCTTCTCAAATTCCCTGATGGATTTGATACAGATATAGCCTATCAATTGAGAGAGATGAATCCTGAAACTATAGAGCATATGCAAAGTAATGTTGTTAGTGTAGAGGCAAACCTGTTAGCAAAGAAAGCTAGATTAAGAAATGAAAGGAGAATAACAATAAAAGAAGAAGCATTTAGTTTAGATTTAAAAATATATCAATTAGCAAAAAATTAGAGAGAATTATGGATAAGTTAGATAATATGGAAAGGAAGCCACAATGGGATAACCAACAACAAATTAGAAATCCCAATTTCAGGAAAAACACCAACACTGGAAAATCTAGAGAATTAGCACCTGACCAAAAAAAAAGACAACCTTTACAAGAGAAATATGTTGATAGTTCTCATCAAAATGAAGATGATGAAGACACCATAAATCTAATGTGTATTAATTATGATAACACCATTTTTCTTACATAAGAAGATCAGGAGTTATATGACTTACAACAACTGTAATTAGATTATGGTTAATATTTAGATTACAAGAAAGGTTATGAGTTTTCTATCAATGAAGTCCATAAGAAATATAACCTTAGGATAAAGAAAAATGCAAAGCCTTATATTAAGAAAATTGCCCAAACAAAAGCAAAGAAAACAGTAGAGGCTCCTACAACTAAAGTTCTGAAAATTCTCCCTAGAGAAACAAAGCAAAACTCTAGTTCCACTCAGAAAGTTTTAAGCCCCAAAATTTCACCTAGTCCCAAAATTTTTGATATCATAGATGATACTGTCCAAACATCAACAGATTCACAAAAATTTGCTGCTGCTAAAACAACTAATTATGCTAAACCAACAATTTTAGACCACAAAACACCTACTGCTGATCCAAAATCAGCTGATCCAAAAGCTATCACTGCTAAAGAAGCTAATGAAAATACAAAATCTGCTAAGACATCTACTACTTCTTATTATGTGGAATTATGAATTACAGATAAACATTCTTCCCTAGACAGGTGCTTATCTAGAACAACAGATTAAAGACTTTTTGACTACTTTTCCTAACTGTAAATAGACACATAGAACATATCAAAGAACTTACTTGGAGTCTAAGCACTTCCTATTCTCCTTCTGTCACTCTTGCTGTAGCTTCAAATCCAAGATAAGTCACCAAAATATTCTCTGCAAAGATGAACACTAAACAGCAAAAGATAGCAATAACACAGATGTATTTTCAATTTATTCAGTTAAATCAATGAAACATAAACCATATGCATCAAATAATAATTCATAATATGGAAAATATGAGCTTATACAAATACATATGTGGGAAAGTAATTATAAATCTTTATTAATGGATAGAAGGGGAGGTTACAACCTAGTGATTGATTTGAAGTGACCATCTCTACCAGCATCCCAGCCTCATCACAATGCAGATCTCTCCATCATCATGTTACACAAATCAACTCCTAAATTGAAATTCCACCAACATTTCTCAACTCAAATTCTTCCTTATCAAACACTAAGATCTGTGCTCCATTTATAGAGGATTTGAAGGTAGTTTTACAATTAATAACTTTCCAATAATAGGCAAGACATGTTCCCAATCTTGTAGAGGTCAAATGGACACATGGATTTGAAGTTTGACACATCTGAACTCTTCTAGAAGGCACTGGCTAAGTGGAGATTCTAGAAAAATGAGAATTTCTCTCCCAATGTGAGCAACGCACCTATGAGTGTCGGGAAGTGCTTTGCAGAGCAACCTTGAATGGGGCTACCTGCATATGAAACACACTTATTCCCTTTAGAGGCAACATTGATGAGCTCTCATATGATATATTATAAACTTCAAATCTTGGAAACCTTTGCAGATGAAAGTCATGGATGATTTGTCTTGTTCTTTGTCTTAGGGCATGTAGAAACTAAAATGATAGGGGATGATAGAACCTATTCATTGGTCCTGGAGATGATTTCCAATTAACCAGGTCATTGGGAATGATGCCCAAATTGACCTATAACACTTCTCAAACTATTCCTGAAAAGAAAACTAAAAGCAGCAAGACAGTAGAAACACAAATAGAAAATGAGAAAACAACTGTAGAAAAAAAAGAGAAACCTACTCAAACTATAGTTACAAAAGAAGAGATAATTCAAGTAGTAAAATCACAAACTCCATTTAATATCAAAACTGAAATTTCCAAATTAGAAATACCAATTCCTTTGACAGAATTGGTAAAACATGATTTATACAAAACACCTATCACTAAAAATTTGAATATGAATGATGGAGAGGATTTAGTAAATCTAAGTGATGATCAACCAGAATTAATTTTTGGTACTATTGTTAATGGAAAACACCAAGATGGATCAGTTCCACCATTTTACATTAGCTTAACTGTTCATGATCAAATATTACATAATGCAATGCTAGATTCAGGAGCTTCACATAGTTTAGTGCCAAAAGCAATAATGGAAAGCCTGAATTTAGATATCACTAGGCCTTACAAAGATCTAATTTCATTTGATTCTAGCAAAGTGAAATGTTTAGGTTTGCTTAAAAATTTATGTGTTACTTTAGTTCAATATCCTGGAAAAAACATATTCATGGACATTGTAGTAGCTGGCATCCCTCCCAAGTATGGAATGCTCTTATCTTGCTCATGGGGAGCTAAATTGCAGGGATCTCTACAACTTGGTATGTCATATGCAACAATATCAGTTTTTGGTCAACCAAAGAAACTTTACAGAGAAACAATGATGAAGCATATGGTGAGTAGTGTAGAAAGACCAAGAAATTATCCTATTTACTCTACACCTACTAACATGTATTCATTCATTTTATGTAACTCTGAAACTGGAATTGAAAACAATACTGAACTAAAAGAGAAAAAAAAGCACCAGACATTGAAAACATCTTTCATGAATCATTATGGCACCTAGATTTTGATGGATCAGTCAATAAATTAGGAGCAGGAGTAGGAGCAAGAGTTTGGATACATAATATGGAAAAAAATCATGCAGAAGGTCATGCTTTTAGACTAAGTTTTAAATGTATAAACAACATGGTTGAATATGAAGCTCTTATTTTAGGACTACAGATTGTTAGGAATTTAGGAGATAAAAGAGTGTCAATTATGGGAGACTTAGAGTTAAATGTAAAATAGATAACCGGAGAATATTCTGTCTATAATCCAAGATTAAGCCGATATATAGATACTGTGTTAGATTTGATTAAAGAAATGCTAGAATGTGATTTTTCTGCAATGCCAAGAAAACAGAATATACAGGCCCATTGCTTAGAAACTTTTGCTAGTACCTGTAATCTTCCATTTCAACCAAATCATAGATACACTACAGAAGTCAAACACAGACCTATAATTCTAGAAAATCTTAAATATTGGCAAATTTTCTCATAGGATGAACAGATTTATCATTTCATGAACAATGAAAGAGAATTTCAGGGTTGTAATATAGACACAGATTGTACAATAGATCAAAACATAGATAGTGAGATTGATTTGAATAATGTAGATGTAAATAACATAAATATTTCTAAACCTAATAAATTTAGTCAAGTAGACATAGATAATTTAGAGAAAGTAGAGATTAATGAGTTAGCTGATGATGAATCAGATATTTTAAATCTCAAAGATAACTTTTTACCTAAAGGATTACCCCCTTTAGAAGATCCTTTTGACTCTAATGATGTTGCAAGATAACCTAAAATGGAGCCACTTAGATATTATATTGAGGAATGTAATATAGGTACAAAGTTAAAACCTAAGATGATTAAACTTTCAAAAGTTTTACCTCATGAAGAAAAAGTAAAATACATAGCTCTTTTTAAGGAATTTCAGGATGTATTTTCCTGGAGTTATGAGGACTTAAAATCCTATGACACTAGCATAATACAACATAAAATACCTATAAAATAAGATCAAAAGCCTTTTAAACAAAAGCTAAGATGGATTAATCCTGTTTTGATGCCTTTAATTGAGAAAGAGGTAAAAGGAATGTATGATGCCCAAATAATTGCACCAATGAGGTATTCTGATTGGGTTTCTAATCTAGTTCCCACTAGGAAAAAGACAGGAAATATTAGACTATGGGTTGATTTCAAAAATTTAAATAAAGTGTCCTTAAAAGACAACTACCCCTACCAAAGATGGATCACATTTTACAGATGGTGGTTGGTTCTTCTAGAATTTCATTGTTAGATAGATTTTCAAGGTACAACCATATTTTAGTCCAACCAAAAGACCAAGCTAAAACTGCTTTTACTACTCCATGGGGCACTTTTATGTATGTAAAAATGCCTTTTGGGTTAATGAATGTAGGAGCCACTTTTCAAAGAGCTATGGATATAGCCTTTGCTAAGGAAATTCATGAATTCCTAGTGATTTATTTAGATGACATTACTGTATTTTTAAAGACTGATAATAAACATTTGGATCATATCAAACAAGTCTTTCTTAAATGCAGGAAATTTGGCATCTCTCTAAAACCTAAGAAGACTTTATTTGGATTGGAAGAAGGTAAATTACTAGGAAATATCATATCTAAAGAGGGAATTAGGATAGACCCAGCAAGAATAGAGGCCATTCTGAACATTAGTCCTCTTAGGAATATTAATGAATTACAAGATTTCCTAGGTAAAATTAACTTTTTAAGAAGATTCATCTCAAATTTAGCTGAAATAATTAGAGAACTTAACAATATGTTGAAAAAAGACTTAGTACTTAAATGGACTGTTAAGGCAAAGAAATCATTTTAATCAATTAAACAAGCCTTAACAAAAACACCAGTCCTTATAAGTCCTAACTTTAAAAAAGACTTCATTATTTTCTCCTTTGCTTCAAAACACACTATTGTTGTAGTTTTACTGCAGAAAAATGACCAGGGCTATGAGAAACCCATTGCTTTCTTTAGCAAATCACTCAGAGATGCTACTTTAAAGTATAATATAATGGAAAATCAAGCACTAGCATTAGTAAAGGCCATAAAAGACTTTAGAGTCTACATTCTTTATTCACATATCATTGCTTATGTTCCAAATGCAGTTGTAAAGGACATTCTAACATAGAATGGGATTGATGGTAAAAGAGGCAACTGGATTGCCACAATTTTGGAATATGGCATATAAATGAAACCCACCAAACTCATAAAAGGTCAAGGTTTAGCCAAAATCATGGCTAAATAAAATTTTCATGCTTTAGACATTAATTTTATTGCCCAAATAGATGATCAGGAAGAGATGGCAACTCCAGAGATCAGTGAAGTCTTTTCAGACTCATCATGGTATGCAGATATTGTATTTGTATTACTAAATTTACAAGCTCCTCCTGGATTATCAAGAACAAAAGCTATATTTTTAAAATTAAAGGCAGTAAGATTTTGTATCATAGACAATGTAATCTTTTGGAAAGATCATGGTGGAATTTTATTGAATTGTTTGCTTAAAGAAAAAGCTGACAAAGTCTTGGAAGAATTTCATGCAGGTGATTGTGGAAGACATCTCTACTGGAAGAATACTACAGAAAAAATCTTGAGAGATGGTTTTTACGAGCCTACCTTGTTTGCATATGTAAAAACGTATGTGACCTCCTGTCACTAGTGCCAAATATTTGAAGGAAAGAAAAATTTGCTACCCTTTCCATTAAAACCCATCTCAACATAAATGCCTTTTCAACAATGAGATCTTGAATTCATTGGTGAAATTCACCCTCCATCCTCAGCCCAACACAAGTGGATTCTAACAACCACAAACTATTTCACTAAGTGGATAGAAGCCATACATTCTAGGCAAGCCACTGACACTGTCATAATCTCCTTTCTAGAAAACAACATACTATCAAGATTTGGCTGCCCCCAAAATATTATCACTGACAATGCAGCTGCATTCAAATCCAAAAATATGATTTATTTTTGTCATAAATACCACATTACCCTTGGTCATTCTACTGCATATTACCCTCAAGGTAATGGCCTTGCAGAATCCTCCAATAAAAGCCTTGTGAACATCATCAAGAAATTACTAGAAGACAACAAGAAAACTTGGAACAAAATATTAGTTAATGCCCTATGGGCAGATAAACTTGCCACTAAGAAATCTATTGGTACTACCCCTTATCAACTTGTTTATGGAATGGATGTTGTTTTTCCATATTATTTAGTCATACTAGTAATGAAGATAATCCAAGAGCTACAAGTTGAGACCAATGATATTCAAAGAAGGATTAACCAAACCATACACTTGCAGCAAACCAGAGAAGAAGCTTATCTTAAGTCTCAAGTTATCAAAGACAAGATTAAGAATTTTTTTGACAAGAAAAGTAAATAAGATGACTTATATATTGGTGATAAAGTTCTAATATGGGATTCAAGGAAAGAAGAGAAAGGTAAACATGGTAAATTTTATTTCCTATGGAAAGGACCTTATGCTACTTATGGTTACAGAGGTAACAATTCTTTCTTTTTGAAAGAGATGGATGGATCAGATCTGTTAGGTGGACCTGTCAATGGTAGAATGTTGAAGCATTACTACTCTTCAGAAATAACCAATAGTTAACTTTGTTTACTTTATATATTGTACATAACATTGCAGATTTTAGATCGGAATGGATGTTTTTCCTAACAAAGTTGAAGCTCAGAGAGTGTAATATTCCCAAATTTTGTAGCTAATGGGAATATAACATTTTATTTTTCAGTTTTCCTAACTCATGAATAAAAGTGTAAAGGAGGAACTCTAAAACTCCTAAACATCAAAACAAATCAATGCCCAATGTGAACAGAGTCAAATCAGGTCTTACTTAATAAAATACACTTGTATGTGAAACAGGTTCAAGCTGTTTGAATGGGTCAACAGGACCAAATCATAATGTAGTCCAGATACAATGAACCTCCTAGATGATCAGCGCAGTCCTATGAGGAGGTCCTCCTTGTGAAAGGGGACAAATGAATGAAGATGGTTTAGGGTTTTTCAAACCCTAATCTTATATAAGGAAGGGAAAGACTCAAGGAAAAGGTTGTTGAGGAGATTATTATTCTTGAGAATTATTCTCTGGCTGTTTAGCAAGAGGATAGAGAGGGTTTCCTATTTAGGAACCCTCCCTCCTTCCTAGAGGGTCTCTTCGAGGATATTGTACTGCATTAGTCCACTATCTGGAATTTTGGCCAAGCCTCTTCTTACATCTACAGCGCAATCCTGTTTGGGGTGAGTTGTCTATGTAGGTTGCAACAAGTGGAATTCTAGATCTGTAGAGATCTAGTTTTTTTTGGGTGTCTCTTCTCATGGAGTGTGTATTTTAACCTCCTGGAAGAGTGCCTCTTCAGCTTGAGCTACAGATCCACACATTGGAATTAGGCCATAGTCTATTCAGAGCTCCAACGTAGTATTCCCTCCCTGACTGCATTAGTTTGATGAAAATAATTGCATAACATCTTAGCACTAACATTTGAGGAGAGATCTCTGGTGATTGGACTCATCCTTCACTATGGTGATCCATAGATTGGCCAACCAATATATGTTCCATTGAGATATGATATTTTATATGTATATGATTCAGTAATTTTTTGAATATTTTTGCAGATCTGTAAAGTATATCTCAGATCTACTCCTTGTTTTTCATCTTTTGCTAAGATCCCTAAGGGGAATGTAAAGAGGGGAATTTTTTGTATCCATATATGTAAGATATTTGTGTTTTTATGCAGATATCTTTCATAGATATTATTTCTAAATAAAATAAGCTTCATTCTTTGGAAATTTACGCTGAAGACTTTTCTATTCCACTATAGTGTTGCAGCTCCTTAATATTGAGGGATTCTTCATTTACTTTACTGTATTTCTCATGAAAAGTGCTATGACCATGTGTTATATGTGTTTTACTGATTTTCATACTCCATATTCACTAAACCCTTCAGAAAATTATGCTCTTGTGCTTCAACAAATTTCTACATACTCCAGGTCATGGGAAATCAGGGGTTTCTAGCCTAGTTAGGAAAGGAGGAATTGTTTAACATATAAAAATGCATTTTTTTTTCTGAAATTCGACATGGGAGTCCTCATAACCCTAGATATAATATCCAACCATTTTCCCACCATATTTTTACGCAGATCTCTGAATACATTCGTTTTAGAGCCTAAATCATCATTTTTCCCCACCTTTTGGTCTATAAAACGTTGTATAAAGTTGCTACTGCATATTTTATGGAAGGTTAAGTGATTTTAAATCTTTTATCATTCATAGGGATACATCTCCAACTCTATAATACCTTAGGGTATTCTCATTGTTGTAGAAAATCCCTCTTTGGAATATTATAGTGGTATCAGAGCATGATCTCTGGCACAGCCTGTGAGATCAATATATCAAAGGGGAAAAGAGGAGAAGTGGAAATCAGAATTATGGAGAGGATTAGATTACTCTCATCAATGTTCAGATCTAAGGAAGGCCTCTCCCAAGATGTAAATCAGAAGAGACAAAGAGGGTGTACCGAGACTCCTAAAGGGTTTCGAGAAGAAGCAAGTTGTAGTGAGATCTGCATGAGGATTAAAGGAGAAGAAGGAAGCCCTAGCACTTCCTATCAGTAAAGCAGAAGACCGAAGGATCCTATATCTCCTTATAGATCCACTATGCCCACTTTCATTGAAGAAGGTGAGAGGCATAGTGATAAAGAAGAGAGATGCAAAGAAAATCCTAAAAGGTTTCAAGATGAAGAGGAGGAAATATGCACTTCCTATCATCAAAAATCAGGGATAATGACTGAAGAAGAGATCTCATTGCTTCTTTTCCAAACATTTAAGGGTATTGAAGAAGATCTCAAAGAGTTTGAGGAGAAGAGGAAAAATATGAGCCACCAAGAGACATCTCCCAAGGAAACCAAGGAGGATGTCAATATTGTGACTTTGGGAAAGAGATCTCCATTTACACCACCTGCTACTAAATTACTTGCATCTAAAGGAGAGGCACTTTCATTTTTTCAAGGTATGCTTGAGCTCTTAACATATGGAGTCCCATGCATGAATCAGGAGATGCATGAGGAAGACGAAGATACCAGAGCTGGTATACTTGAAGGAAGGAAGCCATCATTCTTGATAGAAGTTGGAGGCATAATTGATCTAGGTGGAGGAACTATTTTTTTCTGTCAAGAGGTTCCCACATATCATTTGATCCAAGGTATGCATAAAATTTCAGCACATATTGATTCAAGACCAATGCATAGCCAAGGATTAGATCAAACTGCTGATTTGAAGCAAAGACATCTCACAACGTAGAGGACCCTTGATCTAATCAAGGAGGAGACTAGAAACTATCCCTGTGCATCATTTTTTAGCTGCATTCAATATCTTGAGTTGATATGTAGAGTTTCAAAAAGGGGGATTAGTACTATCCTATGTTCAATGGTTGATTGTGAGATTAGTAATGTAACCTGCTTTGAGACAGTGCATGAATCACCCTACAGACCTACAACGTTGTCACTTAGTGACTATGACAAAGAGGCTTCAGCTCTCTTGAATCATTCTAGAGGTAGCTTCAACCTTGAAGCAGTGGATAAGAAGAAGAAGAACAATAGATATCTTGAGATGAGAAGCATTTTATCCCCTCTAGATGACACTCTCTCAATGAGCATGCTACAGCTCAAAGAGAGACTTCTACCTGTAGCAGATCCAGAACCCCACTAGTTTTGGAAGGTCATGAAGGAAGAAGAGGTCTCTTTAAGAGGTCTCATAAAAGGTGTACTTCAACATCTCATGGAGTACAATAATCTTCATCGGTTTGAAGAATATGGTGTTCTACAAAGTGAGGATGCCATGATTATGCGGCACATCACTCAACTTCCATATTTGAGTGAGTTGATGAGGATGGTGAGCAAGAGGTCACATGATCACTTGTAGACATATATGGACCAGCAAGCTTGGTTATGCTGGTTTCCATTGGGAGACTCCTATCACTCTCCAAAGGCACCTATTTCTTTGATCTATGCCTTAAATAATAGTTATGAAATGAATAAGGAGGCATGGAACCACTGGTTGTTTTGGGGTAAGAATGATCACTACCTAAAGACTCTCATTTTCTCATCACATGTTGTATGCATCACTAATAGGGTGTATGAAAAGAAGGCATGGTTGATGTGGTTTTTAAAAAGAGAATTTGGACATCACATGTTAAATCTCATGTCGATGTATTCATTCATGTTTGAAGTATGTCTCATATGTCTACTAGTATTTCTGTTTGAGGAATATTTCATGCATATACTTTGGTTCGAGAGAAGGAATAACTCCCACATGATGTGGTATGAGGCATCTTGCTTGTACTATGTTGATGAGACATTTCACATGTCCATCATTGTGTTGTTGCTCCATGATCCACATGTTGATAAGGAAAGAAGGCTGCAAAGGTCCTTATTGCTATGGCTGCTCTTGGGTGAGGACGGTTACTACCCAATAGCTCATCCTTTTCTAAATCATGCCTTGGATTTCCATGATATGTTATAGCAAGAGAAGGCATGCACAATTTTGATTTACTTGAGAGAGTATGGCCACCACATGACATCTCCTATGTCTATGTGTTTTTCGTTGTATAAAATTTAGCATATTGATATCATGATGTGCATGGATAATGATACTTTGTATTGGGCTGATATGACCTATCATATGTCCATTAGTATGGTTTGTTTTCATGATGCACATGAGGAGGAAAGAAGGCAGCAATACATCTTGTTGCTTTGGTTGCTTTTAAATGAGTATGGTGACCACCCCATAGCTCATCATTTTCTAATGCATGCCTTATGTATCAAAGATAAATGGCAGCAAAGAAAGGCATGTACATCATGTTTTGGGAAGCTTGGCTTGTCCATCTTGCATGGAGAAGATGGAGGATGGCAAAAAAGGGCCTTGCTCCAGTGGTTATTATTAGGGGAATATGGTTTGACAACTTTTTCCACCCATGTTTCTCCTTCCCTCCTCTTTTACATAACACTGGAATGATGGAGCTTTTGATCCAACAAGGCCAACAGGGCTAAGAATGAAAGCATAGCAATACTTAATCAAGTTCATAAAACATGGATGGAGGAAATTTTTGCATGATGAAGCTTTTCCTTTATGGAAGGAGATACTCTATTTTATGTCTCTCATGTGTTATGATGGTGTTGGACATCATGTAATTGTCATTTTTTACTTCAAGATATGAAGAGGACATCTAACCTTACAGTTGGAAGTCATCTCATGCATTTGTGGAAGAAAACTATGGAACCAAACATACATAACCTATTGTAGCAAATGGAGGAAGCCTTCCTTATGTGGATTCCATTTGGAAGGGAGTAGATGGTTTGCATCTACAATAAGAGTTGCTTGAGGGCAAGCAACATTTTTCCGGAGGAGACTGTAATATTCCCAAATTTTGCAGCTAATGGGAATATAACATTTTATTTTCATTTTGCCTAACTCATGAATAAAAGTGTAAAGGAGGAACTCTAAAACTCCTAAACAACAAAATAAATCAATGCCAAATGTGAACAGAGTCAAATCAGGGCTTACTTAATAAAATCCACTTGTATGTGAAACAGGTTCAAGTTGCTTGAATGGGTCAACATGACCAAATCATAACGCAGTCCAGATATAATGAATCTCCTATATGATCAACACAGTCCTATGAGGAGGTTCTCCTTGTGAAAGGGGACAAATGAATGAAGGTGGTTTAGGGTTTTTCAAACCCTAATCTTATATAAGGAAGGGAAAGACTCAAGGAAAAGGTTTTTGAGGAGATTATTATTCTTGAGAATGATTCTCTGGCTGTTTAGCAAGAGGATAAAGAGGGTTTCCTGTTTAGGAACCCTCCCTCCTTCCTATAGGGTCTCTTGGAGGAGACTGTGTTGCATTATTCCACTATCTGGCATTTTTTCCAAGCCTCTTCTTACATCTACAGCGTAGTCCTGTTTGGGGTGAGCTATCTATGTAGGTTGCAGCAAGTGGAATTCTAGATCTATAAAGATCTAGTTTGTTTGGGTGTCTCTTCTCACGAAGTGTGTATTTTAACCTCCTAGAAGAGTGCCTTTCAGTTTGAGCTGCAGATCCACACATTGGCATCAGGACACAGTCTATTCAGAGCTACAGCACAGTATTCCCTCCATGACTACTTTATTTTGATGAGAAGAATTGCAAAGCATCTTAGCACTAACATTTGAGGAGAGATCTCTGGTGATTGGACTCATCCTTCACTATGCTGATCGATAGATTGGCCAACCAATCTATGTTCCATTCAGATATGATATTCTATATGTACATGATTCAGTAATTTTCTGAATATTTTTTCATATCTGTAAAGTAGATCTCAGATCTACTCCTTGTTTTTCATCTTTTGCTAAGATCCCTAAGGGGAATGTAAAGAGGGCATTTTTTGTATCTAGATCTATAAGAGATCTAAGTTTTTATGTAGATATCTGTCATAGATATTATTTCTAAATAAAATAAGCTTTAGTCTTCAGAAATTTACGCTGAAGACTTTTTTGTTCCACTATAGTGCTGTAGCTCCTCAATATTGAGGGATTCTTCATGTAATTTATTGTATTTCTCATGAAAAGTGCTATGAAAATGTCTTATATGTGTTTCACTGATTTTCATACTCCATATTAACTAAACCCTTCATGAAATTATGCTCTTGTGCTTCAGCAAATTTCTGCATACTCTAGGTCATGGGAAATCAGGGGTTTCTAGCCTAGTTAGGAAAGGAGGAACTGTTTAACATAGAAAAACGCATTTTTTTTTGCTAAAATTTTACATGGGAATCCCTCATAACCCTAGCTATCATATCCTATTTCTTTCCCACCTTATTTTTATTCATATATCTGATTACATTCGTTTTAGGGCCTAAATCATCACTTTTCCCACCTTTTGGTCTATAAAACATTGTATAAAGTTTTTGCTGCATATTTTATGGAATTTTAAGTAATTTTACATCTATTATCAGTCATAGGGATGCATCTAAAACTCTATAATACCTTAGGGTATTATAATTGTTGTAGAAAATCCCTCTTTGGAATATTACAGAGAGAAGGCCCTAATATTTGAAGGACAACATATCAAAATTATGAATAATTTCAGAGCTCAAACAACATTTACAAGGCTAGCACAGTCAAAATTCAGAGGCTACTAGTCTAAAATTTCTTGACATTTCACCAGGAAATGCCATCCCCATGTGGATCCACTATTAGGGTCCTATAATAATAGGATTGATAATTTTTTTAATTGAATTTATTTAGTCTTGTAATATGTACATACATTTCTTTCTGCAATTTTTTTTCCCATATTAGAAAATAAAAAATGAAAAGAGGGTAAAAGTCCTAAAAGAAAAATCAAAGGACTTGAAAAGAACCCCAAACAAAAAGAGATAAGAATAAGACATGAAAGTGATGCAAGTGAAAATGCCACTACTAGTTACTTTTTACTGCAAATAAATGATTATGTGCAGCTTTTTCAAAATTCCATAATCCATGATGAGTTAAATAGTTTAATCTTGACTTTTTCTTGCTTTAAATTTCATGTTTATAGATAGAGAATAAAGATCTTGCCAAAAAATATAATCTTGGAAAATAAGTAGACAGATAGAGAATAAATGAGGAGCTCAACAATTTAATCTAAGCCCTTGGATGAAATGAGGTTAGAATTAGATAGTTTCATGTTTTAAAAGAAAAATGGATTAGGGTTTTCAAGCTCAAATGCACCCATGCAAATAAAGGAAAAAATGGTAGAATAAATTATGGGTAGGAAGAAAGCAGTTTTACAAAGCATGGATAAACATCATCTCGCATATTATTAATTTCCCTCCGCACAATGCATTCCAGTACTAAATCCTTCAATCATAAAGACTCAAAGCATTTCTCTGACTTCTGGTGGAACCAGACCCACGTCTTAATGACTGATTGGCACTAGTGTATTGGATCCAAATTCATAAAAATCCTTTTTCCCTTAAACATTACTCATTTTTTCCCTACTAAAATCCCTTTTCCTAAGTCAAAATGCATATTCACCTAGGAAAAGTAAAAAATCCTTAACTAATTCCCTTTTTCTTACAAAAATACCTAAAAAACCCACAAAAATGCTTTATCCTAGGTATAAGTGTTAAATGATTATGTCGAGCATCACAATGAATAAATCCTGCCTCAAAATCATTTTTGACACTATGCCTAGTGTATTTTACATTCCTGCACATTCATTTCATATTAACACTAACCTAATGTATTAATTCCCCTATTAACCCTTCAGCTCGTAGTATATTAATTCATTGAATATTAAATAAACCAACCCATATTTTACATTTTAAACCTCTGTTTATTTTCCCACGTGATATATTCCCTGCTCCCCATAGGTTTAAAATATCCCTTTATATTAAACCCGCCCAAGGTTTACATTACACCTACATGCATTACAATTGCTATGTAAAACATTAAAACCCGCTTATCCGCCTATCCCTTTAAACATTAAAATTTTATGTTAAAAATTTGTTTTAATGTATAAATTCAAACTTGCTGCATAAAAATAATTCCCGGGCCCCACACCCATTACCCGCAGCTCAATCAACTAATCCTATCCATTCGCATCCACCCACCAGATCCAAAGGCCTAGATCTCCCATCGCAAATTTAATAACACGATTGTTAAACAAAATAAGATCTGTGATATAAGTTGTTTCATCCTATTCTCTCTCCTCCATGCGTCAACTTTATATTGGATCACATCCATTTCATAAAAACCATTTACAGCTTTTCAACCATGCGATAACCGCACAGTGGTAAATCATCCCCCGCGCCTAAACCATTCACAATTTGAGTTGACAGGTAGTTATTGTAAACACTGTTCAATCAAAAAAATTTATAAAACACCAAGATATACATGTTATAAAGTCTTATTTTGCTCTTTTCACTCATAAAATCATTCCTGACTGAGAAAAATAGGTTTCCACCCTGTTTGAATGCAAAAAACCAATAGAATTAAGCTAAATTCAGTGTTGCGATCAATCAAAGTTTCCAGTCTACATTTGAAAGACCTCAGCAAGATTTTGAAAGCTTCCAACTCCCAGCAAACCCTTTTTCAGCTTAAAAATCCCTAAATTCATAGGTATTTCTCAGGAAAAAGACCTATCCGTCCATTTGAAAAGAAGTATACTCTTGAATTCAAACCTTTTAATACCCGTTTGCCTTAGAAACACCAATATTACCACATAACATCATCTTTGTAATGTTCCAAATGGGGAAAAATAAGCTCAGTAGGGAATATATTAAGATATTCCACTATGGAATCACAGCAATATGGAATCACACCAATAGATATAAACCAGAGATAGACTGGTAGGGCATTTACTGGTTATATCACCTCTAAAGAGAGGGTGAAAACCAGAGGCTTCCTGGCCCGTTCCATACTCTGTCTATAGAAGATTGGTGAAACACAGCAAGTATGGGGATAACACACTCCAAATGGAGCTTTCAGCCCTTGTGATGCACAGATCTTCAGATCTAAATAAGGGATCCAAAGAGGAGCAAAGCCAAACAAGGAAGGAGTGGGAAATTTCTACTTCGAGAAATTCAACAAGAGGCTCAGTGAGAATGTTGTATAAGAAAATGGGTGCAAGAATAACATAGTTCAGGGCTTTTTTCCCCTATAGTATGCTATGTGGGACGCATGTGATGAATTTTAGGAAAAAAAAATGAGTTTAAGGCCCTTAAACAGATCTCCCACGAAGCTGACTAGCTAAGAATCAGCTAAAGAGAAGAGCTGCTGCAACAAGGAAACCCAGCAACCAGAATTACACATTTTTAATAAATAATCAGAGGATTTCAGCTTGAAATTTCAAAATTACAGAAATATAAATCAGAATAGAAACATGAATGATCCTCCCTTAAATCTACAACAAATCTCATGAACAATATAGCAGAAATTCTTCAGAAAAGACAGCTCCGGCATTTATAAAATAGCAGAAATGAATGGATTGCATCCCTCTAAGTATGCTTCATCAGTTTAATAATGGAAATCAGATCTATGAATGATCTATGGCTGTAACATCAGATCCATACCAGATCTGGAAACTACTCAGCCTCTTTTACAAGTCCCCTTTGGGGTTTTAACAAAATAATGCACTAGAAATTGTAGATTTGACTTTTTATACATGGAACTGCAGAAACTTCCAGAAATAGCTGAATATGATTTTTATTAAAATAAATATCAGATATGAGCAATAGATTTCCGCAAGCTACAATGTGAATTTTAAATATGAGAGGCAAGCCTCAATCATCTGAGATCTATTACAAGGGAAAATCAAATAATACTTGCAGCAACACATGAAATAACATAGTACCCAAAGGGGCAGCGCTGTAGCATGAACAAAATATGACAATAGATGAAATGTACAGATCTAAAATCAAGATACAAGAATGAGATCCTCTTCCGGGTGGTCACAAGACCCGCTCCCTGAGAGAAATCTCCTCCAAAACAACTAGATCTTGCAGATATAGTTCACCACTTGCTGCAACTCACAGCAGCTGCAAAACCCTCAATAGAATCAGCACTGCTACTAGAGGTAGAGCTTGGCCAACAATGTCGGATAGTGGAAAATGCAGTACAATTCCCTCCAAGAGCTTCTCAAGGAAGGGAGGAGAGTTCCTAAACAAGAAACCCTCTCTTTCTCTTGCTAAACAACGCAGAGAAAGGAGTTGCTCAAGCAACTCGAAATTCCAAATATGATCAAAAACATTTGCATGAGCCCTCTCCTCCTTTTTATAACTTGAAGGGGTACACAAACCCTAAACCACTTCAATGGACTTAACCCCTTTCACATTGGATCCCTCTTCTAAAATTGCACTGGTTCTCCAAGGTGGTCCAATTTCTGTTCACACAAGTGGATTTGTTACAAAAGGCCCAGATTTATCCGTTTTCACATTAGGCATGTATTTATTCTTTGATTTAAGGAGTTTTTCATGTCCTCCTTTACATTTTATTCATCAATACATAAAATTAAGACAAAATGAAATGTTCTAATTAGCTTGGGCTGATTAGGAACATTACAGTCCTCCCCTCCAAAAATTTTTCTTGCCCTCAAGCAACTGCAAGGTGAGTGCTGCAAAATTTTCTCCTTGGTGACACCAACCTAAGATAAGCTTCCTTCATAAGCCAAGTGCTCAGCAATCCATCCATGTCTTACTCCTCCAATTCTCTCATGAGATGCAAACAACTCATCCCATAATGAGATAGTAAATCATATGAAACAAACATGGTTTGCCTCATGCTCTCTCTGGAATATGAAACAGAAAATACATGGAGAGTGTTCCTCTCATGAGGCACATGCCATCCTTCATTATTGCTGCCCATGCCATATCGCCACGGCTGAAATTGTGATGCATTTTTGGTGCTTTGGGGCAACACCCTTCTTTTTGCAAAATCTCCCCTTTTCCCTCTCAAGGGAGTGGCTCAAATCAAAAATGTTAGAGCCCAATATTGGCCAAGAGGCATCACATGATCTATCATTCCTCCTTGGAACTTTGGCCTGCAAAAACATGGTGTAAGAATGTATGAAATCATAAGTGAAAACATGTGCAACATGATCATGTTCTTCACCAATAATATTTCTCCAACTAAGGGAGAGGTGCATGGTTCCATTTTCTCCCCCAAGAGAAGGAAGAGTGGGCTGATTCAACCCTCCTAAAGAGTCATGTTTCTAATCCACCCCTACATGGCTCATGCCTTTTTGACAACGGTGATGTAGCCCTCTTTCAAATCTCTCCCCACTCTGCTCCAAACCATAGTATAATAGGTGGCCAACCCACCACCTTCTTGCTGCAACAAGCTTCTTCAAAGCTTGAGAATAGTGGAGGATAATGGGTGTTGGCTGAATGTGATTCGAACAAAACATGTCATGCTCTAAATTCTTCCATGTGAGGGACTTTCCTACATGACATAACTTCAATACATGGCCCTTTGTAAAAAGAAACAAGATACACAATGAAGAAACCATGCAATATTCTATCCTCCTCTTGAAGCATGAATTGATATGGGAGATTTCATTCACCTTGAACACATTCACCCAATGTATCATCCCTCCTCTCATGCATGGGGCATCAATATCATGATAGGAACAACTCTCCTTAAGCCAACCCATGAGAAGATTGCAATTTCTCCCAAGCCCAAGTACATACAAGATTTTGAAATGCATCTTAAACAAAAACACATGCACATACATTGTAGGAAAAAGTAAATGTATGGACAGGGGATTCATCATGTGGTGTCCATACTTCTTCCTTGTCAAACCAAACACCAATGCCTTCTTCTTATGCAGCCCTCTCTTGAATTACAAGGCATGCGACAAGAAAATCAGAGATCTTGGGGAGTGTTTAAACTCACCCAACAAAACCCAGCGCAGGCTGTCCTTTTCATGCATCAAATATAAATGTTGTAATTGGCTCACAAGCCACTTACTTGCTACTCCCTTCATCCCACCATGGATGAAAGTGAAAATTATATTTGGTGCCTTGGGAAAACACCCATCATGGTGTAGAATCTCTCTTAGCCCATCAAAGGAGTGGCTATGTTTGAGAACAACCTTGGCCCAAAGTTGGCCATGAATCTTGTATGGTATAACAATCCTCTTGGTAGTCATGGCCTGCATATACAAAGTAAAATAATGCATGCAATCATAAAGGAAACTGTGATTCTCATAGGCATGCTTCTTACCCAAAGTCTCCCATGTGGTGTTGTCCTCCCCTTTGAAAAGAGATGGGATTGATGCACAAGGTTGAGGGGAAACTTTGCTCTTCTACTCATCATGAGAACTCCATGGTGGAATTCCCCCAAATAAGGAGACATCAAGGCATAGAGTGGATTGAGGATGTGGGTGGACAGATTTGTCCTCATCTTTGCTGCATAGGTCCTCTTGCCCTTTTTTCCCTTCTAGCCCTTGAAACAAAGAAGGGTGTATGCTCTCCATCATATGATGCCCTTCCTTCTCTCCCCCTTCTTCTCTTCTTAAAATCTCATCATGGAAAAATGATGGTGCATGCTGCTCAGGTATGGAATCAGGATCTCTATGTATGAGATCTTTTGAAACTCCTTGCAAGGGTACAAGAGTTCCTTCCCTTGGAGAAAATTTCCCATTCTCTTCTTCATGTGGTGTTTTTGGTGCCTTTTTTCTTACTATGTTAGTACCTCCTACATTCTCCCCTTCACCCAAAGGAGATCTGACCCTAGGCAGCACATCCCACAAACTCACTCCTTCTCTTCCCCTCTTCATGAACAAGTCACCAACAAAATGCTAAGGCTAGGATGATATGGCTAAGTGCATATATCCATAAGATGAGGATTATGAATATTCCTCATGTACAGATCTTACAGACCTGATTGGAAGATCTTCTCTTTCTTGAAACTCCTTGGGAGCTTCACTGCTTCTTCTTCCTCCTTGAAAGGCCAAAGGGCCTCTTATTGTGATTGTGTTGTCACCCCCAACCTTTTCTTTAATGATGGGAAATGACTCATCCTCAATAGGAGACATCATATCTTGGTCTTCTCTTGAAGGAGGAATCCCCATGTCTTATTCTTTCTCTTGAAACCTCATAAAGGTTTCACTGCAGTCCTTTTTCCCTTGAAACCCTCTTGGAGTTTCACTGCATCTTTTTGCCTTCAACTGTTCAACCCCCTCGGAGGGGTTCTCCTTAGATCTAAAGATTGATGAGAGTAATCTCATCCTCTCCATACCTTATTCTTTCTACTCTCTACTTTCCGCTTCTGCTTTCTACTTCTCCTTAGCACTTCTCTGTTAGCTTGATCTCACAGGTTGAGCCAGAGATCATGCTCTGATACCACTGTAATGTTCCAAATGGGGAAAAATAAGTTTAGTAGGGAATATATTAAGATATTCCACTATGGAATCATATAAATATGGAATCACACCAATAGATCTAAACCAGAGATAGACTGGTAGGGCATTTACTGGTTATATCACCTCTAAAGAGAGGGTGAAAACAAGAGGCTTCCTGGCCCGTTCCAGACTTTGTCTATAGAAGATTGGTGAAACACAGCAAGTATGGAGATAACACAATCCAAATTTATTTTTCAGCCCTTGAGATGCCTAGATCTTTAGATCTAAAGAAGGGATCCAAAGAGGAGCAAAAACCAAACAAGGAAGGAGTGGGAAATTTCTACTTCGAGAAATTCAGCAAGAGGCTTAGTGAGAACGTTGTATAAGAAAATGGGTGCAAGAATAAGTTAGGTCAAGGCTTATTTACCCTAGCTTAGGCTATGTGGGAATCATGTGATCAATTTCAGGAAAAACAAATGAGTTTAAGGCCCTTAAACAGACCTCCCACGAAGCTGACTAGCTAAAAATCAGCTAAAGAGAAGAGTTGCCGCAACAAGGAAACCCAACAACCAGAATTACACAGTTTTGAAAAATAATCAGAGGAGGTCAGCTTGAAATTTCCAAAGTGTAGAAATATACATCAGAACAGAAACATGAATGATCCTCCCTTCAATATACAACAAATATCATGAACAATATAGCATAAATTCTTCAGAAAAGACAACTCCAACATTTATAAAATAGCAGAAATTAATGGAATATGTCCCTCTAAGTATGATTCAGAAGTTGAATAATGGAAATCAGATCTATGACTGATATATGTCTGTAACATCAAATCCATACCAGATCTGGAAACTCCTCAGCCTCTTTTACAAGTCCCCTTTGGGGTTTTAACAAAATAATGCACTAGAAATTGTAGATCTGACTTTTTATACATGGAACTACAGAAAATTCCAGAAATAGCTGAAGATGATTTTTATTAAAATACATATCAGATCTGATCAATAGATATCAGCAAGCTACAATGTGAATCTTCAAGATGAGAGACAAGCCATAATCATCTGAGATCTATTACAAGGGAAAATCAAATAATACTTGCAGCAACACATGAAATAATGAAGTACCAAAGGGGCAGCGCTGTAGCTTGAACCAAATATTACAACACATGAAATGGATAGATCTGAAATCAAGATACAAAAATGAGATCCTCTTCCGGGTGGTCACAAGACCCCCTCCCTGAGATAAATCTCCTCCAAAACAACTAGATCTTGTAGATCTAGTTCACCACTTGCTGCAACTCACAGCAGTTGCAAAACCCTCAATAGGATCAGCGTTGCTACTAGAGGTGGAGCTTGGCCAAAAATGCTGGATAGTGGAAAATGCAGTACAATGCCCTCCAAGAGCTTCTCAAGGAAGGGAGGAGAGTTCCTAAACAGGAAACCCTCTCTTTCTCTTGCTAAACAGTGCAGAGAAAGGAGTTTCTCAAGCAACTAAAAATTCCAAATATGATCAACAACCTTTACATAAGCCCTCTCCTCCTTTTTATAACTTGAAGGGGTGCACAAACCCTAAACCACTTCAATGGAATTAACCCCTTTCACATTGGATCCCTCTTCTAAAATTGCGCTGGTTCTCCAAGGTGGTCCAATTTATGTTCACGCACAAGTGGATTTGTTACAAAAGGCCCAGATTTATCCATTTTCACATTGGGCATGTATTTATTCTTTGATTTAAGGAGTTTTTCATGTCCTCCTTTACATTTTATTCATCAATACATAAAATTAAGACAAAATGAAATGTTCAATTAGCTTGGGCTAATTAGATTAAGTGTTTATTTGGGAGTCTAATTTTCCCAAGTATGTTGTTCCCCACACCCATCAATGCCCTGAGGCCATCAGATTGTGCCAAAATCATTATTCCCCAGATCAAAGAGCAATTGTCAATGCTGACAACGAAATATTGTTTACCATAATTGTTGAATTTATAAACCAAATGCTTCAGTTGCATCCCGAACCCAATGCAGTCCCTTTATCCATTGAGGCTCTTAAAAAGTTCTATTTGGAGTTAGAATTTCCTAAAAGATTTCAAATCTTTCAAATATTCATGCCCTAATATGTAGAAATCCCCAAGCTTAACCCTCCCTATTCATCCTCCAAATTCCCAGAAGGAACAAGACACACTATCTCAATGTTGTCTTCTATTTTTGGTTACTTTACTAAAAAACATACAGATGCATATATACTTGGTTTTATGTCCATATTTGTGCCTGGTCAGCCCTCTGCAGTAATCTATAATTTTGTTGAGCATATTTCTGATAGTATGCATGAAATGTGTTTTTAGGTACACCTCATTTCTGTATAAATTTGAATAACTGTTAAATTATTCACCGAGATTATCCTGATCACACACTATTTGAGCTTCATGCATAATACATAACCTCTTCTACTATTGATCATCAATTTGCAAAAATTAAACAATGGCATGCGCACATTAAAACCATAAACAATCACACATATAAACACAGTATTTATGGGAAAGCTTAAAGCTGAAAACCCCCAACTATCTGTATATTATAATGATAGATATCATGTAACAATCATTGTACAAACTCCTCACAAGCTCTCAGTACAATCTCCAATTGTTACACACTACACAAGCTCAAATCATACAAAACACATGCTCCAATCTACTCCACCTGTTAGCCAGCCTCTACTGCGCAATCCAATATGGATAATCATCAGATCAAGGTTCAAATACCAATGGTCTATACTATGCAATCCTCATTGGCTTCTCCATCAATGTGTGTGCTAATCTCATGCACCAGTATATTCACAACTGATAGTCACACTGCTCTTTCACCTACCTCTCCACTGGTCTCCACTGAAACTATCCATGCACTGCAGTTAACTGATGTATTATTTAGTTGATTTATGAGTTAATAATTAGTGAATTAATTAATAATTAATTCACACCACTCTCACTAATTGTATAAATCAGTTAGACTAGATACAACTAGCTCAACTAAGTTAAACTGAACACAACTCCATTAACTGTCTCATCAACTCCACCAAACTCTGTCACATGAGTTCTAACTGAAGTCAACCATGCAATAGATCCAATAAACCCTAGGAATAGCATAATTCCTTCTGTTAGTTTCATGTGCCACATCCAGGCATCAAACTAAAGTGCTCCAAGAGGATAAGATAATGTTTAGAGTCCAAATATTATTAAGAGCTAATAATATTCGACATATCTATTTTTAGACTGGCAATCTAAAAATAGATTCCGCCCAGTATGTCTAAAAATAGAAGTCCATATATTTCTTCCGACTTGACCAAACATCCACAAATAGCATCCTGAAACTCATAGAACATGATCCATATGTCTAAAAATAGACATAGTCTAAAAATAGACTTTGCGCCAAAAATACCCTGTGGGCCCACTTAGTGAAGGCGACTCCTTTCCACTAAGCTCCTCATATTGTTACAATCTCAACACTCACTCTCAACAAGATAGGGATTATCTGCAACCCCTATCCTGCCCCTGTGGTATTCAAATTTGCTCCTGGTGAGTGCCTTCGTCAAGATATCAGCATCCTGATCCTCCGTAAGAATGTATGAAAGTAACATGATTCTCCGCTGCACACAATCTCTGATATGATGATAACAGATGTCAATGTGTTTAGATCTATCATGAAATACTGGATTAATTGAGAGTTTGATGCAACTCTGATTATCACAATAAATCACAGTAGGCTCTAAGTGTGAACTGAACAACCCGACCAGGATCTTCCTCATCCATATAGCCTCGCATTCAGCCAAACTCGCTGCCATATACTCGGCCTCTACTGAACTGAGTGCCACGGATATCTTCTTCCTGCTGTACCAAGAAACTACTGTCGAACCTATACTGAAAGTCCCTCCAGATGTGCTCTTTCTGCCCGTTGGGCTCCCTGCCCAATCTGCATCCGTGAAGCCACATAGCTTCACCTCATCCGAATTTCTGTACCACAATCCATATCTCGATGTGCCTCTGAGATAACGCAATACATGCTTGCCTGCCTTCCAGAAGAGCTTGGTAGGCTTAACCATAGCTTGTGAAATCTGGTTAACTGCATAGCATATATCAGGCTGTGTATTGACCAGATACATAAGTGACCCCTCCAAATGTCGATAAACAGTGGCATCCACTACCTCCACCGAAGTAGCATCCTCCTTCCTCCAACCACCAGGAAGAGGAGTATCAACAGGCTTGCAACCATGCATCTTGAACTTCTCCAGTATCTCCCGGGCATACTTACCCTGAGAAACAAACAATCCATCACTGCGCTGCCAAATTTCCAATCCCAGGAAATAATGAAGGAGGCCTAAGTCCTTCATCTCAAACTCTTTTGCAAGATCCTCCTTGCATGAGAGTATCAACAACTCATCACCTGTCAAAATAAAATCATCTACATAAAGTAAAATGATCAACAAATTACCCTCCACCACAATCTGGTATAGGTTAGGATCCACCTCACTCTTGGAGAATCCAAGTCCAGTGAAATAACTGTCTATCCGTGTGTACCAAGCATGAGGTGCTTGTTTCAACCCATACAGCGCTCTCTTGAGCCTGCACACATGCGACTTGCTACTGAAGATCTCGAAACCTTCGGATTGCTCTTTGTACACCTCCTCCTCAATGACTCCATTGAGGAATGTAGTCTTCACATCCATCTAATGAATGTGCCACCCCATCTGCGCTGAGAGAGCAAGAATCGTCCATATGGAAGAATACCTTGCGACAGGTGCAAAGGTCTCCTTATAATCGATCCCCTCTATCTTTGAAAAGCCTCGGGAAAAAAATCTTGCCTTGTACTTCTCCACACTCCCGTCAGCTGCCTGCTTCACTTTGTAGATCCATCTCGAACCCACCACTGATTTCCCCTCTGGCCTTGGGAAAATCTCCCATGCACTATTTCTGACAATCGAATCATACTCTTCCACCATGGCATCTACCCATGCGGGATCCTCCACAACCTCCTCGAAAGAGGATGGCTCTGTCACGATACACTTGCTCACAAGAGCCATGTATCCAGTATACTGGTCAGGTGACTGTCTCTGTCTGTGCTGTGATGTAGGTGCTCCTACAACCTTCTTTTCATCTTGAGCCAGTCGCTCAGCTTCTGTAGTGCACTTCCACCCTCTGATGGTTGGCGCTACATGAGTGGTCTCTTCCACTCCATGAACTTCCTCTTGTGGCTGATCCACATCCTGAAGCTCATCCTTAGGAACTAATAGCTCCTCATCTGCATGCAAGTGTGGCTCCCTCTCAAGCGAACACTTCATGGCTTTCTCCTCCTGAAATTTGATATCCCATCGCACAAATGCGACCGTCCGTGCACACACGATGCGCCTGTGGGTGTATCGTTGTACCCCAAAAATATCCCAACCTCTCGCGGTCGGCTCCGCCCTTCTTCCTGGCATCCTTTGTCACATGAATGTAAACAGGTGAACCAAAAATCCTCAAATGGGAAATATCAGGCTTCTTACCAGAAAACGCCTCCTCAGGTGTACTCATGCCAAGTATCTTGTGAGGAAAACGGTTTTGCACATATACTGCAGTATTGCATGCCTTCGCCCACAAGTGAATGGGTAGGCCCTGATCATGCAACATCACCCGTGCAGCACCCACGATCGTTCTATTCTTCCGCTCAGCAACCCCATTCTCCTGTGGGTTATGAGGTGCTATGATCTCTCTTCGAATCCCTTCTGCGCTGCAAATGTCCTTGAATTCGCCAGATATGAATTCACCACCATTGTCGCTCCTAAGAGCCTTCACATGCTTCCCCGATTCCTTCTCAACCAGCACCTTGAACTCACAGAACTTTGAGTATGTCTCTCTCTTCTTCTGCATGAAGAAGATCCAGCACTTTCAAGAATAATCATCAACAAAGATCACATAGTACCTGTGCTTTGCTGTCGAAGCAACTGAGAAAGGACCACACACGTCTGTGTGAACTCTCTCAAGGATCGCCGTGGCGCGACTATCCTTCTCGTGAAAGGTGGCTTTCACATACTTCCCTAAAGTACACCCCTTGCACTGATCTGACTGCGCAAGAGTGCCTTTAGGAAGCCCAATAGAAATCTACTGCAGTATCTTCAAAGCTCCATGGTGAAGGTGGCCCAATCTCCAGTGCCACAGCTCGCCATCATCCCGGCTCACCACTCCTTCTGCCTTGCCTGCCATTGCTGCACAGCCATCTACTTACAATTGATAAAGGCTCTTAACTCGAACCCCTATCCTCCAGGTCTCACCAGTTGCCTTACTGCGCAGGAAAGCCTTTCCCTTGCTAAAGACAACATCATATCCCTTGTCTTCTAACATCGCCACAGAGATAAGATTCTTCTTCAATCCTGGAACATGCATCACTTCCTTCAATGTGAAGGGTTTACCAGACTCCCTCTCAAAGGAAATGGTACCGATACCAGTCGCACTGTATCTACCATCATCGCCCATCTGGATGTGCACTCCAAGATCTTTCTCATCTAGATCTAAAAACACATCTCGATCTCCAGTCATGTGAAAAGACGCACCACTGTCCAAGAACCATACTGATCCCATCACACTTGAGACCAAACATGCGATCAGCGAAAATCCCAGCTCAAACTATGAGGCTAAGGCCTCTCCCACCGCAGATCCAGCAGCTTGCTTATTTTTCCTCTTCTGTGGACAATTTGTGGCATAATGTCCGTGCTGGTGACAGTGAAAACACTTCACCTTAGACATGTCCTGCTTCTTGCCTTTCGCACCGGATTGAAGCTTTCTTTATCTTCCATATTTGCTGGCGACAAAGCAAATTTTCTTCATCGAGTTCTTTGATGAAGATCCGTCCCAGTACTTAAGCCTTATCTCCTCTTGCACAGAGATCAGTCAAATGCTCCCATCCACAGCGATTTCTCCCGACCATTGGCGAGTCTAACTCAGTGCCAACTCTTTGGAAGCCAAGGCTCGCTCACCAAGTCCTCATCATCTGTGATCACAACCACACTTCCCGGCTCATCCACTGCATTGGATGAACCGTGAGTACTTGGGCATGCGTAAGCCTTTCTCCATCTTTATGTTTCTGAGTCTATCCTTGAGCGCCAACTTCCTCTGGTCGCTCTTGATTTGGAATAAATCTGTCAAGGCTTTCCATATCAAGAATGGAGAAGCCTTACCATGCAGGCTGGACACTATGTGATCCTTCACGCCCTCCAACAGAATCCTTCGACACTTTGCTGTCTTCTTTTGCCAAGCCTCAATCACGGCAGCATCGCTAGAAGTAGGCTTTGGTACTTCAGCATATATGAAGTCCTTCAACCCATTGTCATCTAGCACCGCCTCCATCCTGTCCTTCCATGCAATATAATTCAAGCTGCCCTCAAGGGCATACTCCAATCGCAATCTGTTGAAAGACGTCTCAACTTTGACACCAAGAAAACACTGCTGCAAATTCGAATTCCACCAGCACAAAACTCAACCGCTTCAATGTTTTGCAATTTCTCCAATGATCAATATAGCTCTGATACCATGTAGAAATTTGAATAAATGTTAAATTATTCACCGATATTATCCTGATCACACACTATTTGAGATTCATTCATAATACATAACCTCTTCTATTATTGATCATCAATTTGCGGAAATTAAACAATCGCATGCACACATTAAAACCATAAAAAATCACACATATAAACACAGTATTTATGGGAAATATTAAAGCTAAAAACCCCCAACTATCTGTATATTATAATGATAGAGATCATGTAACAATAATTGTACAAACTCCTCACAAGATCTCAGTACAATCTCCAATTGTTACACACTACACAAGCTCAGATCATACAAAACACATGCTCCAATCTACTCCACTTGTTAGCCAGCCTCTACTGCGCAATCCAATATGGATAATCATCAGATCAAGGTTCAAATCCCACTGGTCTGTACCACACAATCCTCATTGGCTTCTCCATCAATGTGTGTGCTAATCTCATGCACCAGTATATTCACAATTGATAGTCACACTACTCTTTCACCTACCTCTCCACTGGTCTCCACTGAAACTGTCCATGCACTGCAGTTAAATGATGTATTATTTAGTTGATTTATGAGTTAATAATTAGTGAATTAATTAATAATTAATTTACACCACTCTCACTAATTTTATCAATCAGTTAGACTAGATACAACTAGCTCAACTAAGTTAAACTGAACACAACTCCATTAACTGTCTCATCAACTCCACCAAACTCTATCACATGAGTTATAACTGAAGTCAACCATGCAATAGCTCCACTAAACACTAGGAATAGCGTAATTCCTTCTGTCAGTTGCATGTGCCACATCCAGGCATCAAACTGAAGTGCTCCAAGAGGATAAGATAATGTTTGGAGTCCAAATATTATTAAGAGCTAATAATATTCGACATATCTATTTTTAGACTAGCAATCTAAAAATAGATTCCACCCAGTATGTCTAAAAATAAAAGTCCATCTATTTCTTCTGACTTGACCAACCATCCACAAATAGCATCCTGCAACTCATAGAACATGATCCATATGTCTAAAAATAGACTTTGCGCCAAAAATACCCTGCGGGCCCACTTAGTGAAGGCGACTCCTTTCCACTAAGCTCCTCATCTTGTTGCAATCTCAACAATTTCTATTCCATATGTTCCTCTACTTTCAGTCAGATAAGTTTCCAATAAATCTTTAAAGGATGGATGTGGAAGGAAAACCACTATTAGTTATTTTATGAACTTCCTTGATCAGAAAGGAGTCAACTGAGTTTATATATGCAGACTTCACAAAAAAATTTCTCCATCCATTGGTAAATCTTCTTAAAAATAGTGTGCAACCTAGAATTAGTGATGAAATTAAGAAGGTTTTACAGTTATTAGAGCAATGCAGGACAGATGATTGGTATCTATACCAAAATCACACTGATGTTAGAGTTTATGGGTCAAATCTCATTCCCTATAAATTTCCAAAGTATTTACCAATGAGATTTTTTTCCTTAGAATATATTAGACAGATTCTGAGCTCAGATTTAGTAAATTTCTTGGCTGCTAAAAATAAAACTCAGTTTAAATTTAAGAACCAAGTGGGCCCATTTATATGCAACAACAAAGAATTAGGTGCACAAGTAGAAAATCAATTGTTAGAATACAAATTCAGTAAAATTTACCTTTGGCAATATGATCCCTATGGAATAATTAGAAAAATGAGAGTAAAGTGTAAATTAACTCCTTATATTCATGAGAAGAAGGTTGGAATTGAGAAATTTTCTAACCAATTTGAATGGTTAGAAAATAAATTGGTAGAAGTTGATCTGTAGAGTGATACTAGTCACATTCTGCAAACTCTATCTCAAGAAGACAGAGGTATAAAAAGAAATAGGGAAGAAGGCTCATACATTGCTGAAACTACCACAAAAACTAGTTTAAACTAAGGTATACAAAGAAGCCAAAGACTAATCCAGCAGATAAATACAAAGAAACAATTGAGGTTATAGTTACAGAGGTTCCAAATAAATACAATGTGCCACCCACAAAAATTGAAAATGAGAAGCAACCTGCTACTTCCAACACACAAATGATTAAGAAACAAAAAAGTGTGGAAGTATCTTCATCAAAATAGGTAGAGGATAAAGATATGGATATAAAGGAGAAGTATAAAGATATTAAAGCCAAAAATGAGGAAATCAAGAATGAAATCTATTCTCAATACTTGAAGCAGAATCGAGGGTAAAAAAATAGGTTTCTTTCATCCTTTGATTATAAGAATAAGAAATTTTTGATGTCAGTACTTCAACCTACAGTGAAAACCTAAAACAAAAGTTGATTACAAAAAGGTGGATTTTGAAGTACCAGTACAAGACATTCATCCCTTGGACCAGATTGAATTCCACAAGCAAAGTTCAGAAATGTTATATTCAACAACGACTACAAAAGAAATGAGTGTTCAAAAGCACCAGAATTCTTTGACAAATATGAAAGATCAGATTAACGTGGAAAAGGCTTCTTCATATGCCAAGGATTCCAAAATCAAATCCTTGGAAGAGTTAGTAATTGAATTGGGTTATGACCTTGATAATGTAAAATCTGCAGAGGAGCTAATTAAAAAAAAAAATGTTGATATTGCAGCACTCAGAAAACAGTTGAAATTACCCCCTACAAAGCACCCACAGGCCAAAGAGATTGTACAGGAAGAAAATCAAAAGGATGATATGATGAATCTCATATTACAGATGACAGCACAAATCAAGGAGATGGAAATTGAGATGGAAAATTTAGTCCAAGAGAAATAAGCCACTAAATCAAAAGAAGTCCCTGTAACTGTAATTCCTATGGTGACGACAGTAGTGCCATCAACTCTAGCTGAAGAACTAGACTTAAAAGTTCCATTGGCTATAGCAGTGCCTGTAACTTCATCTACCACTTCAGCCACTGAGTCTTCTACTTAAGTAATTCAGCAGTCAGATGAGGCCAGTAAATTGATAAAAGAAATGGAGGAAATGTCCATACAAACTAATGAAATCAACAGGTTGAAGGAGAAAATCAAGAATCTTGAAGACGCCAAGAAGTTAGCATAGATCAATGCTAAAAATGAAGAACAAAAGGCTAAAAGATTGAATGAACAGTTAAAGAAGTTTGAAACATAGTTGACCTTGAAAGAGCCCATGGCACATATCAAAAATCATTTATGGACCAATATCATTGAATCAGTCAATGATACTTGGCCATAAATATAGGTGATATATGAACAAAAGGATTTACTCAAAGCAGCTAGAGAAGAAATACAGAAGACTAAAGGTTAATTGGGCACCAAACATGAAGAAGCATTGGAAATTATCAAATTCCTCAACTCTAAAAATAAGCATGAATTAGATGAAATTGGGATAATAGATAGAACTATAACTATACTGGAGGTAAGAAAAGTAATTTCCAAGAAGAACTTGATGAAACAGTGGAATAAAAGTGCCAAAATATGGATGTAGCCATCATAGGATTCATGGTGAAATTTGACATTTTGAGGAAAAAAGGACTTCCTAATGTTCTATTAATCAATGATAAGTTGATGAAACAAGAATGTTATAATAAAAAGATAAGGGATTTTGCCAAAGAATAGGTGAAAAAAACAGATTGGCAAGGGATTCCAACAGGTAAAGTTTTTCATAAAAGTATTGAGAATATATTTTATTTACAACATGAAATAAAGCATCTTTTTGTGATCAAACCAACTTTTGTAGGATACACAGAGGTAGATGAAAACTTCAAAAAGTTAAAGAATATCAAATTACCAGAGACAAAATTCTGGGAGAAGCTAACATATTTTCTATAAAATCAGATTGCAATAAGAAAAGATGAAAAACAAAGCTGTTGTTTTTACTACATAGTAAATAGATTTTTTAAATAGTAAAACAGTTTTCAAAGGTTAAAGTGTATCAGGTTAAAGAGTATTAGCAGTCAAAGAGTATTAGATGAAAGATGAACATTAAAATAGAGTAAAGATCAAATTTCCGGCGTGAGGGACACCTCAACTGCCCAACTGCACCCAAATCCAACAATAAGCTATTCAAATTCAATAAATAGGACAGATTGCAATTAATTATGCAGTTGTCACTATCTTTTTGTAAAAAGATATTTTATTTTCCAAGAAAATTTCCTTAGATTGTTCTAGGATGTTTTGTACTACTTTTTGTATAAATACTTCACCATTTGAAGTATTGAGGGTGGATTAATTGCTGAATATTTCTGTAGTCATATTTTTTGAACCTGAAGAGTTTTTGTATCAAGTTCAAGTTAGCAGATTGGATCAAAGCAATAAAGCATCATATTTTAGGATTCATGTGTTGGGCCACTGAAGTGAAGTACTTTATAATGTTAACTGTCAATTTTCTTATGTTTCTCATCCATTCATGAATGTATTCTAAATTTTAATGTGAAATCAGGAATTGTTATATCAAAACTTGTTAAAAGCACTCTATTATTGATTGGTTTTCATTTAAATGTTTTCTGTTGATATCCAAACTAGGGAACCCTTAATTGCTCCCTAATTTCGATTGACCCCTACCTTTTCACTCCTTATCGAGATTAAAGAATCGTTAATTACTCTTTATCTCGATTAAAACCATTTCACCATCATCCTTTGAAGATCTGAAGTAACTCTACTATCTTTCTCTGCAAAAATTTGACTTTAGACCTTGATCCCGATTTGTTTGCTTGACACATGACTCTGTCTGCCCAATGAAAACCAGATTTATTACTATCCATCTCAGTAAGTGATTTTCCCACCAAACCAGATCAAAACCTCAAAACAAATTTTCCCCATATAACTAGCCTAAAATCTGATATAAAAACAAAGTTAAATCTTATAGAGAGGGCCCTCTCTGAGCCTTAGGAAGGCTAGATCCTAAAGCTTGAAAGTAGGTTTGTAGTTACCTCTGAGATTATTTAAACTATAAATCAAAATCTCACAACTTTGAGAATTTTTAGAGTGATAACACTTGGAACACTAGAATATGTACTTGGAACACTTGAAGATGAGAATGAAACTTTAGGTTGAAGAGGAAGATTGGGGATGAATGGTTCTGTGGAATGAACTATGGTGGATATTATAGATGAGGTGACACTAAATAAAGTTGTATTTACAGTTTCAGAAGGAATGGTAGAAGGCTTAGGGTTAGCAACATTTAGGGAAGCTAATTCAACAGACTTTTGAAAATAGGCTTTGTCTATATCCTTAATCCAAGTTGAGGTCAAAATATCAAGGTTATAAAAAGTCTCTAGAACCTGTTGATCTAAGTCAAGCTGTATAGCTTCCTTCTTTTCTTCAATAAATTGAATAAACTTAGGGTCTATTACAATATCATAGATTGAATTTTCAAATTTGGTTCTAAATAAAGAATGCTCAAATGATAAATCAAATTGAATATCATGTATGCTTGATAACTCTTTAGGAAGTGAATTTTCTTTGATTAATTGATTACTACTTCCTAGACTTTCTACTTTTTTAAATTTTCTTAAAATTCTGTCAAGATCATCAACAATTGTAGTATGCTATGGATCAGGATGAGCCCTGATATAATATGTTCTTTTAGAAGCCGGAATTTTAACTTTTAATGATAAATTTTAACAACCCTAAAACAACCTTAAGGTGAAAAAAAGAGGAAAAATGTTTCATTTAAGGTTTATTTAAATGAGGACTGATTTCCCCAGTATGGTCACCAATATGTTATCTCTCCAAAAATTCCCAAGGGTTGTTATGTGTGTTTAAAGAAATATCAGAGGTAACTATCAACCAATTTTGGAGATTAGGATCTAGCCTTCCTAATGCTCAGAGAGGAGTCTCTCTTAATGATTTAACTTTGTTGTTTTAATTGATTTTAGGCTAGTTATGTATGATTTATTTGGTTTGATTTTGATTTTTTGGTGGAATTACTGATTTAGATGGATAGGTGATTTTCTATTTTCCATTGGGCTATGGAGTCAATATATCAAGAAAACAAAACAAAATCAAGTTATAAAGGAAATGTTACAGGGCAAGGTAGCTGAGAAAAATCAAATCTTAAAAGCTGGATGGTGAAGTGGTTTTCAATCGGGATCAAGGAGCAGTTAAGGATTCCTTAAACCAAATAATGAAAGAAGGTGAAGGAAGCCAATCGGGATCGGAGAGAAATAAAGGATTCTCTAAACCAAATATCACAAGAAAACATTAAAATGTATAATAGTTCAAAGCAGAGTGTAATTAAACAAATTCTGCAGTAAAATTCCAATTATAACATTTAAATTTAGAAAATATGCAGGTTTATGGAATACTTAAGAAAATAGCATGAAAAATTGAAATATACTTCACTGAAATAGCTCAACACGTGAATCCTATAAATAAATGCTTATATCACTTGTCCTATCTGTCAACTTGGAAGTGGTACAATAAACCCTCTGGTAGTAGATCAATTCAGCTATAGAAATATTCAAGAATCCACTCTCAATACTTCGAATTGATGAAGTATTTATACAAAACTTAATACAAAATATCCTATCAACTAGCCAGGATTTATTCAAGGAAAATAAAATATCTTCATGCAAGAATATAGAGATGCTTATTAAGTGACTACAAGTTGTCCCTGTTTTATTTGATTTGCTATTAGTTTCTTTGATATTTGTTGTCTTTCACGCTGTCTGTCTTTCACGTTGGCTTGTCATATGACTTTTCTTTTAACTCAGTATTTTATCTAACTTCTCTTTAACATGTGAATTATTTTACCTGACTGCTCTGTTTGTTCTTTAATCTTGTCTTTCTTTTCCCAGGTTTCTTCATCTGTAATTTTGATTTTCACCATCCTCTGGTAAATCTCATCTACCTCTATATAGTTTTAAAATGTAGGCTAGTTTACAAAAAGATGATTTACCTCATGCTAGAAGTAAAATATATTTTCAAATATTTGAAAGAGTACTTTCCGTACAGGAATTCCTTTCAATGAGGAACAATTGGAATTTTCTTTAGCTACTTCCCTGATCTTTTTATCATAATCTTCATGCCTCATTAGTCTATAATTTATTACTAATGGATTAGGTAGACCTTTTTGTCTTAATACATAAAACTTGTTCATAAACCTATTCACTGCAAGCTCCATAGTTTGACATTTTTATTCAAGTCGTGTCATTAGATTTCTCTTGGAAATCACTTTCTTCACCTCTAAGATGGTTTTTGTTCTGTCACTTATCCCAAGTTATTATAATTCATGTTTGTTTTTGGAATTAAGGAATTTGATTATCTCAGTGGTTTCCTCTCGTTTCTTTCCAAACTCTTCTTTGAGCTTTTGAATTTCATTTCCTGCTTCTTTTATCAAATCATTATGCTCAAATATAGCTTGAATAGAAGGCCAAATATCATTAATTGAGTTAATAATATTGGCCCACAACTGTTATTTTTCTTGGGCTAAAGGCTCTGTTAATGTCAATTCCTTTTCTAATTTTTGGATCATGTCATTCAATCTATTAGATTTTTGTGTTTCAGCTTTATGCATTACTTGAGCCAATTTATTTTCATCTTCTAGAATTTTCACTTGTTCTTTGAGTTTGTTGATTTTAGTAGTTTGAATTGACATATCCCGCATGGACTTGATCAATATGTTGGCCTCATCAGTGGGATGGGTTGTTGGTATTTCTAATGTTGTTTCTGATGTAGTAGCTAGAACTTCTATTGATACTGGAGTTGTTGTAGCCAATGGAGCTGATGTAGTAGCTCTAGGAATGGAAGTAATGGGATCTGCTTCCATGTTGGCTTGCTTTTCCTGCACTAGTTTGTCCATTTCAGTTTCCATCTCTTTCAGCTGAGCTATCAACTGAATGATGAGATTCATCATTTCATCCTTTTGATTTTCATTTTCCAAAATTTCTTTAGTTTTTGGATGCTTTGTTTTTGGTAACTTCAGTTATTTCTTTAATGTAGTTATGTTTTCATTCTTCTTCTTGATAAGCTCTTCTGTTGCTTTGATATCTTTTAGATTATTTCCAACCTCCATTACCAAATCTTCGAGTGATTTTATCCTGTTATCCTTTGCTTGTGAAGAAGCTTTCTCTAAATTTAACTGTGTTCTTATATTTTCTAGATAATTCTGTAGTTTTTGGACACTTAAAGCTTTCTGTGTCATAGTGGAATAGATCATTTCTCCAACTTGTTTATGAAACTAAATTTGATCTATTTGGTGCACATATTTGGAAAAAAATTCAATGGTTATCTTCTTATAATCTCCTGATGATTTAGGGGCCTGCACTATTGGCTATAGAAATGACATTTACATCTTTCTAGTTTTGTAATCAAAAGCTAAAATAAATCTGTTTTGGTCACTGGGAGTTTGCTTCCAGTACTTGGCATAAGTTACAACTTTCAATGCATCATTCTTGATTTTGATTTCTTTGTATTTTTCCATTATATCTTTCTCTTTCTCCATTGGTTTGCTTGATGATGAAACCTTTGCACTATGTTGTTTCTGAATTATTTGTGCACCGGAGGTTGATGGTGGCTGTGCTTCATCTGAAACTGTTGGACGTGCATCATCTCTGACCACTATATCTTTCTCAATGACTTGAACTGTATCAACTATTTCTTCTTGTTCTATCACTGGATTTAGTTTTTCCTTTTTCCTATGCCTAAGCTTGAATTTGGTATTAAAAGTGGTTTCTGTAGAATATGAGCCTTCCCCTCTTGCCCTCTTTGAATTTGTGTCCTGTGGGGCTGGAGTAAGCAGGATGGAACTAGTATCAACCTGCTTCTCCATCTCCTATAAACTATTTTCCAACCACTCTAATTGGTTGGAATACTTTTCAATTTCAGACTTTGACTCATGAATAAAAGGGGTCAATTTGAATTTGACTCTCAACTTACTTATGACACCCAAGGGGTCATATTTCCATTTGAAACTTCTACTGAATTTGAAATTTTGTAAACATGCTTGTTGTCCAACATTCTATTGCAAATAAAAATACCTAGCTAGTTCTTAATCTTGAATTGAGTTTTTCTTCTTTGCTAAAAGGAAATTGACTTCATCTGAATTCAGGATTTGTCTTATGTATTCTATTGTGGATCATTTGCAATATCCTTTTATTTTCAATTTTGAAAATATAAAAAAAAAAATAGAAAATTGTTAAAAATATGTTAAAGTGTTAAAGTTCTAATACTTTAGCATAAAAATATTTATGTTCATTGTATTAGAGTTAAAAATTTTAAATACTTTTGACTTTATGAAAGTGGGTCCTGATGTAAAGTTTAAAGGTCGATTATTTTATCGAGCAGGATGCAATGATTTCTTTAACTCTGAACAAAAGAATCAACCCACGGGAACTACTAGCACATGAATTAATATGAAGGGTGCCTCCACAGTTGACTGGGTTGACTGTGGGAAAAACACAGATGAGCAGTGGAGATTGATTGCGGGGGCACAAGCCAAAATAATTCTTTTTACTTTGAGAACCCCCGCAGTGACGTAAGGTGTTGAGTTGGCTATAGTTGTCTTTCACGTCAGGTGAACTTAACGGTACATTGGTGCACCTTGTCAGAATTTAAGTTTAAATCCATGCCACCGATTTAAATGAAATTCTCATTGTTTCCAAAGCCATTTGCAATTAAGTTGATGTTTGTATTTGGTTTGTGCTACGTCCTGTTCATTTTTCTATCACCCTATCAAGAATTGGCCACCCTGTACATCGTCCATTATCATAATTTTGAATCATGGCTAAACGCTCATCTCTGTCAGGTTCTGCTAGCCATAACCCTCTCGTGGATACCGAGAGGGATATCCAAGACACCAATTGTTCCTTGGTCTACCTTCCATTTTACCAGTAGGTTCTCTTGAATGATAAAGCTTCCCCGGTTTATACTGCCATGGCAAAGTCTGGTGTGTTGTCTGCATGTATCCCTAAAACCCATCTTTTTCCTGAATTCATATATTGATTGGCATCGGTTATGTATCCTGGGAAATGTTTTGTGATGGATTGTCAGGGGGGGAATGTTTTGCAAGTGTCTGCCGAGCTAATTCACCAAGCCCTTTTTTACCCTGAGTCAGAGTCATATGTTCAATTCTCTTATGAGTCTTTGGTAGCGTATTATGACAGCCTTGCAGGTCAAGATTTTAATCAGTTTATTCATTTTCTGTTGGGAAAAATACTGAGAGGGGGGGTGAATCAGTATTTAGTGCAGACAATCAAACTTTTACTTTTTATTTTCTAAAACCCATACGCTACTTTAATGAAGCAAACTAGCGTATATACGCGGATATCCTTTACAGAACTCGCGTATGTCCAGAGATCTAATTATGTGTTTGAATCTTAACTCAGATCATTGCTTTATTCATTCATCAGATATTTCAGAAACATTAAACAGGTGCAGACATAACAGAATAATCATCACACATATGTAACACACATGAACACCAGGATTTTTAGGTGGAAACCCAATTCGGGAGAAAACCACAGCTACCGTCGTTTCAGCCTTCAAAATTTATTATTAAGAAAACTTCTTACAATCATGTACTGGTGCAGACTCAAGCTTGACACGCGAGCACACACACGAGAAGGCTACAGCCTTCTCTCGTTTTACCGGCCTATCACGGAAGGGAGCTGCAACCCCCTGCTCTCGTTTGCTGACCTCTCTGGAAGGGAACTAAACTAAACTCGTTTTTGACCTCTCATGGAAGGAGCTACAATCCCACTGACCCGAAGCCGACCCTCAAACACCCTTCTGAGACCACGTTTCATCAATTTTCAAACTGGATCAAACAGCTTCAACACAACCCTTCACTTATCAACAATCATACCTTGCTCATTGCTTCAAACAGAACAGTGAGACCACTGTAACCAGAATATTAGATATAACCCAGACTTCAGAATAGATATGTAGAAACACATTCAACCTTCAGCAACCATTAGATCAAAAATCATACGTGCTTTTATTTAATCAGACCCGCGTATATACGTGCTTTCCAAAAGACGAACCCGCGTATACTTCAGTGCATTTTCAGAGAAAAACCCTAACTGCGTATACGCGATTTTCCTTCCACATACCCGTGTATACACGCGCTTTTTATGAAACGAACCTGCGTATAGATTTATAAAAGATAAACTTTGCAGTATAGACCAGATCTATGAACTTACCCAGATTTCTTCAATCTCTTTAACAGGATTGCGCCAGGTCTTCTTTACTTCTTTTCAGATCATCCTTGACATTCACCATTTCTAGATCTAGAGATCTTGAGCCTTCATCATGTTCATAGGTACATCACAGATTCAGATCTATCAATTAGGAACAGGGTTCAACCATACAGATATACTTCAGAGTGAATTATTCATCAAAGCCCAGACACCTGCACACATTTTGCACAATGAATTTCTTCTCCTTATATAGGGTTACCCTTCATCAATACCATGAGTCAAAACCACATCACTTCCAATGGTATTCCTGGACGGGATCACATAGGCGAACCATCATTCAATACAATGGGTCAATACCATGGTAGTTACCCCTGGTTTTACAAATTTAGAGCGCTTTTTCCCATACGCGACTTGGCACGTTATTTCCCGCGTGCATACGCTACTTCGTCTAGACAAATCCGTGTATGCCTTGAGACATACTCTTTTCATCATGTTCTGGCACATACTAACATTCCTTCCATCATTACCTTCTGTACTCATTGTAGATACATCAGATTTACATCATTTAACAAGTTCATCAAGACACATTCCATCAAGGACAACTTTATCAAGTAGGTTGCCATCATCTTCATCAAGTGGGTTGCCATCAAGGACAACACTTTGCATCATATTGCCAACAATCTCCCCCTTTGGACTTTATGGCAACCACGATGGTGTTTGATCACCACATCAGATAGGTACATTAAGCATAATGATATTCTCCCCCTATTCAAACACCATGTCACATGTCACTCTCCCCCTTTGTCATCAAGGGAAAAGGGCGGACCAAAACCAACACAAGGTTTTTCTCCTTATGTAGAAAGAAGTGCTTTGCAGATCTGAAGTGCACTGAAGTTACCATGCTCCCCCTGAGTTCAAGCTGAATCTTCAAACATATTTTACAATGAAGTACACGACTCTATGACCTTCCTATCACCAAGGACTCATACTTTCATCACAGATCCAACCAAGTGGATTTACATATGAGACTCAAGTACCCAACCAAGTGGGTTTACATATTTTGACTCAACTACCCAACCAAGTGGGTTTAAAGATTTGAACAAGTCCTTACATGACTGAATATTACAAATTTACATCATGGGTTTCAACATGCCCTTTTTCAACCAATTACAAAAATGACCTTTTGAAACAAAAACCAACAAGATCTCAAGAAAGAGATTATATTTCAGAATCATCATACTGCCAACAATGCATTATACTCAGCAAGGCTAATGCTCCCCCTGAAACAGTGCATCCAAGTCTCCTTTCTATATGACCAAGGCTCCTCCTTAGCTTGTGGAACCTGAACACTTTCAATCAAAAAGTCATCAAGGCATATTTACCCAAAAATAGAGAATGAAATAGTTATATAAGAACTGGAACACCACCAGAGACATCAAACTGCATCAGAGAAACAAAACAGCACTGATAAATGCTGACCCCAATCAAAAAGTATCAGCAACCAACCATACGCGGCTTTCTGTGTATAAACTAGCGTATATATGTGACTGTATTTAAAGAAACCCGTGTATCCAATTTAATCTTCTGAATTTAATCAGATATGATCTTTTAAGAGGCAGAGACAACACCCAGCTTTTTTCTGAGATATTCAAACGCTTCCCTGGGCAGAGGTTTGGTAAAAATATCAGCAACTTGTTCTTTGGAGGGAACATACTCCAACTTCACCTTTTGTTCAAGCACTTGTTCACGTAAGAAGTGATACTTGATGGGGATGTGCTTGGTCTTCGAATGCATAACAGGATTCTTTGAGATGCTTATGACACTTGTATTATCACACATAATGGAGATAGGAGAAGTACATTTGATTTGAAAATCTTCCAAGGTTTGCATCATCCAAAGGAGTTGAGTGCAACAAGATGCGGCAGCCACATATTCTGCTTCAGCAGTAGATAAGGCAATAGAACTTTGCTTCTTACTGAACCAAGATACCAACCGGGGCCCCATATAGAATGCACCACCACTTGTGCTTTTCCGATCATCAACATTTCCATCCCAATCTGCATCAGTGTAAGCATGAAGAGTAAGATCAACATTCTTTGGATACCATAGTCCAAAGTCTTGAGTTCCTTGTAGATATTTGAATATTCTTTTGACAGCCTAAAGATGAGACTCTTTTGGATTGGCTTGGAATCGTCCAACAATCCCAACTGCATGCATAATATCCGGTCTAGTCCCAGTGAGATACAGAAGACTTCCTATCATAGATCTGTATTCTGGTTGATTCACCATGGGAGAATCATCATGAGAACTGAGATTACATTCGGTTACCATTGGTGTACTTACAGGTTTGCATTCTTCCATCCCATACTTCTTCAAAATTTGCTTAAGGTATTTTGCTTGAGATAAGAATATATCTTCTGTAGTTTGATGCACTTGTAAGCCAAGAAAAAATGTTAGTTCCCCAAGTAAAGACATTTCAAATTCTTGCTGCATGACAGAAGCAAATTTTCGACTCATAGATTCTTCATTACTTCCAAAAATGATATCATCAACATATACAACCACAATCAATAGTTTATCATTTTCAATTTTTGTGTATAAGTTACTATTAGCAGATCCCTTTGAAAATCCTTGTTGATGAAGATATTTGTCAAGACGATAATACCATGCCCTTGGAGCTTGTTTGAGACCATATAGAGCCTTTTTAAGTCTAAAAACAAGATTTTCATCATTTCCCAAAATTAATCCTTCTAGTTGTTCGATATAAAATTCTTCTTCTAGATCACCATTGAGGAAAGCATATTTGACATCCATTTGATAAACTTTGATTTGTTGAAAACTTGAAAAAGAAAGAAACATTCTTATGGCTTCAAGTCTAGCTACAGGAGAAAAAGTTTCTTCAAAGTCTATACCTTCTTGTTGAGTATACCCTTTGCAAACCAGTATAGCTTTGTTTCTTATAACGTCTCCATTCTCATTTAGAATGTTCTTGAATATCCATTTGGTTCCAATGACATTTTTATCATGTGGTCTTGGTACCAATTCCCAAGTGTGGTTCCTTTCAATTTGATCAAGTTCTTCATTCATGGCCTGAATCCAAAATTCATCTTTGCTAGCTTGATTGACATTGTGTGGTTCAATCGTGGATAGAAATTCCAGATAGCTAGGAGATCCCACAAGAGTCCTCCTTGTTTGTACACCTGATTCCTTGTCTCCCAAAATTTGAGATTCGGGATGATTCTTTTGAACATATCTGGATGGAGCCTTTCCAGATAAATCATCTTCAGGTTCTTCATTGGATCCACTGTCTATATCATTTCTATTTGATGTAGAAGGACAAAATTCACCATCATCTTCTTCTGTTGTTTGTCTTTCTTCTTTAGGGACTGCATGAGACTCATCAATAACAACATCGATACATTCAACAATCTTTCGAAGCCTTTTATTGTAACATTTGTATGCCCTGCTTGTAGATGAGTAACCAAGAATTATTCCTTCATCTGATCTAGGTTCAAACTTGCCAAGCTTTTCATCATTATTTTTGATAAAGCATTTACTTCCAAAAACTCTAAAATGTTTCACAGAGGGAGAATTACCATACCAGAGTTCATATGGAGTTTTGTCACTATTTACCCGAACATGAGCCTTGTTGAGAATGTTAGCTGCTGTATGTGCTGCTTCACCCCAGAACATGTCAGGAGTTCCAGAATCATCAAGCATATCTCTAGCCATTTGTTGAATTGTTCTATTCATTCTTTCTGCTACGCCATTTTGTTGTGGAGTGCATGCTACAGAGAACTGTCTTTTTATGCCATGTTGTTCACAAAATTCAAAGAATTCATTTGATGTATATTCTCCTCCTCGATCAGATCTAAGACACTTGATTTTTAGATCTAATTCATTTTCAACCAGCGCTTTGAAGATTTGAAATTTTTCAAATGCTTCATCTTTGTGTTTGATCAACCCAATCCAACACATTCTAGAGAAATCATCAATGAATAAGATATAGTATTCTTCACCACGTGGTGACTTTTTCCTCATAGGTCCACATATGTCAGTATGAATGAGTTCAAGAGGCTTACTTGACGATCCTTCCTTGGCATTGAATTTCACTCTGGTTTGCTTACCGAATTGACAGGATTTGCATATGATACTTTTAGGTAGAGAAATATTGGGAAGACCACGAACAACATTAAGTTTGCTTGATTTGTTGATTTGAGAGAAGCTTAGATGCCCCAACCTTCTATGCCATAGCCAGTTTTCTGAAGATTTACTCAAGTAACATTGTTCTTTGCAATTCTTCAATACATACAGGTTGCTTGGAGTTCTTTTTCCTTTTATAATTGTTTTACCTGTATCAAGATCATGAACCACACATTCTTTTGAACTAAAGACAACTTCAATTCCTTGATCACACATTTGACTTACACTTAACAGATTATGCCTTAATCCATCCACATACATGACATCATTGGCCTTCACCTTTTCTTTTAAAAACACAGACCCTTTTCCTTTAATTACAGCAGGAGTATCATTTCCAAAAGTAACTTTCTTTTCCTTTTCTAGAGCACTATATGCACGAAGTTTGTGTTTATTACCTGTCATGTGTCTCGAGCATCCACTATCAATGTACCATTGATTTTCTTCACCTTCCACAAATAACGCTATGCCACAATTTTCAACCTGTGATTCCTTCTTTTTCCATATTTTGGATTTTGAAGGAAGATGCTCTTTTGGCTGAACTTTTCTCCTGCATTCAGATTCTTCATGCCCATAGTTATTGCAATAAGCACATTCAACTTCATTTAGAAGAGGAGAAAAGTTTTTATAGTTATTCTTCTTTGTTTCAATATCAACCCTTTTCTTTCTTGCTTCTCTTGTCATGATGGTTTTATATGCAACACATTGAGCAACTTTATGGCCAAAATTGTGACATGAGAAACATTGTCCATTAAAGAAGAAATTTCTGCGATCATGAAATCTTCTACTTGAATTTACCTGTTGATTGGGGCTTCTTTGAAAGATATTCATGTTAGTGTTCCTTACATTAAGATGATCATGCTTTACCTATAAAGATTCTTTATTCCCTTGCTGGGTGGCAGAATTTTGTAAACCAGCTGTAGCTGCTTTTAGATAATTTGGTGCTGAAGCTTGAGAAGATTCTCCAATATATCCAAGACCTGTCTTTATAAGAGGAGAATGTTGTACCTTGATAATCTCATCTAAGGTTTCAGATCCTTTAGCAAATCTGAAATTCAGAGTCTTTGCTTTCTCAAATTATTTTCTTACACTTACCACTTCACATTCTAATTTCTCATTGTGTTTCTTTGCCTCTTCAACCTGCTTTTCCAGAGTCTTGATGGTTATTTTCCTTTCTTCTAAGAGAATTTTACATTCTTCTAAGCGTATTTTGAGTTGATTGTTCTCTTCAAGAAAATCATTGTCCTCTAGAGCATCCACAAAAGTATCATTTTCTTCTTTAGATTCAAAAGCCATGAGAAGTCTAAGATATTGTTCACATTCTTCCTCACTATCAGATACCCCATCACTGTCATCATGAGTATAGTAACTTCTTCTAGTGCTAGACCGGTTCTTATTTCTAGCTACTTCCTTTCCTTTTGCAAGTGTTTCTTTGTGAGGACACTTAGCAGCATAATGACCAACTCTTCCACAATTAAAACATTTGAAAGGAAGCTTACCTCTAAACCGTCCTGTACCAAGTTGAAGTTTCTTTACAAAATTTGCCTCATCTTCTTCCGAAATATATCTTGATCCTTCTGCTTCTTGTACTTCTTTCCCTTTTGTAGAAGCTCTAAAAACAACGTCTTTGACTTCAGATGTTCCTCCTCTTCTCATTTCATATGCAGTCAGTATGCCATGAAGTTGCACCATAGTAAGATTTTGAAGATCCTGTTTTTCTTCAAGAGCAAAGACTTTTGACTCAAATTTTGCCGTTAGAGATCTCAAAATTTTTTCAACCAAAGTAGTTTCGGTTATTGTTTCTCCTAGATTTTTCATATGATTTACAACATCATCAAGACATAAAAAGAAACTAGTAATACTCTCATCACTATGCATCTTTAAATTTTCATATTCAATTCTGAGAGTTTGGAGTTTTGCACTTTTTACCTTTGCATCACCTTCATAACTCAGAATGATTTTGTCCCATATTTCTTTTGATGTATTCAGCTGCATGACTTTGAAAAATTCTGATTCTGTTAGACTTCCTATTATAGCATTGACCGCTTTTGCATTTGATTCATAATTCTTCCTTTCAGTTGGATCTGTTGGTGTAGCAACTGGATATTGATATCCTTGTTCAACAATGGCCCATACATCTGCTCCCATAGACTGAAGAAAGGATCTCATCCTCATTTTCCAGAAGATTAAATTGCTTCCATTGAAGAGCGAAGGCTTGATAGATGTTGTTCCTTCTTGATAGATCATCTTGCTTGATCTTCCTTCTAGCGGCTAAGCTTTTTCAAAAGGATCTGCTTTGATACCAATTGTTGGGAAAAATACTGAGAGGGGGGGGGGGGGTGAATCAGTATTTAGTGTAGCCAATCAAACTTTTACTTTTTCCTTTCTAAAAACCCATACGCTACTTCACTGAAGGCAACTAGCGTATATACGCGGATATCCTTTACAGAACACGCGTATGTCCAGAGATCTAATTATGTGTTTGAATATTAACTCAGATCATTGCATTATTCATTCATCAGATATTTCAGAAACAGTAAATAGGTGCAGACAGAACATAATAATCATCACACATATGCAACACACATGAACACCAAGATTTTTAGGTGGAAACCCAAGTCGGGAGAAAACCACCACTGCCGTCATTTCAACCTTCAAAATTTATTATTAAGAAAACTTCTTACAATCATGTATTGGTGCAGACTCAAACCAGCACGTAGGCACCCACCTACAGAAGGCTACAACCTTCTCTCGTTTACCAGCCTATCCTGGAAGGGAGCTACAACCCCCTGCTCTCATGTACCAACCTCTCCTGGAAGGGAGCTACGACCCCCTGAACTCGTTTACCAGCCTCTCCTGGAAGGAAGCTACAACCCCTTGACTGAAGGCTTCGACCCTCAGCACCACTGCAGACCACATTTCATCAATTTTCAAACTGGATCAAACAACTTCAACACAACCCTTCACTTATCAACAATCATACCTTGCTCATTGCTTCAAACATAACAGTGAGACCACTGTAACCAGAATATTAGATATAACCCAGACTTCAGAATAGATATGCAGAAACACATTCAACCTTTAGCAACCATTAGATCAGAAATCATACGTGCTTTTATTTAATCAGACCCACGTATATACGCGCTTTCCAGAAGACGAACCCGCGTATACTTCAGTGCATTTTCCAGGGAAAAACCCTAACTGCGCATACGCGCTTTTCCTTCCACAGACCCGCGTATACACGCGCTTTTCATGAAACGAACCTGCGTATAGATCTATAAAAGATCAACTTTGCAGTACAGACCAGATCTATAAACTTACCCAGATTTCTTCAATCTCTTCAACAGGATTGCGCCATGTCTTCTTCACTTCTTTTCAGATCATCCTTGACATTCACCATTTCTAGATCTAGAGATCTTGAGCCTTCATCATGTTCATAGGTGCATCATAGATTCAAATCTATCAATTAGGAACAGGGTTCAACCATACAGATATACTTCAGAGTGAAGTATTCATCAAAGCCCAGACACATGCACACCTTTTGCACAATGATTTTCTTCTCCTTATATAGGGTTACCCTTCATCAATACCATGAGTCAAAACCACATAACTTCCAATGGTATTCCTGGACGGGATCACATAGGTGAACCATCATTCAATACAATGGGTCAATATCATGGTAGTTACCCCTGGTTTTACAAATTTAGAGCGCTTTTTCCCATACGCGACTTGGCACATTATTTCCCGTGTGCATATGCTACTTCGTCTAGACAAATCCGCGTATGCCTTGAGACATACTCTTTTCATCATGTTCTGGCACATACTGACATTCCTTCCATCATTACCTTCTATACTCATTGTAGATACATCAGATTTACATCATTTAATAGGTTCATCAAGACACATTCCATCAAGGACAACTTTATCAAGTAGGTTTCCATCATCTTCATCAAGTGGGTTGCCATCAAGGACAACACTCTGAATCATATTGCCAACATTTTCTATAGCCTAAATCGCAGCAATTTCAGCCTGATAGTAAAGATTTTCCTATGGATATTTTTGATACTGAGGTTAAGCCAATACTGAGCAGCATTGGAAAGATTCTGGGCAAAGATGATGACAACACAATGGATAAATCAGTCTTGGGGATGATTTCCATGATGATGAAGCCAGGAATGGTGCTGGATATTCCATCCTATTGGCAAGAAGCTGTCAATTCACAACTCATGAGCTTATCATTAACAGGTTCTTTCAGATTTCCTTCATTAAGTATTTACTTGTTCTTATATCAAAATGTGGAGGAATTCATGCGTCTGAATATTGTGGATATGAATAAGAAGAGACAATCAATAGTGTTCTGGATAGATATAGTAAGAGGAGAACAAAATGAAATTGGATTGTTTTATTTTGCCAGTTATTTCATGTCAATTGCATATAAAGTTTTGAATGGAGTTCCTCCCCCCTGTTTCTTACCAAAAGCCCAAGAATTATTTCATTTAGGGGCAAACTTTAAACTTGGATATTGGTTTGTTTTTTAGGATTATTTTGAAATAAGACTTTACGGAGCTAGTGTTGAGCCTTATAGGCTTCCAGTGTTTGTACCTATGAGGCTATTTTCTTTGGAGTTTGTTAGACAAAGTCTAAATGTTGATCAAATTCACTTTGTGCCCATGAAAAAGGGGCATATGTTCAAACATCCCATGACTGTAGGCCCTTTCATAGTTAATATGAGACAAGCATTTGAATAAGTTACTAAAATATTAGATGAGATTTTTTTTGCTGTTAGCAGAAAAGTGGGCTTATGACCCTCACAGTGTTATTTCTAAAATAAGAGTTGATAATGGGTATTCAACTTGTATTCATGAAAGCAAGCCAGATTTAAGAAGATGGAAAGCAAAGTTGTTATGAGTTCAATAGGTTTAAATATTCAGACTCCTATCATTTCAGAAAAATCAAGTAAAAGAAGAAAAGAACCAGTGGTTGATTTAGAATATGAGGAACAGGGAGCTGAGAAGAGGGAAAAATTTAATGAAGAACTTACATATACTCAACCTGGTTTTTCCTTACAGTTGGGAGACGAAAAAAATGTTCTTGCTTCACCCAGGAGATAGAAGGGCACTCATGAACAAGTGCCTTTGATCAAACAAATGTTTGCCCAAATTGCAGAGAGGAACCAGAAGATGAAGGCCCAATCTGAATATCAAACTACCCTAGATCAAACAAGACTTTTAACTACCATGGATCTTGAGAAAGATCAATTCAGAATTTCCCTATCCCATCCTTTAGATATGTCAATTGGTTCTGTTGGCCCCTTATAAATTTCTTGACAAGCAAGCAAGGGGCTAGTTTGTTCTATAAGCCTGCAAGGAATGCATTTTCCTTGAAAACACATCATCCTTGCAGCCTTTTCAAGTTCCTTACCTTGCGACTGTTTCCCTCTGCTGATTTAAGTCAATAAGCCTTGTTGATAAAGAATTATGCTCCAAAAGGCTTTATTTCGCCCCTTGTATCCCTACATTTTTCACCCCATTCTATCCTTTTTCCCTTTCTTCTAAGTCCCCCTTTGTTTCCTCAAAATTCCCCTCTGTCTCTCTATCGTTACCCTCCTCAGGCCTCAAAATGCATTAAAAAGGGTTAAAAAACCCACTTTCGGACCATATAATAGGCTTCAGCTCCTTCTCCGACAGCTCGTAACCTTTCTCTCCATGTAACCTTGCGCCATGACCAGGTGACAAAGCTAAAAGCACTTAGCGCATTTTTGTGTTGGGTGCATTATAAGTCGTTGATCTTCGCAGAATGGACGGCGATCGCCGCCCCCGCAGCTTGCACCGTACAACTCATTTACCGCCCATCGTCGCATCTCCGTCGTCCGTTAACTCACCAAATCAACGGTCCGCAGCTCATCCATATCGGGCATGATTTAAATCGTTGATCTGAACAGATCCGACGGTGCGGAATCGGCCCGTCATGATGGTCCCCACCCGCTTTCATTGTTCCAAAACCATATGGTTTCCATCGCACCGCTTATGGAGGCCGGGCGGTATTTTCCTTTCGGCCAGTGATTCCATACAACGATCGACGCGTGGCTCCTGTACAATTCCAAAACCACTTGCCCAGCGCACATTATCTTTCGGTATAGGATGCGCAGCGATATTCATGTCAGCCGTCAGATCTTCCCTTGCCCATCCAACGGTCATCGCTCGACGAAGATGTGCGGGGTTTAATATATGGCCTCCGTACCCTTGGCCCACGATCTTTTGCCCTCCCACATGTTTTCCACCGTCGATCTCCACCGAGATTGGACGGTCCAGATTCGTCTGCCCGCCGTTGACCATCCCACCGTCGCCCAGTCCCGCCACGTCACCTCCACGTGTATCCACCGTACCTCTGCCATATCATTGCATAAATTCATTCAAAGGTCAATGTTTATAAGGTTTTCGCGTATAATTGTTTCGCATTCCGCCAACCTCCGCCATCTCTGTTCTACACCATTCCACGGAATTTTCCTCCATTTCTCCGCAGTCCCACTATCATCCACATCATCCACCCCCATCCATGGATTTCATAACAAGTTTCATGTTATTTGTAGGGTTATCAGAGGTGGAAAACTGCCATGGTTCACATGTACTACTTCAATGGCGTGCTGCGCAGACAGAATTAAATCTGGAAGCCGGTACTACAATAGAAATGCCCGGGAATGATAGCGGCGTCATAAATATTACACAGAGAGAGATAAATCTTTGCAAGAAATCTATCTGGTGCCATTAAAGCCCAGGTTTTTTAGATCGAGATATTTATGGGGCAGTGAATAAAAACCAGCTAATGATCGAGGATTTCAACGTTCATAATTGAAGGTTTTGAGCCTTAATACAACATTTCAGAGGCAAAGCACTAGATCAACGATCTTGTGGATCATGCAAAAAGTACAGCACGCAGAAATCAATGCATATCAGGGGTTTTTACAGCAGCAGAATGTTTTTCCTCCATAAAGGACAGAGCGCCCATGCAGTGTTTAATCTATGTCGTGTTCTAGAGAGATTTTCTACCCTGAAACGGCCCCGGTACTATCAAAACATTTATTTCATCAGTATGTCGGACTTCTTTATCATCCATTTATCTTTTGTTTATTCGCCAATAGCACTCCAGACAGAATACATCAGAGTCATATCATAATAGTCTGAAGGCTGAAGAAGATCATTCATGTACCCAATGAACACCAGGAATTGAATGCACAGGATTTAAAACAGAATGGGCTTCGGCCCTCTTTCTTTTCAGAATTTTAATACTGCATTTAGTTCTTCACCTACCTCCTCTACTTCCCTTCAGCTATAAACTTATGAAAAAATTCATTGTAAAGGTTGTTGATCAGTTATCAGAGAACTGCAAGTAGTTTCTTTTGAGACACAGTCTCTGTGTAAATATTGTAAGATAGGTTGAAGGAGATGTTTTTAGACTGAGTATTCAGCTATTGGCAATGTTGTACTTGATTGGTATTGCTATTTAATATGACAAGAACATTTGTTTGGATCCTGATCTGAAGCAGCGGTGATGTTTTCCTATCTTTGTATTTACATTCATTTCATTTCGTTTCTACTTCCTTGCATCAGAATATTGGCATAGGATTTACCCTTGTTAGGTACCCTATGTTTCTCCTCTCCTTGCCATTTATGTTTCTATTCTAAATGTATTATCTAAGAAATTATTTAAATTGGTTTAACTAGTGTAGTGGATGTTATTGCCTGCTCTATGATGTATGAATTAAATGAATTCAGTTCTTAGATGCTTCTTGTTATAGATTTAGTTGGAATATTTGGGAACACTGGGGATTAGAGTTAGCCCTGTCCACTAGGATCCTTGTACGACTAGCTGGTCCTTAACTTTGCGCTCTAAAACTATGTTATCTCCTCCTTTCCTATCTTTCCATATCACATAATCATCTTGAAGATCCTACGTTTCAGATGACTAGCCCAATTGAAAGCCTGCCTATTGAGTAGTAAGCAAACCCTTTCCTGATTCCGTTGCCCAATGGTTTTGAATGATTTTCTGGAGTACTTCACCTCTGACTTATCCCTCTTTTCTCATCTTGGTCTTACATTGAACCCTTCTTTCCTAATAACCAACAACCAAATCAAACAAATCAAATGAACAAACCTTGTGCCTATAACTAGCCTAACATCATAACATTTGAACTTCAAAGACACATACCTATGATATACCATAGAGAGATCCCTCTCTAGACCCAGGAGGGCTAGATCCTGAGGTCTAAAAGTGGTTTGATGTCATCTCATCTTTTGGTATTTCCAACCTTGCCAAAACATGGGAACCCCAACATAATGGTGACTCCGCTAGGGAATTTATGAGTTTTCCTCACCTTACTATACCATAAGCCTCAGAAAACCTACGATCTCTGGTTAGGTTGGTAATTAAACACTCCTATTCACATCAACCTCTATACCATTTGTTGTGTTCTCCCATACTCTTGGACAGAGTCTGGAAAGGGCCAGGTAGCCTCCAGATCTCACACTCTTTCAGAGGTGACATATCTGGTAAATGCCATCCCAGTCAATCTCTAGGTAGAGTTTTCTGTGTTTGAAAGACATCCCTGAAAGGGGACATCTCATAAGCACTGTGGTGGACAGTGTACACTCCAAAAACATCTTAAACCTTCCACTTGGTGACTCCATATTCCCTAAACGTTTTAAAGACTCCACTGGTAATCAATAGGCCTGTTGATTATCTTGGTTCACATTAGACTCCACTGGGAGACCAGCCTCCATAACCACATCAACCACAGTAGAAGCAAAAATTAGGGTTAGGATGCTTGGTTAGAAAACAACATTCTGGCTTCAAGAACCATTCATACAAGAGCTTACCCTAACCCAGACCCACCTGAAATAGTTGACAATCCTGAGAGCATCCTTAAGGGAGCTCCTACACCTAAAAGACAAACTATTTCCAACCACATCTATAGAGCTAATTCTGCACCAGAAGATCTTACATCTCTATCACACCTTCACCTTGACCTATACCTACCTGATATATTACCTAGAACTAGGTCATTCGGTACCTTAGACCAGCCAAACCCTGAGCTTTCCGGTTCGCCATCTCATGGTGGTCAACCCATTAGGGATGGAGGAACCCCTCCATCTACACCCCCTGATATTCACTTCATTCAAAATTGGGGTTTTCCCACCCTAAATCTACTCAGCAAACCTATGTTGGCGATAATATCCCTGTCATCCATATACCAGTTTCCCAGGTCCATCATTTACCCCATCAAAACATCATAATGGCAGCCTGGTATGCACCCCTGGTTTTACCTCAGCCTCTAGTACCCTTACCCAACGATTATTAGTCAAAGATCCCACACTTCACTGCAAAGGAGTCCATCACAACCCAACAACATGTAGATAAGATGGAAGATGCTTTTGACTACATGGAAATAGATGATGATACAGTCAAAATGAGAATATTTTCCCAGAGCTTAGGGGGTGATGTGAAGAAATGGTTTAAAGGCCTACCTCCAGGTAGCATCAATGATCTTCCGGGTTTATATCAGACTTTCATAAACAAATGGGAAGCTATGGAAAACCCTCACCAACTCCTGGCAGAATACATGACTCTCAAAAGAAACGTAGGAGAGAGTGTCCATACTTACACAACGAGGTTTAACAGCATTTACAATGCCCTCCCTCCACATATGAAACCTCCACAAGGCATGGCTCTAAAAAAATAACCTGAAGGCTTTGATGCTGACATGGCCTATGAGCTTAGGGATAAAGAGTACAACACATTGGAAGACATGCAAAAAGGAGCAGTGAACATAGAGGCAAACTTGATGGAGGAAAGAGAAAGACTGAGATCTGAGAAGAGGGTAACATATAGAGATGACACTGTAGCTTCTACATCTGATCCAAATTATGATAAATTGTCTAAAAATGTGGAAAGGTTACAGAAAATGATGGAAAAATTGGTTGTCACAGTCAATAACCAGAATAGAAACCAAAACCAGAACCAAAACTTTAGAAGAAACAATACCACTCCCAACAGACAAAGAGAATCAGATCAGCAAGTTCCAAGAGAACTTTCTTGATGAAGATGAGGGAATCATTGAAGAGTCTGAAGGGAACACAATAAAAATGTTTGAAACAGAAGATTCAATCCATAATTGTTACTCAAAATAAGATCAGCCCTCACCCTCTAGTTGGGAGGAGGAATGGTTGGAATCTGAGGATTACAGATTAGGATTCGAAAATGCCATGATGCAGGTCAAAGAAAAATATGAACTCAGGAGTAAAAAGAGGCAGGAAACTTCCAAACGAAAAGCTTCTGAGTTCACCATCAAGAAAAGACCTGAGAAAACTTCTAAAGCAATTGTTGAAAGTAACAAATCAGCAGCTAAGAGTTCTGGAAAGAACAAGGAAAAGGACAACCAAAACACTGATACACAAGGTAAAACAGCCAGCAGCACTAGCACTGCAGTTAGTGCTCCTGATAAAAATGTCACAAACACTGTACATAACGAGAATCAACACACTGATTCAGCCACCAAGGCAGTGGAAAACAAAACAGATTCGAGCACTCCCAAGAGTCAGTCCACTTTCAATTTGGAGAGCGAGATTTAAAAAATTAAAATCTCTGTCCCACTCTCTGAGCTGGCCACTCAGGATGTATATAAAGGCCAAATTTTGAAAGCATTAAATTTAGGAGAGAGCAGTGACACTGTAAATCTGAGTGGTGATCAACTTGCCCTTCTGTTTGGTCTGAAGATAGAAGGAAAGTTTCAGGAAGGGGTAGTCCCCCATTTTTATATCAGTCTTAATGTCCATGATAAGATTCTCCACAATGCAATGCATGATTCTGGGGCATCACACAACCTGATGCCTAAAGTAGTAATGGAAAGATTAGGCCTAGAGATAACCCATCCCTATAAAGACCTATACTCATTTGACTCTAGTAGAGTAAAGTGTCTTGGCCTGATCAAAGATTTATGTGTGAGCCTTACTCAGATTCCTGCCAAGTGTATGGTCATGGATGTTGTTGTGGCAGATGTGCCACCAAAATAGGGCATGCTATTATCAAGATCATGGGGAGCTAAGCTACAAGGAACAATGCAGATGGATGGGGCTTATGCCACAATCCCAATCTTTGGCCAACTTAGAAGACTGTACAGGGAAGCACAAATGAAATTCCTAGTTAGTAGCCCTGAGAAGCTTGAAAATTCTCCTCTATACTCTGTACATACAGATATGGATTCCTTTATCTTATGCAATGATGAATCTTTAGGTGGACCGGGATCTGAAAACGCAAATACAAGAAAAGGTACACGAGACGAAACAGAGGCAATGGACTTAAACATAATGGAAACCCTAGACTCAGAGGACGAAGACGTAGAAAACCTTGAACAATGCACTGAAACAAAAACACAAAGTGAACAAGAAACAGAATATAATCAGCCAACTAGTCACCTCTATGAATTCCACATCCATAACGAAAAACTAAACAGCCCACAGCCTAGTGCAGACCCTATAACGCAACATAATGGCGAACCCAGATGTAGGGAAAAGAATGATAACAAAAACGAGAGTGAACCCCTGTGGGAAATGAGTTTCGATGGGTCATGCACAAGAAGAAATGTTGGGGCAGGAGTGTGGATACATAACACGGAGAGTGATTACACAAAGAGCCATGCCTGCAACCTGCACTTCAAATGTACGAACAATATCGTAGAATATGAGGCTCTGATCCTAGGCTTAACTCTGCTGAAAAAATTAGCAGCCCATAGGATAACTGTAAGTGGATACTCTGAGTTGATTATTAAACATGTGAATTGTGAATACACAACGAAACATCCTAGGCTGAGAGCATATAGGAATGACACTATGGATCTGCTGAAAACGTTTGTTGAATAAAAATTAGTGTTCGTTCCTAGGGGTAAAAATGTCATTGCAAACAGATTAGCTTGCCTAGCCAGTTCCTACACCAAGACTCCTAGTGACCAACAGATCATCATTCAGACCAAATTCAGACCTGCTGTGCCAGACAACGAAAAATATTGGCAGGTTTTTGAAGGTGATAAACAAATTGAAGATTTCCTAGTAGGCAGAAGTGATTTTGAGTTTTCTGATGTAGACTCTAAATCTAACATTAGCTGCCTAAGTGAAGAATCCTCAGATGAGGAAGACACACCCTGTAATATAGAAATAAACTCTTTAGATGAACAAACTGGAAATCCAGATGGAAAACGTGAAAACGCAGATAGTGAAGAAGTGCAGGTGCTGCAGGCCAAAGATAATAATATACCCAGAGGCCTGGCACCCTTAGAAGACCTCTTTGACTTTGATGATGTAGAAAAAAAGCCCACTATAGAACATGTAGACTCTGATGTGGAAGAATGTAACATAGGCACTGAAGATAAGCCCAATGTGATTAAACTGGCTAAGTCTTTACCTGCAGACATGAAGAAAAAATACATTGACCTTTTTAAGGAATTCGTTGATGTGTTTGCCTGGAGTTATGAAGACTTAAAGGCCTATGACAGAAACATCATTCAGCACAAAATACCCTTGAAAGAAAATCAGAAGCCCTCAGAAAAAAACTTCGTAGAATCAATCCTAAACAATTGCCTGCAGTAGAAAAAGAGATTAAGAAAATGTATGAAGCAGGTATAATTATGCCGGTGAGATTCTCTGATTGGGTGTCAAACTTAGTGGTTGTGAGAAAGAAAACAGGGGAAATCAAGCTGTGTATAGACTTCAGGAATCTTAATAGAGCCTCACTCAAAGACAATTACCCTTTTCCTAAAATGGAACATATTCTTCAAAGGGTAGTAGGCTCTAGGAGGATCTCCTTGCTGGATGGTTTTTCAGGTTACAACCAAGTCTTAGTAATCCCAGAAGATCAACTCAAGACGGTCTTTACCACTCTATGGGGTACCTTTATGTATGTGAAGATTACCTTTGGACTGATGAACGCTGGGGCAACCTTCCAAAGAGCGATGGACATAGCGTTTTTAGATGAGATATGGCACTTCATTGTTATTTACTTAGATGACATAATAGTCTATTCCAAGACTGAAGAAGAATATCTGAAACATCTGAGAAAAGTGTTTGAAAAATGTAGAAGGTTTGTTCTGTCTCTAAATCCCAAAAAGACAGTATATGGCTGCAAGAAGGAAAGCTTCTTGGCCACATTATATCTGAAAGGGGGATTAGGATAGACCCACAGAGAGTTGAGGGAATACTACAGATCACACACCCAAGAAACATCAAGGAATTACAGTCCTTTAGAAAATCAACTTCCTTAGGAGATTTATCCCCAACCTGGCTGAACACCTCAGAAACATGACTAACATGCTGAAGAAAGGTGAAGGAGTTAAATGGACTGTCGGAGCTAAGAAATATTTTGAATCAGTGAAACTTGCACTTACCCAAGCTCCCATTCTGATCAGCCCAAAATTCTCCAAATATTTCCTGATCTTTTCATTTGTCTCTGAGTGTACAGTGGCTGCAGTCTTGCTGCAGAAAAACACAGAGGGAATGGAACAACGAATTGCCTTTTTCAGCAAAGCACTCAGAGATGCACCCTTGAAATACAACATAATGGAGAAACAAGCCTATGCTCTGATTAAGGCCTTGAAGGATTTCAGGGTGTACATACTGCATTCCCACACTATAGCTTATGTGCCCAACATCATAGTCAAAGATATACTGTCCCAAGACCCAGATGGGAAAAGGGGCAAATGGATAGCTGTGATCTTAGAATACGACCTTGAGATAAAACCCACCAAACTGATTAAAGGTCAGGGCTTAGCTAAATTAATGGCTGAATCAAACTTACAAGCCCTAGACATTAACATGATAAATACCTTAGATGAGTAACAAGAATTGCATGATCCCACTGTTGAGGAAAAATTCCAGAGCTCCCCTTAGTATTCTGACATTTTACATGTGCTTACGCACCTCAATGCCCCACCTGAACTATCAAAGACCAAGGCCAGATTCTTAAAGCTAAAATCCAGAAACTACTGCATTATGAACGAAAACTTATACTGGAAGAATCCTAATGGCCTATTGCTTAAATGTTTTCCTGAAAATGAGGAAGAGAGGGTTAAACAAGAATTTCATGCTGGAGAATGTGGAGGCCACCTGAGTTGGAAAGCCACTGCAAAAAACATACTCAGAGCTAGCTACTATTGGCCCACACTCTTAAATGATGTCCATAAAATGATAGTTGCCTGCCACAAATGCTAGATCTTTGAAGGAAAAAGAAAACTCCTCCCTTTACCCCTACAACCCATCACTGTTGAAGGTCCCTTTCTGCAATGGGGCCTAGATTTCATAGGGGAGATTAACCCTGCTTCTTCTGCACAACACAAATGGATCCTAACAGCCACAGACTACTTCACTAAGTGGATAGAGACCATACCCACTAGGAATGCCACAGATTCAGTCATCATTAGTTTCCTAGAAGGTCACATCCTCTCTCGGTTTGGATGCCCAAGGAAAATAATCACTGATAATGCTACTACTTTCGGATCCAAGAAAATGGTTTATTTTTGTCACAGGTATCAAATAGCACTCGGTCATTCAACTGCCTATTACCCTCAAGGTAATGGATTAGCTGAATCATCAAACAAGAGCCTGGTGATCATCATCAAAAAGCTGTTGGAAGAGAACAAAAATTCATGGCATAACAAGTTAGTGCATGCTTTTTGGGCTGACAAGCTTACAAAAAAGAAGTCCATTGGCATGTCACCATTTCAGCTTGTCTATGGTACAGAAGCAGTATTCCCTACCAGCCTTGGGATACCAATGATCAAACTGGTCCAGGAGATTCAAACAGAAGAAGACAGTATGGTGAGGAGAATAAACCAGACAATTCATCTCCAGCAAACAAGGGAAGAGGTCTACAACAGAGCAGTGAAAGTTCGGGAAAATATAAAGAAATTATTTGAAAAGAGAACTAAAGCTGCGGATTTCAAAATTGGGGATAAAGTTCTGAAATGGGACTCAAGAAGAGAGGATAAAGGAAATCACAACAAGTTTGACAGTTTGTGGCAAGGTCCGTTCATCATCCAGGCCACTGTGGGTCCAAATGCCTTCTTCCTACAAGAATTAGATGGTACAGAGCTGTTTGGGGGTCCTATCAATGGCAGGATGCTCAAACACTACTTCTGCTGATTTACAATTTCTAGTTTCCATTTCCATTGTACATACCATTTCAGCTTTTATTTTCAAAGAAAAAGGAAAAAGTGTTTCAAAAAACAGAGGAAAAGGAGGGTTTCAGACATGCCTAAAACATGAACCTCTGATATGCAAAGGAGTGGCTCTAATATGATCAAAACCTGAGCCAAAGAAAGTAAAGGCAGCTAGTCCTAACAGGCTCAAAATCTGGGCCAACAAAGAAAAAAAGGAATCAGCTCTAACATGCCCAAAACCAGAGCTAAAATAAAGGAAAGAAGTGACTCTAACATACTCAAAACTTGAGTCACAATGAAAATAAAGATTCTTCAAGTTTCAGACCTCAAGCCTTCACAGTTTTGTTTTCAATATTTCTACAAATTTTTTCCATGTGCAATTGTCTTTGTGCCTTGGACCCACAGCAAGTCAGACAGTCTAATCCTGGCTTGACTATTTTTCAATTTTCTGTCGTAGAATATAGAGAAGAAATCTGCTGGACAGTTTAATCCCATCAGATATTAGATTAGGTAGAGAAACATATGAGACCAACAGTCTAATCTAGTCTCATGGAGTAATAAGTATATATTTAGAATAGGTTTATTTTCTATTTGTAAAAATAAATGATGTAAAGGGTCTGCTAGCTCAAATGCACCCTAGAAGAAGGAAAATGCTAGGACTATAGTGTGGGTAGGTAGTTTTTTGGAAACGTTTTTCTGTTGATGTGATGTCTTCATATTGTGGCAGCTGATCAAAGAAAGAAAGGGATGTGCCAAGCAGCAGGCCACTGGCCTACTCCAAAGATCTATTCTCTAAATTCTTGACTCCTTCAAGAAGAAGCCATCCCCATGTGGAGCCACTGTTAGCCCCTTATAAATTTCTTAACAAGCAAGCAAGGGGCTAGTTTGTTGTATAAGCCTGCAAGGAATGCATTTTCCTTGAAAACACATCATCCTTGCAGCCTTTTCAAGTTCCTTACCTTGTGACTGTTTCCCTCTGCTAATTTAAGTCAATAAGCCTTGCTGATAAATAATTATGCTCCAAAAGGCTTTATTTCTCCCCTTGTATCCCTGCATTTTTCCCCCCATTCTATTCTTTTTCCCTTTCTTCTAAGTCCCCCTTTGTTTCCTCAAAATTCCCCTCTGTCTCTCTATCGTTACCCTCATCAGGCCTCAAAATGCATTAAAAAGGGTTAAAAAACCCACTTTTGGACCATATAATAGGCCTTAGCCCCTTCTCCACTAGCATGTAACCTTTCTCTCCATGTAACCTTGCGCCATGACCAAGCACCAAAGCTAAAAGCGCTTAGTGTGTTTTTGTGTCGGGTGCATTATAAGCCGTTGATCTTCACAGAATGGATGACGATCATTGCCCTCACAACTTGCACCGTGCAACTCGTTTACCGCCCATCGTCGCATCTCCACCGTCCGTTAACTCACCAGATCAATGGTCCACAGCTCATCCATATCGGGCAGGATTTAAACCGTTGATCTGTACATATCCGACGGTGCGGAATCCGCCCATCACGGTGGTCCCCACCCGCTTTCACTGTTCCAAAACCATATGGTTTCCATCGTACCGCTTATGGAGGTCGGGTGGTATTTTCCTTTCGGACAACGATTCCATACAACGATTGACGCGTGGCTCCTGTACGATTCCAAAACTGCTTGCCCATCGCACATTATCTTTAGGTACAGGACGCGCAGCGATATTCATGTCAGTCGTCAGATCAGCCCTTGCCCATCCAACGGTCATCACTCGACGAAGCTGCTTGGGGTTTAATCTATGGCCTCTGTACCCCTGGCCCACGATCTTTTGCCCTCCCATATGTTTTCCACCGTCGATCTCTGCCGAGATCGAACGGTCCAGATTCGTCTGCCCGTCGTTGACCATCCCGCCATTGCCCAGTCCCACCACGTCACCTCCACGTGTATCCACCGTACCTCCGCCATCTCATTGCATAAATTCATTCAAAGGTCGATGTTTATAAGGTTTTCGTGTATAATTGTTCCGCATTCCGCCAACCTCCGCCATCTCTGTTCTACACCATTCCATGGCATTTTCCGCCATTTCTCCGCAGTCCCACTATCATCCACATCATCCGCCCCCATCCATGGATTTCATAACAGGTTTCATGTTTTTTGCAGGGTTATCAGAGGCGGAAAACCGCCATGGTTCACATGTACTACTTCAATGTCGTGCTCGCAGACAGAATTAAATATGGAAGCTGGTACTACAATAGAAATGCCCATGAATGATAGCGGCATCATAAATATTACCCAGAGATAGTTTAATCTTCACAAGAAATCTATCCGGTGCCATTAAAGCCCAGGTTTTGCAGATCAAGATATTTATGGAGCAGTGAAGAAAAACCAGCTAATGATCGAGGATTTCAGCGTTCAGAATTGAAGGTTTTGAGCCTTAATACAACATTTCAGAGGCAAAGCACTAGATCAACGATCCCGTGGATCATGCAGAAAGTACAGCACGTAGAAATCGATGCATATCAGGGGTTTTTACAGCAGTAGAATTTTTTTCCTTCATAAAGGACAGAGCGCCCATTCAGTGTTCAAACTATGCCGTGTTCTAGAGAGATTTTCTACCCTGAAACAGCCCCAGTACTATCAGAGCATTTATTTCATCAGTATGGCGGACTTCTTTATCATCCATTTATCTTTTGTTTATTCTCTAATAGCACCACACAGTACTGAAGACAGAATACATCAGAGTCATATCATAATAGTCTGAAGGCTGAAGAAGATCATTCATGCTCCCAAAGAACATCAGGAATTGAATGCACAGGATTTAAAACAGAATGGGCTTCGGCCCTCTTTCTTTTCAGAAGTTTAATACTACATTTAGTTCTTCACCTACCTCCTCTTCTTCCCTTCAGCTATAAACTCATGAAAAAATTCATTGTAAAGGTTGTTTATCAATTATCAGAGAACTGCAAGTGGTTTCTTTTAAGACACAGTCTCTGTGTAAAGATTGTAAGATAGGTTGAAGGAGATTTTTTCAGACTGAGTATTCAGCTATTGGAAATGTTGTACTTGATTGGTATTTCTATTTAATATGACAAGCACATTTCTTTGGATCCTGATCTGAAGCAGCAATGATGTTTTCCTATCTTTGTGTTTACATTCATTTCATTTCGTTTCTACTAGCTTGCATCAGAATATTGGCATAGGATTTACCCTTGTTAGGTACCCTATGTTTCTGCTCTCCTTGCCATTTATGTTTCTCTTCTAAATGTATTATCTAAGAAATTATTTCAGTTGGTTTAACCAGTGTAGTGGATGTTATTGCCTACTCTCTGATGTATGAATTAAATGAATTCAGTTCTTAGATGCTTCTTGTTATAGATTTAGTTGGCAGATTTGGGAACACTGGGGATTAGAGTTAGCCCTATCCACTAGGATCCTTGTATGACTATATGGTCCTTAAATTTTTGCTCTGAAACTGTGTTATCTCCTCCTTTCCTATCTTTCCATATCACATAATCATCTTGAAGATCCTACGTTTCAGATGACTAGCCCAATTGAAAGCTTGCTTATTGAGTAGTAAGAAAACCCTTTCCTGACTCCATTGCCCAATGGTTTTGAATGCTTTTCTGGAGTACTTCACCTCTGCCTTATCCCTCTTTTCTCATCTTGGTCTTACATTGAACCCTTCTTTCCTGATAACCAGCAACCAAATCAAACAAATCAAACAAACAAACCTTGTGCCTATAACTAGCCTAACATCATAACATTTGAACTTCAAAGACACATACCTGTGATATACCATAGAGAGATCCCTCTCTGGACCCAGGAGGGCTAGATCCTGAGGTCTGAAAGTGGTTTGATTTTGTCTCATCTTTTGGTATTTCCAACCTTGCCAAAACATGGGAACCCCAACAGGTTCTTCTAACAATTTCAATATTGTAAATGTGACTGTGGATGTGAAGAAAATCCCATTCCTGTATAAGGTGAACCTACATATGCAAACACGTCAGTTGATTGTGAATGACCTGAAAAATACTAATGCAATGGAAATGAAGGTAGAGAATATTCTTGGAAAATTAATTAAGCAGTTAAAGTTAGAGAATGCCAACTCTAGGGATTTAACAATTCAGAATGAGGAGCTGAAGAAAATCATAGTAAAGATTGGAATGGATCCTAATGATAGGACGGATGTGCAGAAACTTCTACAAAGTGCTGAAGTAGAGATATATACATTGAAGAAAAAGTCAAATTGCATACAGGAGAGCATTCAATGGCTGTAGAGGTTGCAGAGGTGGAGAACGAGAAAGAAAATATTCTACAACAACTCATGCAAAAGGAGGAATAAATATCTAAGTTAAAGCAAACTACATTGTCACTGCAAAATCTTATTGACAATCATTCTTGTACTTTTGTTTTTCCAATAGGTAATGAAGACCCACTAGCACAGATTTCTCAGTTGACTACCAATTTTCATATGGCAGAAAGAGATCGGAAGAAGGCTCAAGAAGATTTGGAGACTACATCAAAGACTATTCAAGCTGCAGAAAATGAAGCCAGTAAACATAAAATAGATAGTCAAAATGCTAATGCTGAGATTAAAAGTCTCAAGTAAAAACTGAAAGGAAACATATCTTTAATACAGGCTAAATATATCATTTGCAATGATATCATTTCAGAAATAAAATCAATTTGGAGCTTTTTGTTGGTGGTTGCAGAAGAGAAAATTCTCATCAAGGAATTTGAAGAACAAGTCATGGCAGATAGATAGAAGACAATCAATAGGGCTATTTGGGAAAAAAAAATTCATTGACTTTATTAACTCTAAAATATATCAAGAGTTGAAGAAAATGAGATTAAAGATATAATATTATATGCAGTGGATATCAATAAGATGATTGTCAAGAATGATTATAGAAAGGCTACAGAAAATAAGTTGATAGAAATTAAAGAATCAATAAGTCAGTTTGATAAGTTATTTGAAAAAATAACAAGAGAAAGTCTACCTTCATTTTTGGGACTTGGAGGAAGTCTGTTGTCATGGGATTCTTATGAAAATTTATTGGTATTAACAAAAAGTAACTTTGATAATACACATGAAAAGACTTAGGTGCTTAAGGGAGCAATGGTGATCAACTTTCTTCAAAGACATTTTCAGCTGTTGTGGTTGGTAAAAACTCTATTTGCAGAAAGACCATCTTACAACCAAATTACTACTTTCAGGTTGGAGTATCACAACTTGGTACATTCACCCAGGAAAAAAGTAGAGATATGGAAGAAGTGCAGAGCTTGGAAAATAGATTTTCCAAAAGAACCTTTGACTTCAAAGAAAGACAAATTAGTTGATCCAGGAAATGTAGCAGCTTTGTCTTCAATTCACATTCAACATAAAGATTAGGGTGTTAATATTTATGTAATTTTACTCTTCCCAAGATGATGTAATTGTAATAAGATGTTTTGATGGTATGTTGTAGAAAGCCTACGTAGTTCTAAGAAGTTGGGATAGTTAGGATCAGTTATAGCAGTTCCCAACTGCTTTTTATTGTATTTAATGTAATAGTTAAGGAAGAGAAAGGTTCCGAGTTTTTGGACCTTCAAGAGTGAAATTTTTGTACTCAGAGATTTCAAATGATTAATGAATGAGAAACAAGTTTCTGGCATCTGTTTATGTTGACATATATTCAAGTTTACATTCTTTGTTTTCTATCTTTGAATAAGATGAAGTGATGAGCTGCAGGTCTTTGTTTACTTATGTAAGAAAGAGTTAAAACCCTTAATTGGCGCTCCTTCGTTTTAACTATTTCCTTCATATAATTATTCTGGAGTTTGAGGTGATATATTCTGTGTAACAGCATATCAGTTTGGGCTTATTTCTTTCATTTTCTTCTAGTCATTTCATTCTACATCAGTAAATGATAGCATTGTGAGACATAATACATTCATTATATTTGATACTTGAGAGTTTAATGATAAATACTTGAGGGTGATTAAGCAAAGACAAATATTTCTGTGACATGATAATATAAATGTCTTAAGCATTAATTCCTTATCACAGCTAAGGGATTATCTCTTAAGGTACAACATTTTTTGGTGTCGTTGTCGGGGATGAAGAGTCAAAGTTTTTCCCTGGGTTTTGTTTATATTTCCTTTGGTTTTTCAGAGAGGAGGAAATATTAAAATATGTGTCTTGATTTTCTAATTATGCCTTATAAGAGGCCACATACGAGGTCATATACCTCTCAACAGAAAGCTCCTACCCTTTCAAATCCAGAGAATTTGGTTTCTAAAAAAGGCCATAAATAATAAACACTTTCTACATATAATGCCACACTACCTACACCTGGCAGCAGTTCTCAGACCCTTTCATCCAAGGATATTTCCTGGAAGCTCACTTTCTCGGAGCAAGAATCCTTATCTCCATCCATTCATTTCTATGAACCAAGGTTAGAAGAGTATTCCTTTGAGTCTGTATCATTCACATTTACAAAAAATCAGCCTAATACAGTTTCTAGTTCTTCTGCTTTAGTTTATCAACCCCTTTCCTTATCAATTGTTTCACCCCATTCATCCACACCTACAACTGGTACACAAATTCCCCCTCCTCAAGGAGCAGTCAATCAGGGCATGAACATGGTAGCCCCTTCTTTCTTGATGAACATATATACACCATTAAATCTTCCTCAACCAATGAATGCAATGCCTCAATAGTATCTTAAGTTGCTTCCTAGATTTACTGGTGAAGATCAAATAACTGCAGAACAACACTTGCCTTCGTTTTGCACTTTTTCTAAAAAATTTAATGTTGAACATCTTGATGTAGTAATGAGACTTTTTGTGCAATCTCTAAATGGAGAGGCAAGAAAATGGTTTAAAGGATTACCAAATGGCTCAATTAATGATTGGGATGAGTTAGAAATACAATTCATCCAAATATGGGGTGAAAAGAGAGACCATGGTTATTCTTTGACAGAATTTAATGCTGTTAAGAAAAAAATAGATGAAAGTATGAGTGATTCATCAAAAGATTCAATAAATTGTACAACAGTTTGCCTGCAGAAATGAAACATCCTCCTATTGGGGAAAGATTTGTTTTTGTTGGGGCATTTGCATCAGATTTTATTTTTACTTTTAGAGAAAGAAGGTCCCCTACTCTTGAACAAATCCAAACTGATGCTTTGGAGATTGAAGAAAATATGACTGCTATTGGGAAAGCTCAAGAAAAGAAGTCAGTTTAGGATAAGGGTAAAGCTAAGGAAGAGACATTACAATATCAAAGGATTGATGACATGACTAAGGTCATTAAAAAAATTTCAAACAAATTAGTGAAAATGGAATTGGATAGCAAGAAAACTACACAGAAAAACAGAGGGGTTTTTAATCCCCAATTCAGGAAACAACCCCTTTAGATTTTGCAGAGGGAAAGGAGAGATCGGGATCAAGTTCAAGTACCCTTATATATAGAGGCAGCACCTTCACATTCTGTTGATGATGATCAGAAAGAAACTGAAGATCAAATTTATGCCATATATGGAGGATGGTGCAGAAGAGGAATCTGAAAGAGAATGTGAAGAATAATGTAAAGAAGTTGATATTTAATTTGATCAGGAAGAGATGGATGATTACTGAAAACAATTCACTGATTTTATGCAAGCATAATTTCATAAAAAGTATGACTTGAGATCAAAAAAGAGGTTTAGGATTTAGGATGATGAAGAGAGAGACTTAGAGTTACTCCCTTCTCCAATGGTGACTCCACAATAGAAAAATTCAGTAAAACAATCAGACAAGGAGAAGCAACCCATGAATCCAGTTAAAGAAAAAAAGAAGTAGAAAGTTGAGGCTTCTCAAAATAAGTCTAATAATTCTAATATTTTGGAGAAGGTTGTTACTGTTCCTGAGCAACATGCAAATCCTAACAAAAACCAAGAAGAATCTAAAAAATTTACTAAACAAAACTAGAATTTTAGTTTATCCAGAGAGTTAGAAAAATTTAAAATTCAAGTACCCCTTCTTAAGTTGACTAAAACACCTGGGTATAACAAAGATATTGCATAATTTATTAATTTATCTCAGTCTAATGAGGTGGGGGACATTGTGAATTTTCAAGAAGAAAAACCTGTGGTTACTTTTGGTCCTCATGTTGAAGAGGTAGATTCTTCTGTTCCACCTTTTTATATATCAATACTTTTACATGATTCCATTCTACATAATTGTATTCTAGATTCTGGTGCATCTCATAATATTATGCCATTATTTGTTATGAAAGAGCTAAATTTACAAATCACTAAGCCATATAGAGACCTCTATTCTTTTGATTCCAAAAGGGTGAAGTGTGTGGGGCTTATCAAAGACATGGTTGTTTCCTTGGCCCAAATTCTAGCCAACAGTATCATGATAAATGTAGTAGTTACAGATATTCCTGCCAGATTTGGTATGTTTTTTCCAGATCTTGGGGAGCAAAGCTTGGAGGTGTTATTTTGATGGTGCATATTCTAAAGAGGGCACAGGATCTGGGTTCATATTCATATCTCCTGAAGGTAATATTTTACCTTTTTCTTTCAAACTTGAATTTGAGTCAACCAATAAAGTAGCTGGGTGCGAAGCGTTGATTTTGAGTCTTCAAACTCTTAAAAAAACGGGAATTCAATCTATTTCCATTTTTGGTGATTCTAAATTGGTAATAAGACATATTAAGAATTGGTGTCAGACCAAGCATCCTAGATTGAGATCTTATAGAAATGAGGTGTGGGACATAATTGAAAATTATTTTGAAGCCTTTAATCTTCAGTTTATTCCAAGAGAAGAAAACAAAATGGCAGATTCACTGGAAATTGCAACCAGTACATTTAAGCCACCAATTAATCCAAGTCTGAGATATGAAATTGAGATGAGACATAGGCCTTCCAATCCCTGATAATGTAAATCATTGGTAGGTTTTTGAGGATGATGAGAATATCAATCAATTCTTAACAATGATTGGAAATTTTGAAGACTGTGAAATTGATTTATAAAGTGAACAAATTATCAAAATAATGTGCCTAGAAGCCTGAAGCAGAAAATTGGTGATCAGAAGATAATTCAATTGAAGGATAATATATTTCCCAGGGGCCTGGTTCCTCTTGAAAGATTGTTTAATTCTAATGATGTAGCAGTGAACCAAAAGAAAGTATCTCAGGATGGAGAAATGGAGGACTGTAATTTAGGAACTCAGCAAGAGTCCAAAATTTTCAAGTTATTTAGAGGAGTTCCTAAGGATTATAAGGAAAGGTATGTAGATATTTTCAAAATGATGTGTTTGCATGGTCATATGAAGATTTGAAGACTTATGATTTAAATATTATTCAGCATAAAATACCACTAAAAGAAGGGGTTAAGCCACACAAGCAGGAGCTCAGACAGATTAATCCATTATTACTTACCCCAATTGAAAAAGAGGTAAAGAAACTTTTACAAGAAAAAATCATAGTCCCACTCAGATACTCAGAGTGGGTTTCAAATCTAGTTCCATTCAAGAAGAAAAATGGAGAGATAAGATTGTGTATAGATTTTAGGAACTTGAAGAGAGCTTCTTTGAAGGATAATTACCCTTTTCCAAAGATGGATTATGTCCTACAGAAATTGACTGGGGCTTATAGGTTATCCATGGTGGATGGTTTCTCTGGGTACAACCAAGTAGTTGTTGAGAAGGAATATTAGAAAAAAATAGCCTTCACCATAACCTGGGGAACATTCATGTATGCCAGGATGTCATTCGGCCTCATGAATGCAGGAGCTACTTTCCAGAAGGCAATGGATATAGCTTTTGTGGGTGAAAATTTTTTATTCATATATTTGGATGATGTGACAAGTTTTTCAGCCTCTGATGATGAACAATTGGAGCACCTACAGAAAGATTTCTTGAAATGCAGAAAATTTGGGTTATCATTGAATCCTAAGAAATACTTGTTTGCTTTAGAAGAAGGTAAGTTGTTGGGACATATAGTTTCAAATAAAGGAGTGAAAATTGATCCAACAAGAGTTGAGGCTATACAAACAATTCCATTGCCTAGAATTAAGAAAGATATCCAAATATTTCTAGGGAAAATTAATTTTCTGAGAAGATTTGTTCCAAATTATGCTGAAATTGTCAGAAGAATAACAGATATGTTAAAGAAAAACGTTGAAGTAAAATGGGACAAAGATGCAAGAGAATCCTTTTCCAGAATTAAAGAGGTTCTTCAAGAAGCTCTAGTTTTGATTAGTCCAGATTATCTGAAGCCTTTCCAAATTTTTTCATTTGCATCACCTTCCACTATTGCTGTTGTGTTGTTACAGAAGAACGAAGAAGGGAAAGAGAAACCAGTAGCATTTTTCAGTAAAGTCCTCAGAGATGCCGAACTCAAATATAACATCCTGGAGAAGCAATTATATGCTTTAGTTAAATCATTGAAAGCTTTCAGGACCTATGTACTTCATTCTCAAATAGTATCATATGTACCTAATTCTGTTGTAAAATATGTGCTAATTCAAAGTGATGTGGAGGGGAAAAGAGGAAAATGGATTGCCAAAATCCAAGAGTATGATTTGGACATTAAGCCTATTAAGTTATTCAAGGGACAGGGATTAACTAAATTTCTAATAGAGTCTAATTTCCAAACTCTGGGAATTAATTTTCTTGCACCATTAGATGAAGTGGTTGAGGAGACAAATTAGATTAAAACAAAGTCAACTATCAAGTACAAATTTCTCTACTCGAACTGGTATAAGGATATTATTCACTATCTGTGTTTTTTCTATTTCCCTCCCTCAATCAATAGAGCAAAGTATAGAGCCCTGAAACTTAAAGCTCAACATTATGTTATAATTGATGCTAAATTATATTGGGAAGATCCTGCTGGTGTCTTATTATTATGTTTGATAGAAGGAGAATCAATAGAAGTTATCAAAGAGTACCATTAATGTTTGTGTGGAGGTCATTACAGTTGGAAAGCGACTGCTCATAAGATTCTTAAATTAGGTTTTTATTCGCCTTCTTTATTTGTTGTTGTGTATAAAGTTGTTAGAATTTGTCAAAAATGCCAATTGTTTGCAGAAAATAAAAGGTTAGCTCCTTTACCTCTTCTCCCTGTTTTTATTGAAGAACCCTTCAGACAATGGGGATTGGATTTTATTGGAGAAATTAATCCACCATCAAGTGGGAAGTTTAAGTGGATTATGAATGCCATAGATTATTTTAAAAAATGGGTGGAGGAGATTCCTACCAGAAAAGAAAATGATTTGGTAGTAATGAAGTTTTTGGAAGAGAATATTTTCAGCAGGTTTGGATGTCCAGTGAAAATTTTAACAGACAATGCTTAGGTATGCAACTCAGTCAGGTTCATAAATTTTTGACAAACTTATAATGTGATATTGTCTCATTCCACAGCGCATCATCCCCAATGGAATGGTTTAGCAGAATCATCTAACAAGACATTGGTCAAGATCTTGAAGAAAACAATTAATGAGAATCAAAAGAATTGGGACTCAAAGCTAACATTCGCTCTCTAGGCAGTGAGAATGACTACTAGAAGATATACTGGTAATTCCCCCTCCGAGTTAGTATATGGTACTCAAGCTTTGTTTCCCACTCAGTTAGCAAGACCAGTAATTTATTTTCTTCAAGAAGCGCAAGAGGAACCTAATGCATTGATAAGAAGGCTAAATAAGGTAATAGAATTGAGTGAAAGCAGAAATAAAGTCAGGGACAATTTGGTCACATATTAGGATAAAATGAAGTCCATTTTTGATAGGAAGGCAAAGGAGATTATGTTCCAAACTCAATATTTAGTATTAATATGGGATACCAGAAGAGAGGAGAAGGGGAAGATGGTAAATTTGATCCTCTATGGTATGGCCCTTAAAAAATCACTGAATTTAGATCAAATAACACTTTTATGCTGGAAAATATTGATGGAGAAGCAGTAGGACTGCCTGTGAATGGGCAGTATCTAAAACATTATTTCTGGCACTAAAAATAGCAGGTTCATCATTGTACATATTCGGTTTTCCTCATTGTATATTTTTCATCAAACATTATTTGACTCCATGCCCGAAGTGAAGGCACTGATCTGTAGGTTATTAGTGTTTCATGGAAAAAATCACTATCCCCAGGTGGAGCCAGATGTTGTGGATCATTTGTAATATACTTTTATTTTCAATTTTGAAAATATAAAAAAAAATAGAAAATTGTTAAAAATATGGTAAAATGTTAAATTTCTTATACTTTAGCATAAAAATATTTCTGTTCATTGTATTAGAGTTTAAAAGTTTAAAATTTTTTGACTTTATGAAAGTGGGTCCCGACGTAAAGTTTAAAGGTCGATTATTCTATCAAGCAGGATGCGATGATTTCTTGAACTCCGAACAAAAGACTCAACCCGCGGACACTACTAGCACACGAATTAATATGAAGGGTGCCTCTGCAGTTGACTGGGTTGACTGTGGGAGCAACACAGATGAGCGGTGGAGATTGATTGCGGGGGCACAAGCCAAAATAATTTTCCATACTTCGAGACCCCCCGCAATGACGTAAGGTGCTGAGTTGGTTACAGTTGTCTTCCACGTCAGGTGAAATTAACGGTCCATTGGCACGTCTTCTCAACATTTAAATTTAAATCTATGCCACCTATTTAAATGAAATTCTCATTCTTTCCAAATCCATCTGTGATTAAGTTTATGTTTGTAATTGGTTTGTGATGGGTCTTGTTCAGTTTTTAGTCACCCTATCAAGAATTGGCCACCCTGTATGTCCTCCATTATAATAACTCTAAATCATGGCTAACGCTAATCTCTGTCGGGTTCTGCTAACCATATCCCTCTCATGGGTACCGAGAGGGATATCCAAGACACCAATTGTTCCTTGGTCCACCTTCCATTTTACCTGCAGGTTATCTTGAATGATAAAGCTTCCCCAGTTTATAATGCCATGGAAATGTCTGGTGTGTTGTCTGCATATATCCCTAAAACCCATATTTTTCCTAAATTCATATATTGGTTGGTATCGGCTATGTATCTTGGGAAATTTTTTGTGATGGATTGTCAAGGGGAGAATTTTTTGCAAGTGTCTTCCCAGCTAATTCGCCAAGCCCTTTGTTACCCTGAGTCAGAGTCAAATGTTCAATTTTCTTTTGAGTCTTTGGTAGCGTATTATGACAGCCTTGCAGGTCAATATTTTCATCAGTTTATTCATTTTCTAAAGCCTAAATCGCAGCAATTTCAACCTGACAGTAAAGATTTTCCTATGGATATTTTTGATACTAAGGTTAAGCCGATACTGAGTAGAATTGAAAAGATTATGGACAAAGATGATGACAACACAGTGGATAAATTAGTCTTGGGGATGTTTTCCATGATGATGAAGCCAGGAATGGTGCTGGATATTCCATCCTATTGGCAAGAAGTTGTCAATTCACAACTCATGAGCTTATCGTTAATAGGTTCTTTCAGATTTCCTTCATTAATTGTTTACTTGTTCTTATGTCAAAATGTGGATGAATTCATGCATCTGAGTCTGAATATTATGGATATGAATAAGAAGAGGCAATCAGTAGTGTTCTGGAAAGATATAGTAAGAAGAGAACAAAATGAAACTAGACTGTTTGATTTTTCTAGTTATTTCATGTCAATTGCATATAAAGTTTTGAATGGAGTCCCCCCCCCCTGTTTCTTACCCAAATATAAGGAATTCTTGAATTTAGGGGAAAACTATAAATTTGGAGATTGGTTTGTTTTCTAGGATTATTTCGAAATCAGACTTTATGGAGCCAATGTTGAGCCTTATAAACTTCCATTGTTTGTACCTATGAGGCTATTTGCTTTGGAGTTTGTTAGGCAAAGTATAAATGTTGATCAAATTCACTTTGTGCCCATGAAAAATGGGCATATGTTAAAACCGCCCATGACTGTAGGCCATTTCATAGTTAATATGAGACAGGCATTTGAAGAAGTTACTAAAATATTAGATGAGATGCATTTACTGTTAGGGAAAAATTGGGCTTATGACCCTCAAAGTGTTATTTATAAAAGAAGAGTTGATAATGGTTATTCAAATTTTATTCATGAAAGAAGGCCAGATTTAGAGAAGATGGAAAGTAAAGATGTTATGAGTTCAACAGGTTCAAATGTTCAGACTCCTACCATTTCAGATAAATCAAGTAAAAGAAGAAAAGAAATAGCGATTGATTTAGAAGATGAGGAACAGGGAGCTGAGAAGAGGGAAAAATTTAATGAATAACTTACATATACTCAACCTGGTTTTTCCTTACAGTTGGGAGAGGAAAAAAATGTTCCTGTTTCACCCAGGAGATAGAAGGGCACTCATGAACAAGTGCCTTTGATCAAACAGATGTTTTCCCAAATTGCAGAGAGGAACCAGAAGTTGAAGGCCAGCATGGAGGCCCAAGCTGAATATCAAATTGCCCCAAATAAAACAAGACTTTTAACTACCATGGATCTTGAGAAAGATCAATTCAAAATTTCGCTATCCCATCCTTCAGATATGTCAATTGGTTCTTCTAACAATTTCAATACTGTAAATGTGATTGTGGATGTGAAGAAAATCCCATTGCTGGATAAGGTGAACCTACATATGCAAACAGGTCAGTTGATTGTGAATGACCTAACAAAGACTAATGCAATGGAAATGAAGGTAGAGAATATGCTTGGAAAATTAATTAAGCAGTTAAAGTTAGAGAAAGCCAACTCTAGGGCTTTAACAATTCAAAATGAGGACCTGAAGAAAATCATAGTAAAGATTGGAGTGGATCCTAATGATAGGACTGTTGTGGAGAAACTTCTGCAAAGTGCTAAAGAAGAGATATCTACATTGAAGAAAAAGTTAAAATTTCCTACAAGATAGCATTCAATGGCTGCAAAGGTTGCAGAGGTGGAGAATAAGAAAGAAAATCTTCTACAGCAACTCATGCAAAAGGAGGAAGAAATCTCTAAGTTAAAGAAAACTGCACTGTCACTGCAAAATTATATTGACAATCATTCTTGTACTTGTGTTTTTCCAACATGTAATGAAGACCTGCTAGCATAGATTTCTTAGTTGACTACTAAGTTGCAGATGGCAGAAAGAGATCAGAAGAAGGCTCAAGAATATGTGGAGACTGCATCGAAGATTATTTAAGCTGCATAAAATGAAGCCAGTAAATACAAAATAGACAGTCAGAATGCTAATGTTGAGATTAAAAGTCTCAAGGAAAAACTAAAAAGAAATATATCTTTAATACAGGCTAAAGATATCATTTGGAATGATATCATTTCAGAAATAAAATCAATTTGGAGCTTTTTGATGGTGGTTGTAGAAGAAAAAAGTCTCATCAAGAAATTTGAAGAACATGTCATGGCAGATAGATAGAAGATAATCAATAGGGCTATTTGGGCAAAAAGATTCATTGACTTCATTAACTCTAAAACAGATCAAGAATTAGAAGAAAATGAGATTAAAGATATAATCCTCTATGCAATGGAGATCAATAAGATGATTGTCAAGAATGATTACAGAAAGGCTACAGAAAAGAAGTTGATAGAAATTAAAGAAGCAGTAAGTCAGTTTGATAAGTTATTTGACAAAATAACAAGAGCGGGTCTGCCTTCATGTTGGGGACTTGGAGGAAGTCTATTGTCATGGGATTCTTATGACAATTTACTAGTATTAACAAAAAGTAAATTTGATAATACACATGAAAAGACTCGGGTGCTTAAGGGAGCAACGGTGATCAACTTTCTTCAGAGACATTTTCAGTTGTTCTGGTTGGTAAAAATTCTATTTGCATAAAGACCATCTTACAACCGAATTTCTACTTTCAGGTTGGAGTATCACAACCTGGTACATTCACCTAGGACAAAATTAGAGATATGGAAGAAGTGTAGAGCTTGGAAAATAGATTTTCCAAAAGAACCTTTGACTTCAAAGAAAGACAAATCATCTGATCCAAGAAATGTAGCAACTTTGTCTTCAATTCACATTCAACATATAGATTAGGGTGTTAATCGCTATGTAATTTTACTCTTCCCAAGATGATGTAATTGTAATAAGATGTTTTGATGGTATGTTGTAGAAAGCCTATGTAGTCCTAAGAAGCTGGGATAGTTAGGATCTGTTATAGCAGTTCTGAACTTCTTTTTATTGTATTTAATGTAATAGTTAAGGAAGAGAAAGGTTCTATGTTTTTGGACCTTCAAGACTGCAATTTTTGTACTCAAAGATTTCAAATGATTAATGAATGAGAAACAATTTTCTGGCATATTTTTATGTTGATATGTATTCAAGTTTACATTCTGTGTTTTCTATCTTTGAATAAGATGAAGTAATGAGTTGCAAGTCTCTGTTTACTTATGTAAGCAAGAGTTAAAACCCTTAATTGGTGCTCCTTCGTTTTAACTATTTCCTTCATATAATTCTTCTGGAGTTTGAGGTGATATATTATGTGTAACAACATATCAGTTTAGGCTTCTTTCTTTCATTTTCTTCTGGTCATTTCATTCAACATCAGTAAATGATAGCATTGTGATACATTCATTATATTTGATATTTGAGAGTTTAATGATAAATTCTTGAGGGTGATTAAGCAAAGATAAATATTTCTATGACATGATAATATAAATGTCTTAAGCACTGATTCCTTATCACATTTAAGGGATTGTCTCTTAAGGTAAAACATATTCCAAAGAAAATAACCTCATTGGGAAGTATTTTGGTAAGTTTTTATGGAGTTAGTTGGCTTCCAAACACTCTAATTTTTGTATGATTCTGGTATAAATACCAGTCTCTTGTTTTACGTTGATCTAAAAACTACAACACCTTCTCTATCTCTTCATTGATTCTAGGTTAAATGCTACTACTTAGCATTTTAACTACTGGATAAACATATGAATCAATGAAATATTTTAATTTGAATTTAGTGGAATCCTTTCTGATTAAGGATGTCCAAAAGACAACATATTGGGGATTACCTTCTTTAACTAGTTTTTGGAGGCTAACTGCAAACCTTTCTGATTGGAAATATAGGAACAAATGAAACAAAACTGAGGAGTATTTGAATACTCCTTCTTCTGGTAATTGACCAGCTGATCATGGATTGCATCTGCTAGGTATTGGGAAAAGTTGAAGGTTCAAGCTGGAGGCTGACCTGGGAAAAATATGGATAGGAAACCAAGGATAGATGCCTCTACATGTTCATCAGTGAAATACCCTAAAATACATGATAGCATGTTAAAAATCTGTCTGGTTCTCTCTGAAAATATGGAAGCTGAGTATGGAGGATTTCTTTTAGGGGTTTTTACTGATGGAGGGAGGAAAGTCTGAAATATTTGAAATATTCTAGGATAGTCCAACTTCAAGTAGAGTTCAGTAAGGATTTCAATGGATAATGTCACTTCATTGGGTTTTGGCTGAATTTGTAGCATCTGATTGATGGATTGAGCAGTAATTGTGAATAGGATTTCCTGGTTTGGGGTAACTAAAGCTCTTTCATTGGGAAAATAGCTGATTTGGAAGAGTCTAATGAGCTCTCGAAATTGAAATATTTGTGGGAATATGTATTTAGGTAGGTTTGAATACCAAAAATGAATATCATCTGCCTCGTCAATAAATTTTCATGGCTCCAGCAGTGGAGCTCTAAAAGGTTGAAATCAGTCATTGTATCATTGATTTTGAAGTCCTTATAAGCGAGAGGGGTGTGTTCAATATCTAATAGAGGTGGTTGCAGAGGATTTACGGATATAATACTCTGGGAAGCCATTAATTTGTTCAATTATTACTTCAGTTATTAATTAATGGTGTCGAGCACTTAGGATTACCTGTAAAATGGTGAGTTCAGTCATGCAGAAGGTTCAAGCTGCAACAGGATTTAATTCTGGTATGAAAATCCTTTTTGGTCTCTTTTTTCAAATAAACCGCAATAGTTAAGTAACAGTAAAGCAGTAATGTTTTAATATTTTTTTAAACATTAGGGCTTATTGCAATGGCGTCGGGGTTTATTTCAAACAACGGTGGTTTTCATTGCAAGGCGTGAAGGTAGTTTCACAGTTTATCGCACACAAAAAGGTGGTTAGGTGGTTTTAGAACTGGGGGGGGGGTGTGATAGACTATGGGAGTGCTGCGTGGGAAGGGGGAGGGGGTATGAAACCACCCATTTTTCACCCCCCTATTGGTTTTAACTTTCAGATGTTGAGGGGTGCGAAATGGATTGGGAGTCACTGGATTTGGGTGGCACTAATCAGACAGTTGATGGGTGGTAGGATAAGTTAAGGTTTCTGAGATGTGGGGTCAGGAAAAAATATATGTGAAGGGTTTAATATAAGTGGGCCAGGGATTAATATATGTGAGGTTAAAATAAAGTGGGACCTAGGAATTATATGTTATGTGGAAAGGTTTTAATATAAAGATGAGTTGGGGATTAATATGCGATGGGTTAGGGATATATATATGTGGAAGGTTAAAAATGAATCAAGGGGGCTTAAATGAAATATATAAACTATAGTTTAAAATAACATGAGGGGGATAAATGTATTAAGTGGGTAAATTGAGTTAAAAGGGAAGCGAGGCTCGAGAATGTAATTTTATTTTGTGCTTAAAAGTATGCAAAAGTGGGTTTTTGATGTTTTATTGGAAAAAACGGAGTTAGTAAAGGGGAAGTGAATTTTCAAAGGCAAATGGGTTTTTAACTAGGGAAAGGGGTTTTAGGAAAGCTAAAGGGGTTTAGGAAGGGAAAAGGGGTTTTAACAAGGGGAAAGGTATATTGTCAAAAGGAAAGGGATTTTACAAGGGGTAATGACTTCCAAGAGTGGAAACAGGGTTTTTAGCAAGGAGGAATGGTTAGAAAGATATTAGTGATAAGAGGTAAACCAATTGATGCTTCCATAATCTTTGAAATCATCCTACCTACCCTTTATTTACCCTAATATTTTTACTTCCTTTATTGGGTGCATTTGAGCTTGCTGACCCTTTTATTTTCTTTTGATAAGTAAACTAACCTATTTCTAACCTTATATCTTCCAATGACTCAGATTAAACTTTTGAGCTCATTTTTATTCTCTACCTAACTATAGATCTGCCAAGATTAAATGGTTTGGTAAGATATCTATTCACTAACTATCATGACATGAAATTTAAAGGCATGAATGAATCAATATTAAACTTTATGATCATCATGAATTGTTGCATTTTGGACAAGCTGCACAAAATTTTATTTACAAAATTAAAGTAAACTAAGAGTAGTGGCATTTGAATGTGCAAGACATTCAGAATTTATCTTTTTTTCTTTTGTGGGGTTCATACTTTATATCCTTTTTTTATCTTTATTTATTTTGGTCATTTGATTTTTATTTTAGGACATACCCTCTTGTCTTCACATCCATCTATTCTACCTCAAAATCAAATGCAGCATAAACAGATAAAAGTAATATAATAGAAGTAAATTTGGCAACAGGAGAAAAAATATCACCAAAATAAATTCCCGGCACATGGGAATAACCTTTTGCTACCAACTGAGCTTTGTATTTCTCCACCTTGCATTCTACATTCATCTTATTCTTAAACACCCATTTTCTCCCAATGGGCTTCCTTCCAGCCGGCAACTGCACGAGATCCCACACCTCATTTTTGTGCAAGGATGCCATTTCATCAACCATGGCCTCCTTCCAGAGTTTTCCATCCTCTGAATGTACTACCTCCCTAACAGTTTTGGGATCATCATCAATTATAGTTAAAGAAAAATTTGAATAGAAATTAGATGGACTATACCTTTCTGGTTGTATTCTTTCATGAGCTGATCTTCTCACAGCTGGAGTTTGTGGCTCTTCCGCTTTTGAGTCTTCTTCTGTTGTAGAGTCCGATTCATCCTCTTTTAGCTCAAACTCTATATTCTTATGTTCCTTTGGTAGGACTTCATGTTTAACAACATATTTCACCTCTCTAAACACTACATCTCGGCTGTACACAATCTTCCTTGTTTCCACGTTCCAAATCTTGTAACCCTTTAAACCATCCTTATACCCAATAAAGATGCACCTTTAAGATTTATTATCCAACTTGGTCCTTTTTTCCTTTGGAACATGTACATATGCATCACATCTAAATACCCTCAGATGTGAAAGAGAGGGTTTCTTACCAGTCCATACCTCATGTGGAGTCTTATCCTCCAACGCTGGTGAAGGTGATCTGTTAACCAAGTAACATGCAATCTCCATTGCCTCTGCCCAGAATTCTTGTCCTAACCCGGTACCACTGAGCATGCTTCTTTTCTTTTCCATCAACGTTCTATTCATTCTTTCTGCAACTCTGTTTTGTTGAGGTGTATATGGAGTATTCTTCTTTGGCACTATACCACACTTCTTACAAAACTCTTCAAATTCCTTTTTGAAAAACTCCCCACCATTATTTGTCCTCAACACCTTTATCTTCTTCTCTGTCTGGTTTTCCACCAAAGCCTTAAATTCTTTAAATCTATCAAAGACTTCAGATTTCTTCCTCAAGAAATATATCCATGTATTCCTTGAGAAGTCATCTATGAATGAAGCATAGTACACAGACTTACCCAGTGATGGAACCAACACAAATCCAAACACATCACTATGCACAAGATCTAATATCTTGTTCACCCTCGTAGCAACAGAAGAAAAACTCACCCGATTCTGCTTCCCATATACACAATCTTCACAGAAATCAAAATCTAGAGAGAAATTAGACATACCTTATACCATACCATTTACATGCAGTATCTGAACGCCCTTCTCTCCAATATGACCAAGCCTTTGATGCCATAGCATGGTCTTTTCTCCAGAGCCACTAGGCTTTCCACTCCACTTTCAAGAACCACAGAACTATTGCACCCATCAATAACAGTGCTACCCTGAATCTTGGACAGAGTTCCAATCCAAAATACCCGCATTAATACCAGTGCTCCCCGAACCATCTTATAGGTATCTTTATCGAACACTATTTTTACACCTGCATCATCCATCTTGCTTACAGAAATTAGATTTCTGGCCAATGCAGGAATGTGCAGAACACCAGGAAGTGTTCTAATCCTTCCACCTTGTAGCTTCAGCTTGACTTTTCCATGTTTGACAGTTTTGGCCTTCCTATCATCCCCTAGGAATACATCACCGCCATCATATTTCTCATACTTTCAGAACCACTCCCTATGGGGAGTGAAGTGAAAGGATGCACCCGAGTCAATCAACCATGACTTGTGATATACACGTGTATTTGAATAAGAAGCCAAATACACAGCCCCACCTTCATCTAAGGCAGTTTTTTCCTCTGAAGAAGGAGAATCATCAAAACCCTTTCCTTTCTCAGGAGCTTTAGATCTGCAGTCCTTTCTGTAGTGCCCTTCCTTTCCGCATTTCCAGCACACCTTTACAAATTTCCAAGAGATTTATATCTCCCTCTAGATTTAGATCTCCCACTTGAAACCTTATTCTTGTTTGCGTTTTTGGACCTTCCTCGTATAGATAAGGAATCTCCATTCTAGCCCTCCATATTTCTTCATCTCATTTCCTCCGACAGCAAGGCTGAGACAATGTCATCAAAATTCAAGGTAGTTGTATTGCCACCTATTGCAATAACCAGACTGTCCCACGAATCTGGTAGAGAACACAACAGACTAATGCACTTATCTTCATCTGAGATTTTAATATCAACGGATGATAGTTGACTTACCACAGTATTGAAGGCATTTAGATGCTTTGTCACCGAGTCTCCAACCTTCATCCTCAGGTTATACAACTTTTTTCGTAGGAACAATTTATTCACCAGAGACTTAGATTGGTACAAAGTCCCAAGTTTGTCCCACAAATTCTTCGTCATAGCTTCCCCAGATACATTCAACAATACTGAATCTGAGACACACAACCGTATTGTGCTCTTCGCCTTCTGATCAAACTTCTTCCAGTCTTCATCTGACATTGCCGTTGGTTTAGTACCTAGATCTACCATGATCCATTGATCTTTATCAACCAGCAGGTCCTCCATATTGAGCTTCCACAACTCCAAACTCTGACCATTAAATTTCTCAATCTATATCTTTCCACCACTCACCATCTTCTTTCACCACAAGAATCGATCCCGTAGATATCCCACTGAACAGGGTCTACCTCAAGCCCGAGAAAAAAAAACACTCAACAGAAAAGGCATCCCCTTGAAGCTGAAATAGCTCTGATACCAAATGTAGGTTTTAATCATGTACAAAAATTATCTACAAATGAATCTTAAAATGAAAAATAAACAATAGTGAGAGCATAAAACATAAAACAGATAAACATAGAGATTCTCCCCTGGATCCCAAATCGGGATGACCAGCTTGAATTTTCATTATATTCCTTTTAGTGTTACAACACATATATATATACATGCCGAAGCATACAAAAACCCCAATCCATTAACCCTGGATTAGAACATAACCATAGTTCCCTTGACCAAATCTACAAAATACCAAGGGCTGAAAACCATCATTCCCCAAAACCATGTGCAAACCCATGCACAAAACCATGGGCAGGTCCGCCCACCGAAAAATAAGGCCCAATTTTTTTTTCCCGGGGCGCTACCCCAGACCCGAACAAGGGGGGCTACTGCCCCCCATGTGACCCCCTTGCTATGCCTGGTGCAACATACAGGTCTAGATCAAATATGTGTACAAAAAATTAGATCTATATCAGATATGTACACTAGATATGCTCCTCTTCAATTCCCCCTTGGGGTTTTCAGCAAAACATGAAGTACAAGGAGTAGATATGAGATCTAATGTTGCAGATCTACATAAATATTCAGAAATTCCTGGACATACAGATCTGATCTGAAATGTACAATATGATGATCCCAGCCAATGGATCTCAAATGTGGAGGGCAGATCCCCAACACATGAAAACCAATCCTCCAAAAAGTGTGCCAAAAGACCCTGCAGTACTACCCTTACAAATAACATAGTCCTGGAAGGAAAAATGCGTTGTAGGTTGTAGAACATGTTTGGCCTCAAGCCAAGATCTGAAAATGTAGCTCCAATCATCCAATACTCTCTTGCCAATGGGATATAAGCCTTCCCCACTTAAAAGAGGCACTAGATTGGCCTAGATATGAGTAGATATAGCCTCCACTTGTTGCAGCTTACAAAGAAAAACAAACCCTCAACAGGATCTACGTTGTAGTTGGAAGAAGAGCTTGGCCAAATGCCTGATAGTGGACAAGAAATGAAAACTCTTCCAAGAGGCCTCTCAAGGAAATAGGTGGGATTCCCAATCAAGAACACCCAGTGCTAAATAACACTATTATCTGCTAAATAGCAAGGAGAATAAGAAACTTTTAAACAAACAAAATATTCAGAAATAACATAATCATCAACAACCTTCTCATGTTGTCCTCGTCTTCCTTTTATAAGTTTGAGAGCTTGCAAAACCCTAAACCATCTCAATGAAATAGATTCTTTCACATGTGCCACCTCCAACTAAAACTGTGTTGTGCCTCATTGATGGCCACTCCTCTAGGACAGTGCTATTGATTTGGTCATGGTTGACCTAGTCAAAACATTCAGCCCCTTTCACACCTAAGGGTGCTCATTTAGTTAGCCCAGATTTAGCTTTGTTCACATGTGGCATTGATTTATTTGTTGTTTTAGGATTTTTTATTGTCCTCCTTTACACATTTATTCATACAACAGAAAAATGAAACAAAAATGAATAATCCCATTAGCTTGGGCTAATTGGGAATATTACAGTCCTCCCCTCTAAAATGTTGTTTATCCTCAAGCAACTTATAAGGTGAGTGCTGCAACTCTTCTCCTCCTCCATTGGTGACACCATCATCATGTGTTAAGCTTCCTCCATATGCTAAGTGTTCACCAATACAACCCTCCATGATTTGTTCCTCCAAAGTCATCATGATATGTACATAGTCTATCCCACAAGGAGTCAATAACTCAAATGAAACAAACATGGCTGAACCAATGTTGTCCCTGAAACATGTAGAATATGATACATAGAGAGTCTCCATCCCATGTGGTACATACATGCCTCCCATCCTCCCTCCATACATCCCCATAAAAGGTACAAGTATATCATATGTATGGAAGCAAAACTACATACATACAAACAGAAATTTGAGCATGTGGAGGTGGGTCATAGTCCAACATATGGTACCAATGGAGTGCATCTCCTGCCTGCATCAGATCAAGTTATGGTAAGTGGTTTCCCCACCACTTACTTGTTGCCCATGTTATCTCACTTGGCTAAAAGTGTGAGATATGTTTGGTGCTTTAGGAAATCACCCATCATGATGGAAAATATCCCTTTGCTCATCAAGTGAGTGGCCAAATTCAGAAATTTGTGTGGCCCATTGTTGGCCATGAGATTTACAAGATGTATTGATCCTCCTTGGAGCCATGGCCTGCATAAACATGGTGAAATAATATATACAATCAGAAAATAAAACATGCTTTACATTATCAGATTCTTCACCAACAATACTCCTCATACAAATGGAGTGGTTCATGGATCTATCTCCTCTCTAAAAATAAGGAAGAGATGGCTGAAATAAATCCTTCATAGAGTCATGTTGTTGTCCCAACTCCACAAATTTCATGCATTCTTGAAAATTTTGATGTAGTTCTTCTTTCAAGCCTTCCCAATCAACGCTCCTCATGATGATGTTTTAGATCCTCATGCAATACGTATGGTTGAAACAAAACTATTTGTAAGCTCTTTGTAGCAGCTTCTTCTTCAACTTGGAAGTTCTAGACAAGAAGATCCTACCATGATGATATATGCCTTCTCATTGGACTAAATATCCCTCTTCATGCAGCTGGTCATCAATTATCATACAAGTATGAATATCTTTGGAATAATCCACCAACTATTTGGATTTCCAATATAGATCTAAACTACTCAACAATGACGGCACTGATGGTGCATCAACAGAAATATTTGTCATGTTGATTATCTTTTCCTTGACATCTCCCATGCCCAAGGTGTGTGTTGGAAGGCCATTCCTTCCATTCTTCTCCTCCCATAGCACAGAACCAGAAATGAGAGTGGGTGATGATGATAAGGGAAGAATATCTCCCTATTTCTTGAGCTCACCCAAGACTCCCAACAATGTAGCTTTGTATTCAAGTGCTCCAATTCCTCCTGGATATAAGCTTAGAGTAGCATTTTGTGAGGTCTTCTGCAAAAAATTTGAATCAGGTGGCCTCCCAGGTGGTTTGCCACTAGATAAGAGTGTCCCATGCAGAAATTTCATGAACATAATACATGGGACTGTAAAGTCCTTGCTTCCACTGCGCAAATCCATCTTTGATTTCTGTGTGGAAGTCGTATGTGAGGGGTATGTATGCATGCCTTTGATCATTTGAGATTCACCACTCTTATTTTCCACCCATTCCATTTGCAAAGCGTACCAATCAGTGGTGACTTTCCCCAATGTAATCAACCATTGAACACCCAAAATTACATTGGTGTCTGGTATGTCAACAACAAAGAAGTGATCAACCAAAGTGTAGGTACCCATGGTGACTACAAGTGATGGGACATAATGCATACATTGCATTTTTCTATCTCCTTGGACCAAAATAGACAATCCCTCAAAAGTATCAGTGGGTATTTCCCTCCTTTGCACAAGATGGGCATCAATGAAGTTGTGGATGGCCCCACTATCAATCAATACAGAAACCCCCTAATTCAAGATTGAACCTTGAAATCTTAAGGTCAAGTACTTAGGTACTCCTCTCAAAGATGGAAGAGTCCCTCCAATAGGAGAAAATGCTCCATTCCCATCTCTTGATGGTGTTGGATCTCCTCCAACAGTGTCAGCATTGTGACCTCTTCTTGGTTCATCTTCTTCTTCCTCCTCAATATCTGAGAAGACCTCTATGTAATGTGTTTTTCCACTAACACATCTATATCTGGGTGCCCATAATTCTTGGCAAGTTAAGCATAGCTTATTCTTCCTCAGATCTCTCCGGCCTTCAATATCAAGAGGCTTCTTGAATGAGCTCTCCTTGGAAGGAGCATCTTTATCTTCCTTTCCTTGAGAAAGAAAAGAGGGCTTGTGTTGGAAGTTTTCCTTTTCTTTTGGCAAGGTATCTTGAAGGTCTCTAGCCCTCTCAATGGCATCATGCAAGGTAGTGGGCTTGGTATACTTTACCAACCCATGAAGAGGTTCATCTAGACCATCAATGAACATGTACACCCTTCTTGATGTAGAAAAATCAGAAACCATAACAGATAATCTCAAAAATCCATAAATATAAGACTTTGTATTACCTGATTGCTTCAACTTTTCAAGGCTCATAATTTAATGTTCCCAATTTTTAGCCTCAAGCTAAAATGGAACATTATAGTTGCACATTTTATTTTTGCATAATAAAAGGGGGAAGGAGACACCTTAGCCCCTTTTAGATGAAGAAATAACACTCCTTCTGTTAAAAGGAGGCAAATAAGGAGCTGAAATAAAAACCTAAGGGTGTGAATGGAGCCTAGCTCACTTGGATTAATCATCTTTGACTAAATTCAACAGCGTTGCCCAAGGAGGAGAGGCTTCCTAGAGAAGCTGTGTAGTTTTGGAGGGAAGACACTCATGTGAGGGTGGAAACCCTAATTGGTGGGACCATGGTGGAGAAGAGTTCCCTTTCTTTATAAGGAGGAGATGGCAACCCATTTGTATTCATGTTTTGAAGTTTCAGACTTGGGTCTACAAAGGCTTGCATCCCCGAGCTGTTTAGCAGGGTGATGGTGCCCTTGGGCACTAGGGTGTTCCCAATCGGGAATCCCTACCTCTTCCTCAAGGAAGGATGAGGATTGAGATGATTTTACTCAATCCGGCATTGGCCATAGCTACTACCATCATCTACAACGTTAGTTCTGTAGCAGAGAGGATGTTGTGTTGCTGGGGGCAGCAAAGGAGGAACTCATGGAATCATCTTAGCTTCTTTTCTTCAGTGGAGGAGTGATATATTCATTGGGGGAGCTGCAAGGAGGATTCTTGAGCTTCATATCAGATCTATTGGCATGGGCCAACACTCCATCATCTCCCACTATGTAGTCCATGGAGGAAACTGCATTATTTTATGGAGGCAATGAGAGAGGGTTTCGTTGGGCTCATCAGGAGTGTTTTTGAGACAAAGGGATCAGCCCTTTGTGTTTGGAGACATTATCAGAGGAGGAAATTTACATTTAAGATCTGCAATGGCCTCATTTATATTTTGTACTAGTTGCAGTGACAACTCAGTTGTCACGTTTTTGTATGTTCCGGCATTTCTAGCAATCTCTCCTAGATTGGCTAGAAATCCCATAGTTCAACCCATTCTCTTGTTATTTGGCATTATTTGTGTTCCTTCAGCCATATGTACATTTCATTCATGTTCAGTAGCTCATACCTTCATGTACATATCGTAGTCACTGCTCTCCGACATTTTGTGGAGCTGCAGCAACTCTTGTATCTTATTGCTTAATCAGTGGAGGTTGGATCTTAAAGCTTGAATGGCTTGTCCCTCAACTATTTATTGTATTTATTTGCTGATATATCATAATATCATGATGGCTATTTCATTTTCCCTCTTATATTATTTCAAATTTGTAGATTTAATGTTCATGTTCATGTATTGTTGTAAGCTCTCTCATTGAGCATTGTTTTAGAGACCTAGATTTGGGAGATATGGATAACCCATCTAGATGCATTTCTTTGAGCTCATTTTATGCAAGGGAGTTGTATTATAATTTTTTTAGAGCATCCCAGTGGTGGTTTGTCTTATTTATGCAGTGACTTCCTTATACAGTGTCCTCAAGGACCCTGTAGCAGAAATTCCCGAGGTGGAATATTGCATATCCATAGACAGAGTCTGTGAAGGGCCAGCTAGCCTCAGGATCTCTCCCTTCTTTGGAAGGAGTCATATCCTATAAATTCCCCAACATTAAATCTCTGAAATGGACTTGTGATAGCTCACTGAAGAAGGAAATTGGAATATCTGAAGATATTCCCCGTGGAGAAGCAAGTTCTAGATTTGGAACATTACAGTGGTATCGGAGCATCAATCTTGGCTCAACCTGTGCACAATATTGCCATCGGCAAGAGGAGATTCTCTCCAAGGATAGGAGATTGACAGAGAAAACAAGGAAAGAGGAATGAAGGAAGAGGAGGTTTCCCTTCTTCTTTTCCAGACCATTGAGGAGATTATTGAAGATCTTGATGAAAGGGAAATTTGGAGAAATTTTCTAAGAAGGGTTTGTTGATGGAAAAAATCCTAGCTACTTCTTGAAGGGTGTGATCATTCAGCCATACATGTAGATCCACAGCGTAGTCCTTTGTTCACTTTCATTGCAAGGGATTAAAGGAAGAAAATGAGGCCATGGGAGGAGTAGCGCTACAACTCAAGGTATGGCTCATGATTGTTGGTTTGAAGGTAGTTTCGTAAATACAAACACTTTTCATACATTGGAAAGAACCAATAGCACTGTCACATTAGGAGGAGATCCATCACCACATGGAGGTGAAAGGGGAGCCATTGCTTCTACTAGAGGAGCCCTTGTGTCTTTGCAAGGAGTTCTAAATATGTTTGCATGTGGGTGCCAAGACACAATTCCGGAGCCATATGTAGCATTCACTGGGGATTGTGAGATGGAGGAAGAAGAGCAGAAGGATCAGCATGAAGGGATGATGAAAATTCTCCCTTATCTATTTCAGAAATTTTTTGCACATGGAAAGAGACTGCACTGTGCATAGAAGAGAGGGACAAATTAGTCCACTCATACATGCAGTCTATTTCAGATCTTGATGTCTCACTTTTGGGGGGCTTTCCACCTGGGAGGCCACTTGATCTAGAGATGATGAGAGACATCATGCTATTTGGTTCACCACTCTTGGATTCTGGAGAGGTGGAGACATTGGAGGAGTCCATCACAGCGCAGAGAGTTTGGGGATGAGCACAAGGAGGATGGATACACTCTCTCATTTTCAGTACCACCCATTCTCATCAACTTTACTACGCAGAAAGAGTTGCTGCAAAGATGGAGGATGACTGCTCCATGGATTTAGAGAGACAGAGGATTCTTCCTTTGAGGGAGAACTCTTTCATGCTTTGGAGTAGATGGAGGCCACTCATGCTTACATTGGCCAGGATCGGGAGATTCTTTGGAGGTGTTAGTCTCTCATGGGGAGGCTTATTTTCAGAGATCATCATTTATCTTTGAGCATGAGTAGCTACATGATGGCATGGTAGCAACATTGGAGGATGAATTTGGCATGGGGGATGTCAAAGTAGCAGGCAGCAGCATGAGGGGAGCACCATATTGCATAACACTAGTGCTGTCTATGTGGAGGATTGATCCAGGATGGAGGACTCAACTTTGGTCAAGTATTCCCCCAGGATCTTGGTGCATTGCATGATCTTGGATGGCTCTGATGGTGATGGCCGATACTTAGTGAATGATATGATCATCTATCATCATGCCAGACTCTTCTTGACTAGAGTTTCTAGTTTCAAGGAGAAACTATTGCATGCAGCACATGAGGACTTCCTAGTTGTGCATTTGGATGCATACTTTGCTTTGCTAGAGTATTTCACTTGGGAGGGCATTAAATATGATCTACATCAACATATGGATAGATGAATAGCCCAGTTGATTTTGGAAAGGTTGGCACAACCATTCCCTTACTCATTGGAGGAGAGGGAGAGCATTCAGATGAGCCATTTCAACTCAAGGTCTCAAGTACATGGTAGAGAAGGTATCATGTCCCATTTTGTACCTCTTTACTTCACATGAGCAGCATATTTTCTAAAGAAGGATCATCCCTTCTTGCATTTGATATGATGTACTTGCATCTACTTGTAGCCTTGATTTTGGCTATTCTTATGATGGTTTGTGGGGGAAGCCACATGCTTCTTGGTGTGCACCATTGGCACCAAATTGTGATTTCATGTTTCATATTATGAGGAGATGTTGTGGTAGAAAAAAAGTGGCTAGCAAAGCACTTGTTATTTTTTATTTTTAGGCAGGCGAAGGAGGCATTGCGCAGGTTCCATGAGTGGAACTTTGAACCACTCTCCGGTTGTCATTTGGCAACTTGTTTCTATTGTGTATTGTTCCTTGTATTTCTAATGTTTGTACACTCATGAGGAGCATTATTTTGAGATTATTGTATTTACAGCCCATTGGGAGCATGATTCTCCCCATTGTATATGTTTTATCTTGCAGGAGACACCATGGGAAAACCATGATTGCCACATTGTTACTTGTCTCTTCTTGTGGGAGGAACCACTTGGAGAATTTGAGGAGGCATTTCATGGATGATTTTCTTGATGGGGTAGCTTGGGCCATTATTGGAAGCCATACCATTTCAGCCCAAGGACAGAGGCAGCCCCATGAACAGTTCAAATGGAGATAGGGCCATCATGAGAAGCACAAGCACAACTCTCCATTCAGCCCCAACACATTGCAGAAACCGGGGGTTGATATTTTTTTTATTGGATGATTGCATGGATGAGAGGATCATCATTGGGGGACAAATTTTCCCATGCATATCATCACTCCTACCTTAAGGAAGCCATAGTACAGCAAGAAGGATTCCACTACACCTTCTATCTTTCCATGAGGAGCATCATTTTCAGTTTGCATACTTGGGAGAGAGCATTGGAGGACAGATCTATTGTAGCATCTTTTGAGCAGTGGTAGAGCTTGTTGATGAGGCCACAAGAGAAGAAGGAGGAGGAATTGTGTTCTCTCTATGCAGTTGTTTGAGGGCAAGCAACATGTGGGAGGGGAGGACTGTAATGTTCCAAATTTTTAGCCTCAAGCTAAAATGGAACATTATAGTTGCACATTTTATTTTTGCATAATAAAATGGGGAAGGAGACACCTTAGCCCCTTTTAGATGAAGAAATAAAACTCCTTATGTGAAAAGGAGGCAAAGAAGCAGCTGAAATAAACACCTAAGGGTGTGAATGGAACCCAACTCACTTGGATTAATCATCTTTGACTAAATTCAACAGCGCTGCCCAAGGAGGAGAGGCTTCCTAGGGAAGATACGTAGTTTTGGAGGGAAGACACTCATGTGAGGGTGGAAACCCTAATTGGTGGGACCATGGTGGAGAAGAGTTCCCTTTCTTTATAAGGAGGATATGGCAGCCCATTTGTATTCATGTTTTGGAGTTTCAGACTTGGGTCTGCAAAGGCTTGCATCCTCAGGCTGTTTAGCAGGGTGATGGTGCCCTCGGGCACTAGGGTGTTCCCGGTCGAGAATCCCTACCTCTTCCTCAAGGAAGGATGAGGATTGAGCTAATTTTCCTCAATCCATAATTGGCCACATATATTACCATCATCTACAGTGTTAGCTCCGTAGCAAAGAGGACATTGTGTTGCTGGGGGCAGCAAAGGAGGAACTCATGGAGTTATCTTAGCTTTTTTTCTTCAGTGGAGGAGTGATCTATTCATTGGGGGAGCTGCAAGGAGGATTATCGGGCTTCATATAAGATTTTTTGGCATGGGCCAACACTCCATCATCTCCCACTGTGCAGTCCATGGAGGAAACTGCGTTATTTTATGGAGGCAGCAAGAGAGGGTTTCGTTGGGCTCATCAGGAGTGTGTTTTTGAGACAAAGGGATTAGCTCTTTGTGCTTGGAGACATTATCAGAGGAGGGAATTTACATTTCAGATCTACCATGGCCTCATTTATATTTTGTATCAGTTGCAGTGACAACTCATTTGTCACATTTTTGTATGTTCCGGCATTTTTAGCAATCTCTCCTAGATTGGCTAGAAATGCCATAGTTCAACCCATTCTCTTGTTATTGGGAATTATTTGTGTTCCTTTAGACATATGTACATTTCATTCATGTTCAGTAGCTCATACCTTCATGTACACATCACAGTCACTGCTCTCTGGCATTTTGTGGAGTTGCAGCAACTCTTGTATCTTATTTCTTAATCAGTGGAGGTTGGATTTTAAAGCTTGAGTGGCTTGTCCCTCAACTATTTCTTGTATTTATTTGCTGATATATCATAATATCATGATGGTTGTTGCATTTTCCCTCTTATGGTATTTCATATTTTCAGAGTTAAATTTCATGTTCATGTATTGTTGTAAGCTCTCTCATTGAGCATTGTTTTAGATACCTATATTGGGGAGATCTGAATAACCCATCTAGATGCATTTATTTGAGCTCATTTTCTGCAAGGGAGTTGTTTTATAATTTTTCTAGGGCATACCAGTGGTGGTTTTTCTTATTTATGCAGTGACTTCCTTATACAGCGTCCTCAAGGACCCTGTAGCAGAAATTCTAGAGGTGGAATATTTCATATCCATAAATAGATTCTGTGAAGGGCCAGCTAGCCTCAGGATCTCTCCCTTCTTTGGAAGGATTCATATCCTGTAAATTCCCCAACATTCAATCTCGGAAATGGACTTGTGATAGCTCACTGAAGAAGGAAATTGGAATATCTGAAGATATTCCCCATGGAGCAGCAAGTTCCAGATTTGGAACATTACAAATGAATGGTGCCTCTAGATCTCTTCTGTCAAATCTTTCCACCACCCTTCTATTGAACTCAAAATAAGCAGTCACATTGGCATGACCCAATGTAGACAAGCCATGGAACCACCATTCATGTGCTTCACCTTCAAAGTGCAGTGTTGCAATCTTGATAGCTTCCATCTCTGGAACCTTGTTAAACTGAAAGTAGATGTCAATTTTTTCTACCCATGCTTTGGCAGAACACTTGGATGAACCATAAAAATTGGGTAAAAATAATTTTCCCATAGAGTGATTTCAATCATGATTCTGAGTGAATCAACCATCTCTATGCTAATGCCTTGGTCCTCTTTTGTCCTTGAGGTGACAAAACTCTTGAAAACTTAAGTGATCTTTGAATCTCTGATTTTGAGACTCATATTCTTCAAAATAATCTTCAAGGGATGCTTTCTCTTTAAACCCTTCATTTCCCACAACCAAAAAGGTATGCATGGTAGAGCGTTGGGAAACTAGTGGCTGGTGCACTGGTTGATCATTATAGTGGTGAGACATGCCAGAGCTTTCTCCAAGATAAAATATCTTAGGAGATTCTTTGATTCTATCCATTCTCATCTCTTTGATATCTCTAGCAAGATCTTGCATGGTTCTCAAAAGGATCTTTGAAAATTCCTTTCCTTCTTCATCACTTCCAGATTTAAGGGCTTTAACCTTTTATTTATCATCATTTATGTAATAAAATTTCTTTTGTATTCTTTTTAGATACCTCTTCTCTCTGTCAATAAGAGGCTCTTCTTCTTCTGAAGACATATTGGCTTCTTACAGGCAGTGCCAAGATGATTGCTCTGATACCACTATAATATCCCAAATGGGAAAATGCAACAATATTAAACAATAGTGCAGATAAATAACGCAAATCAGCTAAGTAAGATAAGGAGGCCAATATGAAGGCTCAATAATTACATATACATCAGAAAAATATATGAATAAGATAGCCCATGAGATGTATAATATGACATAGAATACTTTTATAGAAGAAAACCCTCAAAATGAGGTGTTGCAACCATGTATTAAGACTGAAATAGATTGACAATATTATTTTTATTAGCTACAAATGTTGTAGATTACACTTCAGATCTAGAGAAGATATGTGTACAAAAAGTTAGATCTATATCAGATCTGTACACTAGATAGGAACCTCTTCAATTCCCCCTTGGGGTTTTTAGAAAAACATGAAGTACAAGGAGTAGATCTGAGATCTAATGCTGCAGACCTGCAAAAATATTTAGAAATTCCTGGACATAAAGATTTGATCTGAAATATACAATATGATGATCCCAGCCAATGGATCTCAAATGTGGAGGGCAGATCCCCAACACATGAAAACCAATCCTCCAAAAAGTGTGCTAAAATACCCTGCAACAATACCCTTACAAATAACGTAGTCCTGGAAGGAAAACTACGCTATAGGCTCTAGAACATGTTTGGCCTCAAGCCGAGATCTGAAAATGTAGCTCCAATCATCCAATACTCTCTTGCCAATGGGATAGAAGCCTTCCCCACTGAAAACAGGCACTATGTTGGCCTAGATCTGAGTAGATCTAGCCTCCACTTTCTACAGCTTACAAATACAACCAAACCCTCAACAGGATTTGCATTGTAGTTGGAATAATATCTTGGCCAAATTCTTGATAGTGGACAAGAAATTCAAACTCTTCCAAGAGGCCTCTCAAGGAAAGAGGTGGGATTCTTGATCAGGAACACCCAGTGCTAAACAACACTATTCTGTGCTAAACAACAAGGAGAATAATAAATGTCTAAACAGACAAAATATTTAGAAATAACATAATCATCAACAACCTTCTCATGGTGTCCTCCTCTTCCTTTTATAAGTTTGAGAGTTTGCAAAACCCTAAACCATCTCAATGAAATAGCTTCTTTCACATGTGCCACCTCCAACTAAAACTACGTTGTGCCTCATTGATGGCCACTCCTCTAGGACAACGTTGTTGATTTGGTCATGGTTGACCTAGTCAAAACATTCAGCCCCTTTCACACCTAAGGGTGCTCATTTAGTTAGCCCAGATTTAGCCTTGTTCACATGTGGCATTGATTTATTTGTTGTTTTAGGAGTTTTTATTGTCCTCATTTACACATTTATTCATACAACAGAAAAATGAAACAAAAATTAATATTCCCATTAGCTTGGGCTAATTGGGAATATTACACGATCGACGCTCTATCTTAATGTCAGACCCGTTCCAATCATCTTTTGGAAACTTTTTAAAATAGAAACGAAGCTTCCATGACTAGAAGCTTCACAAGTCGGCGAGGTGGAAGTTTTTTTTGAGGATAGGGTCGAGGAATTCCCCTTTGGGCTTATTGTTCCCAAGAAATAGGAACTACTCCAAAGGATAAGATATTTTCCCATTATTTGAGGGCCCATAACCTCCTCCTCCATTGTTCTATAAGGAGACCTCCTTCACCTCTACTGCCTTAGTTAGTAGTTAACATAGAGAGAAGAAGAAAACATAACATCAGGATAATAGTGCAGAGCCTGATTTTTTTTTTGTGTTAATAACATAGTGAGATCTTAGACCTTTGTGTATGAGGGTCTCGCAAACGTTCTTGGATACGAACCTGCCAAAGGAGAGCCTCAACATCAAGGCTTGGTTGTAAACTCCCCTTGTCTTTATCATAATAAAATGCAACTGATGTTTATCTTCCACTCTTGTTTACATTTATAATTATATTTCTAGCATTCCTTGATCAGTTAGATAGGTTGTAATTATTTTATGTATGTCATGATTTTATGCTTTCCGTGGTGTCTTGATTTTGTGTACAGTTAATAAAATTTTGGTAGCAGCGTGCATCGAGCTTGAGAAAGGTGATGATTCAATAAGCTTCAATGAAAGACGACAACATAGAATCAGAACAAGTTAGGTCATCTTCCTTGCTCTAAATTTCATTTACAATCTAGGAAGGTAGATGTTAGTATTTTCCTGTAGTTGCTAGACTCACCCTAGCGCTAGAGGGATCGCCTTTGTCCGTAGAGGGGATTTACCTAGACAACACATACACCAATTCATACAAAGAGAAGCCAGTGGTATTTCTCCATGTGATCCTATAAGCCCACAATGCCTCAGGAAGCCGATTAGACCAATCCTTCTTGTGTAATTGTACTATCTTGGTAATGATTGTCTCCAACACCTTATTTGTTGATACCACCTACCCATTGGCCTATGGATGGTAAGGGGTGGACATATGATGATTAATATGATATTTTTTCACAATTCCCTGCATAATCTTGGACACAAACGAAGCACCTTGATCATTAAATATCTCCCTAGGTACTCCAAATCTTACAAAAATATTAGAGAAAAGAAAATCTACCATTGCTTTCTCTGTTTCTCTAGGTAGTGCCCTTGCCTCCACCCACTTTGTAACATAATCAGTACAAACCAAAATATACTTCTTACCTTTGGACATAGGATTGATGGAACCTCCAAAATCAATATCCCACCTCTTGAAGGATTCTATGAGAACCTGTGGCTGCAAAGGCATCTCGTTTGATTGTACAGGTTGCCCCATTGTCTGGCAGCTATCACACTTCTGAACATACTCATTTTCACCTTTAAAAATACTTGGCCAATAGTAACCTGAGTGGAGGATCTTATAGGTTTTCTACTTTTCTGCAAAGTGTCCTCCACAAGGTTCATCATCACAGGATCTCAAGATCTCATCCTCCCTGACACACCTGCGAATAATCAGTTCAGGTCCAGTGAAAAATACATCCCCCCTAATCCAAGAGTAATCAACACTTTCCTAATAATCCTCTTTTTCTGATTAGATGAAAATTAGGGTGGCAACTTTCCTGTAGCAAGGTAGTTGGCCATATTTTCAAACCAAGGTGTTTTGACAGAAATAACAAAAAAAAATTCTTCGAGAAATCTATCATTAATAGGAACATCCTCACCTACATGGTTGAGCCTAGATAAGAAATCAACTACTTTATTTTCTTTCCCCGGGCTATCCAATACTGCGATGTCAAATTCCTACAGCAACAAAAGCCACCTAGTGATCCTCATGGAAAATTTTAGGGGCTAATATTCATAGGTGGGCTAATTTTCCATGGTTTTTCCAAAAAACGATTCGCCAATTTCCATTTTTTTCTAAAAGTGATTCGCCCAAATTTTATAGTATTAAATTATATTATCCTAAGAATCGCCAAAAGGTTATAGAGACTATATAAATTCATTAGATATTTGGATATATTTAAAAAAATATCACCAAACATTTTACAATTTTCATATTAGGGACTCATAAGATTCGCCAAGGTTTCTAAAGTTTAAGATAAATTTCCATCCTTAAAATTTTCCCTGGTGATCCTGCCATTACTGACTGGTTTATTCATGAGATGCCGAATGGCAGAGTGATCAGTGTGTACAAAAAATTCATAACCTGTGATGTAGTGCCTAAACTTGTTAATAGCATAAATTACAGCAAGGAATTATTTTTTAGCTACCGTGTAATTCAGTTCAGCAGGAGGTAAATTTTTACTAAAAAAATAAATAGCATGGGTTACCAGATCTTCCTTCTGACCCAATACTACTCCTATCGTTGAATCAGAGGCATCAGTGAAAATTTGTAAGGGTAATTTCCAATATGGGCCTCTTGAGACATGTGTTGAAGAAAGATTTTCCTTGAGTATATCAAATGGAGCTTGACAATCATCATTCCAATGAAATTAAAACTCCTTAGTCAATAATTTAAACAATGGAGAGGCTACCTTTTTAAAATTTTCAACAAACCTTATGTAGTAGCATGGAAGTCCAAGAAAAATTCGAACTCCCTTTTGACTCGTTGGTGGGTGTAGCTTTACAATAACTTCAATCTTTGTCGGATCAACTTTAATTCCTACAACAGAAACATGATGACCCAAAACAATACCTTCAGTCATAATAAAAAAAAAAAAGTCATTACTTAATGAAATACTAGTCTCTCTACATCTCTGCAAAAAAAATTCAAGATTATATAAAGCCTCTTCAAAAGTATCAACCATTACTGTAAAATCATCCATATAAACTTCCACAAAATCATGAAAAAGGTCAGAGAAAATAGTAAGGACCACCCGTTGGAATGTGGCTGGTGTGTTGCATAGACCAAATGGTAATACCTTATATGCATAGGTACCCCAGGGACATGTGACTTTTGTCTTCTCCTAGTCCTCTGGAGCTATCCTAATTTGATTGTATCCACTGAACCCATCAAGGAAAGAAAAATACTTTTTCCCTACTAAAGTGTCCAACACTTGGTCTATCAAAGGCAAAGGGAAATGGTCTTTTAATGTAGATTTGTTTAGTTCCATATAATCTACACACACTCACCATTCACCATTATTTTTTGGGATAATAACTAGTGGAGATACCCACTGGCTATCTGAGATAGGATAGATGAACCCTACATTTAGCAATTTCTGCAATTCATCTTTTACAATTTCCCTTTAGGCATGGTTCATCCTTCTCTGTGGCTGTCTCATGGGCCTACAATTTTATTCTATATAAATATGATGAATGCATGTATCTAGGTGAATGCCCCTCATGTCTATATATTCCAATGCAAATGCATCCGAATTTTTTTTCAATGTTTGAATTAACTCTTTTTCTTGTTCAGGAATTAAGGAAAAATTAATGTTTAAATATTTTCTAGGAAAAATTTCAGCTACCTTACTCCCCCATTCAGTCATGGAATATGCAGGAAATGCAGATAATAGGGTTGAATGTGGTTCAATTGTTGTACTATTCTCATATAAATCTTTCAGATTAGTAATGATATCTAAATTATGACTACACTACCCTTCTAAATGCTGCGGAAAATCAGGATTAGAAATACAACAATTTATCAAATTTTCTTCTGAATTTTCCTTAAGGCACATGACTTAGGAAATTGTTAAAATTGGCTGAGTACATTCAGAATCATGCTCCTCTTCTTTAAACCAATGCGTATTTTTTAATATCAAGAGGATTTTAGCAAGGAGATACAAATTACTATGCTTTGTTTCAGCTCCATGAGTGATGGTCATGTTTCCAAACATATACCCTATGTAGGCATCTACCGTGGCTAACCAAGACCTCCCCAAGATCAAAGGATGCCCTCCCAAGTTGGTTTTAGGCTAAATAACATGAAATTTTTTAGAGTTATCCCAAGAATATAATGAGATGACAATGTCTTCTAATACCTCCTCTGGCTTTACCTTAGACCTATCTCCTAATTCTAACATGGTAGGATTAGGTAACAAGTCAAAGGATCCTATATGAAATAAAGTCTCCATATTCATTACATTAATGGTTGCACCTAGATCAATTAAAGTGTTATTTATGGGATAACCATTGATAAAGGTGGTAACCAGAGGGATTCCGGGTTCTGCATATTTTTTAGTAACAAATCTGGTGGACATTAAAATTGCAAATTTCCCACCTACTTGAATTGTGGAGGGTTCTCTCTTCTGTCTTCCTGGTTTCTTGGTACATAGCTCCCTCACTATTTTGGCATAATTCAGGATATCCTTAATTTCTTGCAGTAACGGGATCTTAATGCACACATTTATCAGTTTAGAGACAAGATCAAACTCAGGTTGTTTTAATTTCATTTCCATCGTCTCCAGAAAAGGAGGCTAAACCTTCTAGGATGAGGAAGCTTCTTGCGGCCTTAAAGTAGGTTTTTCTTCTAGTTTAGGTGTAGTTTCAACTTCACACATTTCCAGAGTATCTTCCTCTGCAATCTCTTCAATTCTTTCGAGATGAGTCACCACTTTTCCCGATCTAAGTTTAATTTCCCGTAGCGACACAGGAAATTCTTGTAACACAAGAACATAAAATTTCTGGAGTGACACAGGAATGGAAATTTCCTACAGCGGATATGGTGCAATATAGTAGGTAGGAAAATGGGGATACGTGACCAATCCAATATTGTGAGAATATTGGATGATTTTATTGTTGGATTTGGACACTAGATAATAAAGGAGTTGTGTGGGACGAGGTTCATTTAGTGGCTAGGAAACTGAAGTTGTTGTTGTGGTTGTACCATTTTTTGCGGTGTGGGTTGCAGAGCATAAAATTTTTGATCTGGAAAATTATGAGCATCGGGGTCAGAAAATTTTCCCTACCAAGTTTGTTGAGGAGGCTATGGCTACTAGGGCATTGGAAAATTCCACATCTGATTTTGAGCATAAGGAAATTGAAAATGTGACTGTGACATAATTGTAGGACATGGTTGCCATGGTATTTGAGGTGCCATTACATAACGTGCATTGAAAGCTCCCTAATCTTCTATATATGTTGCTTTAATTTCAGGAAGATAAGGACATTTACTGGTGGAATTCTCAACTTCACAAATTCGGCATACCTCTATGTTGTTAGTAGGGAATTCCCTTATAGCACATTTCTTCTTGCATTTGGAGCATAACACATCCATGGATTTTTCCAATTCCTCATGCTTCTTCTTAGCCTGCAAAACATCCAGTTGTGAAGATAAAATTCTAAGAATATTAGTTTTAAAATTTTTAAATAAATTACCCATTTCAGTTATGGTTAATCCAGTTCTGACAATGGATTTGAAAATCTTCGAATACGTGTCTCTTGGCCCACCTCCAACCTTGGAATTTCCTCTTGAATAACTTCTACACATCTCACACACATCATCATATCTCAACTTTGATATGTCACCTACTCTCATTAAGTTTAAAATCTCTAGAAATTTCGGTCTGATTTCCCTAAGCGAAATTTTCCTTTTGATTTCTTTTATCAGAGGATTCATCTTGGATCTCTGTATATTATATTGAAATCTTTCCACCAAGTCCTCCAGACTCTCCCCTTCCTTCTAAGTCATGCCAAAAAATTTTGAAAGTCCAACAATAAATTGCAACAAACACACTAGTGTGGGACCATAGGTCCTAGCGATACATTACTGTGAAGGCCAATTTAATTAATTAAATTGGTTCAGTGTCTAATTTAATTTCCCTTAATTAAATTCGACAATAAAATGTAATATTATCTCATAATCACTTGTAATAGTTAACTGAGTGTGATAAATTCAGTTAGCTCATGTATTTCAAGTTGAGGGTGGTTGGTGAGGCATGTAGAGTAATTCTATTAGTTATGGAGTTCGAGTTGCAATTAGTGCATTATTTTAATGCATTATTAATTAGTTAACTCAGTTAGGTGAGTTCAAGTCAGTTGAACTAGTTGTAAATGTTTGTTGCACTAGTGAGAGATCAAGTTAATTAAATATTATTTAATTCACAATCAATGATCTACCATGCAAATGATGATTTACTATTAATAGCTACATGCATGTCATTTCCAGTGGGGACCTAGTTGAGACAAAGGTTAAAGGTATGTTAACTATCATTTGTGTGATTAGTAGGTTGCCCGCATGAAACAAGGCATCCATTGGATTTCCCATGATCCTTGTGCAGTTTTGGAAGGCTGAAATTCCTAAAGAATATGGATTGCATTCCAGATGAATTGCACAAGCAAGGCAGGCTGATTAGAGGCTGATAATTGGCTAAGTGTTGGTCGATTTTGTTTGGATCAGTGTGAGGCAGTTGTGATAGTGCACAAAACTCTTGTGAGAAGAGTGTATTGTAATTGTTTCATGATTCCATGGTGAATATACAATAGAAGATAGAGGGGTTTTTAGTAGCAAGCTTTCCTCGGGATATTATCTGTGTTGTGGTTTGATTTGATTCTTTCTTTACTTATTGTGATTGGTGATCGTGTTTATTTTCTGAAATTGATTTGTAGAAGGATTCACTATCTATCTTTAGTACATTTCTTGATCAGATTGAATCCATTGATATAAATATGTTTGTATAATTTCTACATGGTATCAGAGCACAAGAAATCACTATAGTGGAGGAGAAGCTGAGTTTGTGACTGAATAGAATTCGAATTTGCAAAATTATTCTTGGTGCGACAGGAAGACCAGGATCAAAATGGCTTTCAATGGATTGAGATTGGAGTATGCTCTTGATGGAAGTTCCAATTAAATTGTGTGGAAATACAGGATGGAGACCGTGTTGGAGGAAATTGGGTTGAAAGAATTCGTCGACAATTCATTTCTAAATGCGCTTCAGTAGATGTCGCAAATCTTGATGCTTGGTAGAAGAAGGCTGCAAAGGCAAGGAGGATCTTACTATAGGGAGTATGATACCACATTGTCTCAACTCTCCATGGAAAATTGACACCATATGCAATGTGGAAAGCTTTAAAATATTTGTTTCAGAGTAGCAGTGATAATAGAAAACTGGCACTGGCGAACAAGCTCAGGAAAATCAAAATGGAGAAAGGTGACACCATTCCAAAATATTTAACAAAGTTTGTCTAATGTCAGGATGAGCTTGGGAGCATCATAATTACTATCGCGGATGATATATTGGTGATCCTAGCTCTTCTAGGACTTCCCAAGAATTGGCGTAGTTATCAAGACTCTGTGAATGGGAGGGAAAAGCTGCCAGATTTGGAACAAATTTGGTCAGATTTGGTGCAAGAAGAATTTAGGAAAAATACTAGAGATGGATCTTCATCTAAGAATGATGATGAAGAATATTTCACTTTGGATTCTAAGGTTAATAAGGGGAAAGGAAAGAAATTCCATTCCAAATCTGAGTCCAGCAAAGATGGAAATAAGCATGACATGCACAGAGTGAAGTGTTTTCATTGTCACGAGCATGGACATTATGCCACTAATTGTCGAAAAACTAATAAGAACAAGTAGGCTTCAGGATCTACAGCTGGTGAGGCTTTGGCCTCGCAATTTGAGCTTGAATTCTCACTCATTGCATGCATGGTGTCAAGTGCAATGGGATCGGTGTGGTATTTGGATAGTTTTTCATCCTTTCACATGAGGGGAGAAAAATAAATTTTCAATAGCTTGGAGGAGAAGGAACTTCAGATGCATATCAAAATGGGTGATGAAACATAGTATAGTGCTACCAGGATTGGTACAGTTACCTTCCATTGACAGTCAAGTACACCCTTTCAATTAAAATATGTAATGCATGTACCAGGCTTGAAGAAAAATTTAGTTTAAGTCACATTGTTGGAGGATAAAGGCTATGATGTTGATTTCGGTGAAGGAAAATATTTCCTTCAACACAAAGCAATAGGACAAGCCAAGAAGATTGGGATTCGTGTGAATAATCTCTTTAAACTTGATATAGATGGTTGTGTAGCATTGATGGGTAAGGCAGACAAAGTTATGAGCTGGGATGAGGGTGAGTTATGGCACAGTAGATTGGGCCATCTACACCACAGAGTCTTGAAGGTCATGCAACAGATTTCTACGAGTCTTCTCAATGGTACTTTTCTGCAGTTAGACACATGCAAGGGATATACTATGGGGAAGTATGCAAATACCACTTTTCACGAGAAGGAGAACCGGGCTTCGTAAATCCTTAAGAGAGTTCACTCAGACATGTGTGGACCATTCTCTACTGCTTCGATAGCAAAGCATAAGTACTATGTGACTTTGTTGATGATTTTTCTAGAAAGTGTTGGATTTACTTCATGAAAAAGAAAGATCAAACGTTATCAAAATTCCTTGAGTTCAAAGCACTGGTGGAGAAATACATGGGGAAGCATGTGAAGGCTCTTAGGAGTGACAATGGTGGTGATTAAATCTCCAATGAATCCAAGAACTTCTGTAGCAAAGAAGGAACTTAGAGAGAGTTGATTGTGCCTCATAACCCACAACAAAATGGGGTCGCAAAAAGAAATAATAGAACAATTGTGGGTGCATCACGAGAGATGTTGCATTATCAGGGCCTACTGTTGCATCTGTGGGCAAAGGCATGCAACAAAATGGTATTTGTGCAAAACCGTAGTCCTCATCGGATACTTGGCATGAGTACACCAAAGGAGGATTTTACTAGTAAGAAACCTAATGTTTCATACTTTAAGATTTTTGGCTCATCTATTTATGTGCATGTGACGAAAGACGCTAGGAAGAATCTTTAACCAATAGCTGAGATTAGGATATTTGGGGGGTACACTGGTATTCCCCACAACTATCAGGTGTATTTGCCAAACAACAGGATGAATATTGTGAGACGGGATATAAAGTTTGATGAGGATAAAGCCATGTGATTGTCCCTTGAGAGGGAGCTAGATTTACATGTAGATGAGGAACTCTAGGTTCCAAAGAATGACCCTCAATATGTGGAGCAGCCACATGTAGAGTATTTTGGAGTGGCAGAAAACACTCATGTAGAGCCATCCATTAGAAATGTTAGAAGGCACACCACGGAAGCTAATAGTTTGAGACTTTATGCAACAGAGAATATAGGAACACCTATTTCACTATATATATAGAGACAGTCTCCAAACAGGTTTACTGGATACATGGCTCTTATGAGCAACTGTATTGTTGAAGAACCATATTCCTTTGAGGAAGCAGTGCAACAACCAATTTGGGTTGACGCTATGGTAGAGGAGTATGACTCCATCGTCAATAACAGTGCATGGGAAGTTGTCCCAGGACAGGTCGGAAGATTAGTGGTTGGATCTAGATGGATATATAAGGTGAAGCAAGTGGCATATGGGAGTTTGGATAAGTACAAGGCCAGATTTGTGGCCTGGGGATTCTCACAAGTTGAGGGGATTGACTATCAGGAGACTTTCACACCAGTCACGAGGTACTCTTCCATTAGATATATCCTTGCACTCTTAGCGTAAATGGGGTGGCACATTCATCATATCGATGTGAAAATGGTGCTTCTAAATGGATTTATTGAGGAGGAAGTTTACATGGATCATCCAGAAGGTTTAGATATCTTTCAAAGTGAGTCACATGTGTTTCGACTCAAGAGAGCATTTTGTGGGTTGAAGCAAGCACCTTGTGCTTGGTACACTTGGATTGACAACTATTTCACTGGGCTGGGCTTCACCAAAATTGAAGAAAATGCAAACCTGTACCAGATTGTGGTTTATGTCAAGCTCTTGATTATCATACTTTATGTTGATGATCTAATTTTGACAGGTGATGAGCAACTGATAACTTCTTACAAGTAGGATCTTGCAAGGGAGTTCGAAATGAAGGACATGGGACTTCTTCATTATTTCCTTTGTTTGTAAATATGGCAGTGGGACAGTGAGCTATTTTTTTCTCAAGGAAAGTATGCCAAAGAGATTTTGGGTAAGTTTCACATGGAGAGATGTAAACCCATGGATACTCCTCTTCCACGAAATTGGAGGAAAGAGAATGCTACTTCAGGAGAAGTAGTGGATGCTACTATCTATAGGCAGCTACTGGGTTCACTAATGTATTTGGTGAACACCAGATCAGACATTTGCTATGCATTTAACCAGTTGATTCAAGCTATGGTTAATTTGGCCAGGCTCTTTTGGAAGTCGGGGAAGCATGTCTTGAGATATCTCAGGGGCACTACAGATTATGGATTATGGTACAAATGATCAGAGGGAGTGAAGTTTCAAGGCTTCACAGATGTAGATTTGGCAGGCATTCCATCAGATAGAAAGAGCACATCAGGAGGGATCTTCAGCATAGGATCGACAAATTTTCTTGGTATAGCAGGAAGAAACAATATGTGGCACTCAGTTCACTCGATGCAGAGTACATGGAAGCAATTCAAGCTTCATGTGAGGCCATATAAATGATAAATATCCTGGTTGGTTTTTTTGGTTCTCAGATGAATCTGATGGTCATACATTGTGATAGTCATATTTTCATTAAACTTTCGGCTAATCCATTATTCTGTTATGAAACCAGCTCTAAAAATAGAAGAAAAGAGAGATCAGCGCCTTATAAATAAGCCACTTTGATGGGGAAACTTCCTTTACATTACATAAATGAACAATTCTTGGTTGATACAAATTAAAAAACCTCCTTCTATATATATGATTCCATGGGGTCACAATATAATCCTAGCCAACCTAACAATAATAATGTAAGGGAACAATAATAACAATATTGGACGGGGGTACAACAATAACAATAAGGGGACTACACTAACAAAATAAGGGACTAGACTAGTAATATAGGGACCTAAGATGCCCCTCTCCTTCCAAGAAGTGTTGTCCTCAACGCTTGAGTAGATCTGGATGCTTCTATGTAAAATTCTCATCCTTCGATGTAGAATCCTTAGTGGGTAAGTTCTTCCACTTGATGAGATACTCTGAAATTGATCAATTTCGTAGTTGCCGAGTTCTTGTTTCCGTGACTGCTTCAGTTTCCAATATGATTTTTCCTTCCGCATAAAGTTTGGAAATATTATTTGAACTGGAAGTTTGTCACCTATAACCTTTTTTAAGCATGAAACATGGAAAAATGGATGCACTCGTGAACAAGCAAGAAGCTCCAATTTGTATTCCTAGTACCAATCTTTTGCAGAACCTTGTAATTACCATAGTACTTAGTTGATAATTTATTATCCTTCTTAGCTTTCTTGAGGGAAATTTTTTTGTATCGTTGTAGCTGTGGAAATACCCAATCTCCTACATCAAAACTTCTCTCATTGTGATGTGTATCTGCCTGTTGTTTCATTCGATTTTGTGCCAAATTTAGCTTATCCTTTAAGAGTTGGAGAACATCTTATTGATACTCGATGTGATCTTCCACTCCTTGAACCTTAGAATTTTCTCTTAAATATGATGTGATGGATGGTGAATGATATCCATAAAGTGCCATAAACGGGGTCATTTTTGCTGGAGTATGGAAGGAAGTTGTATACCACCATTTAGTTAGAGGTAAACACTTGACCCATTATGTTTGTTTATCAGATAGAAAACAATGAAGATATTTTTACAAACATTTATTCACTATCTCTGTTTGCCATCGGTTGGAGGATAATAAGATGAGCTATGAGCTAGTTGAGTACCAAAACAAGAAAATAATTATGTCCAAAAATTTCCAATAAAAATGGGATCTCTATCACTTATAATAATCTTTGGTTTTCCATGTAGCTTTTTAATTGTTTCCATAAATGTAGTAGCAACTGTACTTTCTTTAAATGGATGAGATAATGCACAAAAGTGTGCATACTTGGTAAGTCTAACAATAGTACCACCATGATGAAACTCTTTCCTTTGGACTTATTTAAATCTCTGATAAAATCCATCGAAATATCCTCCCAACGTTGACTTGGAATGGCTAAATGTTGTAGAAGACCCGGGGTCTTAATTGTGTCAACTTTATTTTGCTAGAAAGCCAAAAATTTCGCCACAAAATTTTGAATATCAGATTTAAGGACATCCCAAAAAAATTCTTTCTTCGCCCTGTGGTAAGTCTTTAAAAATCCTGACTGTCCTCCTAAAGGAGAAGTGTGCAATTCCAAAAGAATATTTTGTTTGAGTTGGGAATTCTTACAAAGATATAAGCGATCTTTGTACCATAAGGAATCATTTTTCCAACTAAATGTACCAGGTGTGCTAGGATCTTGCTGCAAATTTTGAATGAGTGTCCACACTTCTTCATCCTTCTTCCATCCATCCCTTGCTTCGGTTATCCAATCTAATTGGATAATATAAATGGCACAAAGCAATGCTTCCACCTCTTCATCCTTTCTTCAGATTGCATCTGCAACAACATTTAGCTTCCCTTTTTTGTATATGATTTCAAAGTCATAACCCAACATCTTTGTGAACCATTTTTGTTGCTCTTCTGAATATAGTCTTTGTTCCAAAAAGTGTTTAAGACTATCATGACCATTTTTTACTTTGAAGTGTCTTCCCATTAGGTAAGTTCGTCATATCTTTAGTGCATGTAGTATTGCAAACATTTCCTTCTCATAAATAGCTTTATGTAAATACTTTCCTTTGATTGAACGAATTTCAAAAGCAACGGGTCTTCCTTCTTGCATTAAAACAACACCAATTCCATTTCCTGATGCATATGATTCCACAATAAAGGTTTTTTTGAAGTCTGGCATAGCTGAGACCGGTGCTAGGCACATTGCTTCTTTAATATTTTTAAATGTCTTAGTTGCTTCAGGAGTCTATGAAAATGCATCTTTCTTCAATAATTTTGTTAGAGGTGCTACTATTCTCCCATAATTCTTAACAAACCTGCGATAATACCCTGTTAACCTGATAAATCCTCTTATTTTCTTTATGGTTGTGGGCACATTCCATTCCTTAATGGATTTAATTTTGTTAGGGTCTACCTTAACACCCTCATGAGATACAATATGACCCAGATATTCCACCTCTTGTACTCCAAAGAAACATTTGGATGTTTTTGCATATAACTGTTTCTCCTCCAATAGTTTGATCACCCTGTCAACATGTTCAACATGATTCTTCCAAGACCTGTTGTAGATTAATATATCATCAAAAAATACTAGCACAATTTTTTTAAGGAAGGGTTTGAAAATGGAATTCATCAACCCTTGAAATGTAGAAGGTGAATTGGTAAGGCAAAAAGGCATGACCAAAAATTCATAATGACCCTCATGAGTTCGAAATGTTGCTTTCAAAATATATCTCGTGTTCGTTCTAATTTGATGATATCCTGAACAAAGATCAAACTTTGTAAAATAAATTTCTCCATGTAGCTCATAAAATAATTCATCAATCACAGGAATGGGAAATTTACCTTTAATAGTGAACTTATTGATCTCCCTATAATCTGTACACATGTGCCATGATCCATCCTTCTTGTGCACCAATACTACTGGAGCAGAGAAAGAACTTTGACTAGGTTGAATTATACCAGCATCTAACATTTTTGCAATCATACGTTCAATTTCTCTCTTTTGAACATAATGATATAAGTAAGGCCTGATGTTTGGAGGAACACTTCATGGAATCAAATGAATAGCATTATCATGATCACAAATAGGTGGGAGCCTTTAAGAGTTTCAAACACCTTGGAATGATCGTCTAAGACTTTTTGGAGATATGGAAAAATAGATTATTTTGATGTTGGAACTTCTAGTGAGCATAATTTTTCAATTACACCTAATTTTTATTTATTCAGAAGATTTTTCATGACATTAGAGATTATTATATTTCCTGGCTTCTTTTTGATACCCCGTAATTTGTCTTCCTTTCCTTCAGAAAAAAAATTCAAGAATTTTTTTTGAAAATTAAAAGCTACCATCCCCATAGATTGTAACCATTATACTCCTAGTACAACATCAACACCTCCGATTGGAATGGAAAGAATTGGACTATTCAATACATATTCCCCCATGGTTAACTTGATATTATGGAATTTTTCAAAGAAATTTATAGTTTCTCCATTTTCAACCATCACTTGACATTTTGATTCTGGGTATAGGAAACAATTCAATTCCTTGTCTACCTTACAATGAATAAAATTATGTGTACTACCCGAATCAATCTACACTATTACCTTTTTCTTCTTGATATGTCCTATCTTGAGAGTTTGAGGAGTAGTAATTCCTGCAAATGTATTACACAATATGGCCAGACTCGTTTATTCTTCTTCTAGCACATTTATGACCTTTAGTGTATTTTATATCGCAACTATAGAAAATCCTTTTTTCTATTTTTTCTTCCAATTGTTGAGGTTTCAACCTTGTAGGTTGTGGAAGTCTAAGAGTAGCAACACTTCCATCTTTATAGATGTGAGTGGTAGGTTTCCTTGTCACCATAATTTTACATTCAATTTTTATTGCCAACCTGAATGCCTTCTCCAATGAATCAGGTTCCCAAAGGCGAACCTCATGTTGGATGTTATCCTTTAAATTCCCTATGAAGACACCAATCTCATGTTCCTCTGGAATATCATTTACCCTTATATTTAATTTTTGGAAGTCCTCAATGTGCTCCACCACTGAACCCTTTTGTTTGATATTTATCAATTGGCTAAAGAAGGTTTTTCTCTTTATATCCTAAAAATGTGCTATCATTTCCTCTGTAAAAATTGACCAACTGACAATTTTTTTATGGGAGCAAAGCCATTGATACCATAAAAATGTATTTTGTTCTAAATGTAAAGTTGCAATGTTTACCTTTTGTGTGTTTTGAAAATTATTAATATCAAAATGTTGCTCCATATGTAGTATCCATGTTACGGGATCCTTGCCATAAAAATTCCTCATATCCATCTTTGGAATATGGTGGTTCCTCCATCCAATGCTAGATTTTATGAAATCACGATTAACATTTATGTTGTTCTCATCATGAATTTCCTCTACTATCTTTTCTCCATTAGGAAACATTTCTTGTATCAACATTGTCAAACCTTCCATGTCTGCTTTTAGATATTTTTTCATGTTTTCCATGTTGTCTTTCATTTTTTCATCGATCTTAGCTTCCATGTCATCATATTAGCTTCCATGTCATCCATATTAGCTTCCACACCTTTCTTCAAAGCTTCCATTTCATTTTTTATTTCTCTTTGCGAGAGTGAAATTTGGTGCACTTGCTCTTGTATTTTTTATATGTCATGTTGCACTTCTTTGTCTTCATGAGTCATAGTAGAGCCTTATTAAGGCTTAATGGATGTTCAATTATTTTTAGGGGGAATTTTATAACCCAATACTGATATCTATTCTACAATATGCCCTTGGAATCAATTCAAACTGATTTTTCAAACAAGACTTATGCAATTCGAAAAACAATACACACCTTTTTCTTTCTTTTGAGGAGCTCGATATTGAAACTGAATTGTCTCTGTGATTTTGAATCTTCAATATCTTAAATTCATTCCTGTATTATCCCTCTGAATCTTATTTTGAATGCCACAAGTCTGACCTGATTTGGATTCTTCAAGGAAAATTTATGCCCAATTTCACTGTAATATCCCAAAATGGGGATGCAACAATAAATGAATACAAAATTGGAAATAGCAGTGTAAATCAACTCATAAACATGGGAGACCAATATGGAGACATAAAATCATGTATTATATCAGCAAATAAATACATAATAGTGAGGCATGAGTCATATACAATGAAGGAACAAGCCTCCCATAAGAAATCACTCAACAAATGAACTGTTGTTACAATACAAGAATGTTGAAGACTACTACAACGCAGTTATAAACACACTGCTACAGAAAAATAATGTATAAGAGATGTAGGGCTGTTATATGCCTCAAAATATATGCCCAATACAGATCTAGGCTCAATACAAACTCCTACAAGGAACCCGGAAAGGGGTTTTCAAAATACACCCTATACAAGATGGGATCTAAAGTCCAATGGTTGAAGATTCACAGCAACCTAAAGGACAAGTGTGTAGGAGGCTTAAATATAACAGATCTTATGTATATCCCCTCAAATTTCTCCTCCCATGAAAGGATGAACCCCTCAATCACAAGAAAACACAGCAAAGGAACCACAAGATCTTCCACTGAAGCTTCCCTCCAAAATAACGCAATTCCCAACTAGAACAGTGCTAGAAATGATGGAAAATATATGGCCTAGTGCCAAAGAACTGAAATATTCCCAATAGCTCTCCAAAATTATCTCCCAAGAGAAGGAAACCTTCCTCCGATGAGAAACTAGCTCAGAAGTGGGATTCTAACCCCTCCATTGCTGCACCCTACAACATAGCACAATAACCTGTAGAAACTACACTGATGAAGAAATTTGTAGCTTGGCCTAAAAACCTGAATTTGGAAATTAATACAATACTCTTCCAAGAGGCCCTTCAAGGAAAGAGGTGGGATTCCCGCTCAGGAACACTCGGTGCTAAACAACACAGAAACCTTGCTAAACAGCAACGGAATGAAAAGTCTAAGCAGACCAATATCAAAATAATAATCTAAAAAATGATCTCATATGGCTTCCATCCTCTTCCTTAAATAGAATATAAGCTTGCTTTCCCTTGGCCCCACTCAATTAGTTCATTTCCTTCATGAGATCCATCTCCCTCCAAAATTGTGTTATTCCTCAATTAATCTCCACTCCTCCATAACAGCGTTATTGACTTGGTCAAAGTTGACTGAATCAATATGACCCAACCCCTGTTCACACTTGGAGGTGCTTTATTTAGCTGCTAAAAGGGTCTCCTTTCACACTTGAAGTGTTCTTATTGCTGCTAAGGATACTTATGGGCCTTCCCACCCACTTATTCAAATACATAGTGATAAAACAACTATAATATTCCATTTAGCTTGAAGGCTAAATTTTTGGAATATTACAGTCCTCCCCTCCAAAAATGTTGCTTTTCCTTAAGCAACTTTAAAAGGGAGAGAAAATTTGTCCCCTCCTCCTCTTGTGGCCTCCTCATCAATAGATCCCACCACTGCTCAAAATAATCTACAATAGATCTTCCCTCCAATGTTTCTTCCCAAGTATGCAAAACCAAATGGTTCGCATCATGAAAAGGTGGAAGATAGAAGTGGAAACCTTCTTGCTGTCCCATGGCCTCCTCAAGGAAGGATTTATGACTAGCATAGGGTATCTCATGCCCAATGAGAAACTCCCAAACCCATGTTATCATCCATATGACATGAGCCAATCTAGGTATCTCATCAAAATAATCCTCAACCCCGGTTTTATGCAATGTATTGGGGCTGCATGGAGAGATTGGATTTTTCCACCCAAGTTGTTTCTCTCTCCATTTATGCTAAGTATGGGGCTACTGCTGATCTTGGGCTGAAATGACATGGCCTCCAAGAATGGCCCAAGTGACCCCACTAAACAAATTAGCCATGAAGTGCTTCCTCCAAGAACTCAAGTTCTCCAAATGGCTCCTCCCATATGAAGAAAAGAGATGTAGCATAGCAATCATGGTTTGCCCATTTTCTCTCCTAAAACATGAAACATGGAAATTAGGGATAATCATGCTCCCAATGGTCACCTCCAACTCTTATTACACTCTCCAAATAAAGCTTCCCATGAACATAATAACATCAGAAATATAGGGAATTAAAAACCAAAGGAAACAAGTTTCCATGTGACAACTGGAAAGTGGACCATAGTTCCACACATGGAACCAGTGCAGTGCATCCCTTGTCAGCCTCAAAACAAAAAATAACAAGTTCTCTTCCAACCACTTTTTTTCTGCCACAATCATCCCATAAGATGGAATCATGAATGTAAAGTGTGGTGTCAATGGTGCACACCAAGAGTCATGTGGCTTCCCCCACAAACCACCAATAGAATGGCCAATCTCAGTGTTGCCATTGGCCACAAGTACATCATAGTATAATATGCAAGAAAGGATAATCCTCCTTGGTACAAAATTTTGATCATATAAAGTAAATAAGTACAAATAATAATGCAAAATTGTACCTTCTCCACCATGTACCTTGGTCCTTGAGCTGAAATGGCTCAACTGGAAATTCTTCCTCACCTCCAATGAGTAGGGTAGTAGCTGCTGATATATATCCTACTGGATGCCCTCCCAAGTGAACTCCTCCATCAAATAATGAAATGCATCAAAGTGCATGGAAATAAAGTCCACATGTGTTGCATGTAGTAGCTTCTTCTTGAGCTCAGAAACTCTAGTCAAGAAGACTCTACCATAAGAATAGATGACCTTTCCAACCACCATGTATCTATCATCTCCATCAGGGTCATCAAGAATCATGCAAGCACCAAGATCCTTGGAGTACTCTACCAAGAGTTTAGAACTCAAATATGGATCAATACTCCTCAGAGACATCACTGAAGATCTGAAATGTGAAGCTCCCCACATTCTTTTGTCCTCTCCTTTGACATCCCTCATGCCAAATTCATCCTCCAAATTGCTTCCATGCCCATCGTGCAGCTGCTCATGCTCAAATAGAAGTGGTGATATTTGGAAGTTGGCCTCCCTTGAGAAGCTACCATCCACAAAGAACCTCCTGATTTTGGCCAATGTAAGCATGAGTGGCCCCCATCTACTCCAATGCATGGAGGATTCCTTCCTCAAAGGAAGCACCCTCTATTTCTCCAAATCCATGGAGCAGCTCTCTTGCACCATGAAGATGTCATCCTCCATCACTGTAGCAACTTCTGTTAGCGCAGTATATGTAGTGAGAGTGGGTTGTGCTGAAAATGGGAGAATGTCTCCCTCCTCCTTGAGTCTATCCCAAAATTTCTGCACTGTAATAGACTCCTCCAAGGTCTTCACCCCTTCAGAATCTAAGAGTGGTGAACCAAATGGCAAGATTTATCTCACCAACTCCAATTCTGGTGGCCTCCAGGGTGGAATGCCTCCATGCAATAAGACATCAATGTCAAGAGTATACTGTACATATGGATGGAAAAATTTGTCCTCTCCCTCATAGCACAAATCAGTCTACCTCTTATTTTCATTAACTCTCTAAAATAGATAGGGGTGGGTGCTCTTCATTATGTGATGTTGACCTTCCTCCCTACCTTCTCCTTCCATCTACAATTTTTCACAATCATGTTATTCATTTATTGTGTCTTGACCTCCATATATGAGATCCTGGGGAATTCCTTGCAATGACACAAGAATCCCTCTTGCTGGAGCAAGTGCCCCATCTGCCTCTGCATGAGGTACTAGATGTGCTCTAGATATGACAACGCTATTGCCCTCAACATTATTTTCCTCCTTAGTATGAATGGGAAACCTTTCAATAAGTGGATTCTCTTTTAGAAAAGGAATCTCCATGCCCTCTTGCCCAAGAATAAGAGACAAAGATCTTGCCTCCCCAACAATTTTCTAAAATGAATCTAAGTTTAGAGGTTCCTCCAACATATGCAAAGCGTTTGTTTGTTTTGGTTTGTTTAGTTCCACCAATGATGTTTTAGAATGTTTCCCATCAAACCTTTCCACTAATCTCTTAGTGAACCTTGCATAAGAATAATTATTTTCATTTCTTAATGAAAAATACTCAAATATGCACCAAGCATGGACCTTACCTTCAAAATGTAGCGCTGCAAATTTGATGGCTTCATCTTCAGAAATTTGGTGTTGCTACAAATAGGTGTGTAACTCCTCCACCCAAGCTTTAGCTAAACATGTTGGTGATCCATCAAAAGTGGATAGGTAAAATCTGCTCATGTCATGTTGTTTGCTCCTCTCCACCTTGATCTTGCAAAACTCTTGAAAAGTGATATGATCTCTAAAATTCTCAGTTTGAGATTCATATTCTTGTATAAAATCACTAACAGTTTCCCTCATAGGAATTTCCTCTTCCTTCATCTCTCTCATAGTAGATTTTGGAATTTGACTACGGTTTGCATCATAGTGTGTAGCTACATGCTCACACCTATCATGTGAAAATCTAGATTTGGCTCTATATCCAAACTCCTTTGGAGATTCTCTCTCCCTTCTCATCTTCTTGAGATCTCCTTTGATGCTCTGTATAGATTTAAAAAGAAGCTTTGAGAGCCTCTCCTTCTTCCTTCCTCCACATAATGGAGTCTTCTCTTTTTATTTTCTATACATCTCTAATTCTTATTATTCTCCTAATAGCATAATGACTGAGATCCACAGGCTGAGCCAGGATTATGCTCTGATACCGCTGTAATATCCCAAAATGAGGATGCAGCAGTACATGAACACAAAATTTGAAATAGTAGTGTAAATCAACTCATAAACATGGGAGACCAATATGGAGACATAAAATCATGTATTATATCATCAAATCAATATATAATAGTGAGGCATGAGTCATATACAATGAAGGAACAAGCCTCACATAAGAAATCACTCTAAAAATGAACTATTGTCACAATACAAGAATGCCAGCGACTGCTACAGCACAGTTATAAAAACACTGCTACAGAAAAATGATGTAAAAAATATGTATGCCTGTTATATGCCTCAAAAGATATGCCCAATATAGATCTAGGCTCAATACAAACTCCTACAAAGAACCTGGAAAGGGGTTTTCAAAAATACACCCTATACAAGATGGGATCTAAAGCCCAATGACTGAAGATTCACTGCAAACTGAAGGACAAGAGTGTAGGAGGCTGAAATATAATATATCTGATGTAGATCCCCTCAAAGGTCTCCTCCCATAAAAGGATGAACCCATAAATCACAAGAAAACATTGCAAAGGAACCACAAGATCTTCCACTGAAGCTGCCCTCCAAAATAATGCAATTCCCAACTGGAACAGTGCTGGAAATGATGGGAAATATATGGCCTGGTGCCAAAGATATGAAATATGCCCAAGAGCTCTCAAACAGATTTCCCAAGATAAGGAAACCTTCCTCCCATGAGAAACTAGCTTAGAAGTGGGATTTTAACCCCTCCACTGCCGCACCCTGCAACACAGCAAAATAACCTGCAGAAACTGCACTGATGAAGAAAGTTGTAGCTTGGCCTGAAAACCTGGATGCGAAAATTAATACAATACTCTTCCAAGGGGCCCCTCAAGGAAAGAGGTGGAATTCCCACTCAGGAACACCCGGTGCTAAACAACACAGTAACCCTGCTAAACAACAAAGGAATGCAAAGTCTAAGCAGACCAATATCAAAATAATAATCTAAAACATGAGCTCATATGGATGCCATCCTCTTCCTTAAATAGAATATGAGCTTGCTTGCCCTTGGCCGCACTCAATTAGGTAATTTCCTTCATGAGATCCATCTCCTTCCAAAACTGTGTTATTCATCAATTAATCTCCAGTCCTCCATAGCAGCGTTGTTGACTTGGTCAAAGTTGACTGAATCAACATGACCCAACCCTTGTTCACACTTGAAGGTGCTTTATTTAGCTACTAAAAGGGTCTACTTTCACACTTGAAGTGTTTTTATTATTGCTAAGGATACTTATGGGCCTTCCCACCCACTTATTCACCTACCTAGTGATGAAACAACTATAATATTCCATTTAGCTTGAAGGTTAAATTTTTGGAATATTACACTCATAGAATGAACTAATTATGGACTAGTTCAGTAGAAAGAAATTGTATGGTATCTCACGTGCCATTGTTCCGTCCTTCGGCTCTCAAATTGATACACAGGAAACTAAATTCTATGTACTTGCGTCCAATTTTTACATAATTTTAATCAGATTCTCAGAGAGAGGGTTATGACGATTTTCCCATAGTCACCTATTTGAGATGAAATTCGGGAGCCTGAAAAAACCCTAAATTCCCCAGATCATCTCTCTGAAAATATTGCGAACCAAGATCTAAAATTTTTACATGAAGTTCCTCAGGATTTATGCTTCACGTGATGAAATTTTCAGCTTCTGAACCTTCGTAGAAAAAAAGGTATAGCGAAAATTCCACGATGACCTATTTGGATCAGCGAAACCCTAGAATCCAAAGCTCTGATACCAAATGTTATGAAACCAGCTCCAAAAATAGAATAAAAGAGAGATCAAAGTCTTAGAAATAAGCCAGTTTGAGGGGGAAACCTCCTTTACATTACATAAATGAACAATTATTAGATGATACAAATGAAAAAACCTCCTTCTATATATAGGAGTCCATGGGGTCACAATATAATCCTAGTCGACCTAACAATAATAATGTAAGTGCACAATAATAATAATATTTGGGTTACAGGGATACAACAATAAAAATAATGGGGCTACACTAACAGAAAAAAGGGACTAGACTAGTAATATAGGGACCTAGCATATTCCATGATAGGTCCAAGCACATAGACATCTGGTACTAGCATCTCAGAGATTGTGTTTAGAGACGCATTATGTTACTTCAGTACATTCCCACGGAATATCATGAGGCATATATTCTAATGAAGCTGCTTACCAGTAGCAAATTAGAATACCATATAGGTAGGATCGAGGTGGCACATAATACATTTCTTGTTGAAAGGGAGTGTTGAAAGTCAAACAAGAAATTGTAGCACACACACTAGTGTGGGACCACAAGTCCTAGTGATACATTAGTGTGGAGGCCAATTTAATTAATTAAATTTGTGTAGTATCTAATTTAATTTTCCCTTAATTAAATTGGACAATAAAATATAATCTTATCTCATAATCACTTGTAATATTTAACTGAGTGTGATAAACTCAGTTAGCTCATGTATTTCAAGTTGAGGGTGGTTGGTGAGGAATGCAGATTAATTCTATTAGTTATGGAGTTAGAGTTGCAGTTAGTGCATTATTTTAATGCATGAGTAATCAGTTTACTCGGTTAGGTGAGTTAAATTTAGTTGAACTAGTTGTAACTGTTTATTGCACTAGTGAGAGATCAAGTGAATTAAATCTTATTTAATTCACAATCAATGATTTTCCATGCAACTGATGATTTACTGTTAATAGATGCATGCATGTCAGTTCCAGTGGAGACTCAGTTAAGACAAAGGTTAAAGGGATGTTAATGATCAATTGTGTGATTGGTAGGTTCCGCGCATGCAACCATACATCAATTAGATTTCCCATGATTCTTGCATAGTTTTGGAAGGCTGAAATTCCTAAAGAATAGGGATTGCATTCCACATGAATTGAGCAAGAAAGGAAGGTTGATTAGAGGCTGAGAATTGGCTAAGTATTGGTTGATTTTGTATGGATCAATGTGAGACAATTGTGAGAGTGAAAAAGGCTCTTGTAAGAAGAGTGCATTGTAGTTGTTTCATGATTCCATGGTGAATATACAATAGAATATAGAGGGGTTTTTAGCAGCATGATTTCCTCGGGAAATTATCTATGTTGTGGTTTCATTTGATTCTTTCTTTACTTGTTGTGATTGGTGATCGTGTTTATTTTCCGAAATTGATTTGTAGAAGGATTCAGTATCTAGATTTAGTACATTTCTTCATCGAATTGATCCATTGATATACATATGTTTGTATAATTTCTACAAAAATCACTTCTCTAAGGTCTCTAGATTTACAATAATCTTGGTATTTCTTCAAGAATACCTTCTTCATTTCATCCCAAGTTGAAATGAAGTTTGGACCCAAACGCATAAACCTCCTGAGAGGTGCATCCTTAAGTGTATCATGAAACAATTTAATCTTTTGAGCATTCAAAGAATAGTCATAGCTCCTACATAACACATCAAACTTAAATAAGAAGGCACCAGGATCTTCACTAGAGGCACCACGAAAATTAGGAAAGGTTGAGGGAGGAATGTTTTTCATCTGAGTAACTCCACTAGTCTCCCTGATAGGGAATTCAAAGGTAAGAATTTCCTCTTCTTTCTCAGTGTAGATCCCATCTGTGTTACTAGTACCCTCTTCATGAGCAATATCCAACCAAGAGAGATCAAGACCTCTATAAAATATGGATTCCTCAGATATAATGGTTTGGAATTATGGTTCTTGAATAGGATTAATGAAGAACTCCTCTTTACATTGACTACTAAGAAATGATGTTGACTTCCTTGGGAGGGGAGGTTATAAATGGCAGCAAAACAGGATTTCCCAACAGAATATTGTGAAGTAGAAGCATTGACTTGTTTAGAATCAACAAACAAACTCTCTTCAAGAGTACAAACGTCATGTTCAGATTCTCCTTTTTTTTTTTCCCTGTTTCTTGCAGATCTCCTTGTTCTAGCCAGTGTATTAGTGAATGAAGTGGTTTTCACACCACCACGAAAAATGATTGAAAATATTGGACCTTATTCATCTATTATACAAACAAATTAAAAAATTCTACTTACCAAACAAGAAGGACATGACATTGGTGAAATTCTGATCTCTGCAAGTGCATAGGCCTTATCCCACGTCTTACCACTTTGAATCCTCCAATCCTTCAAAAATATCAAACAACAAAAAATCATAAAAATACTTTCAGTGTCATCCCTTAGCACGTCCCCGGAAACGATGCCAAAATGTTGATTCAAATTATAGGTTTATAATTTTTCAATCATAAATTGTCAACCCAAGGTAGGTAGGCTTATGAGATGTTGTGCAAAATATATGCAGGATTAATACTTAAAGTGTTTACTAATCAAACCAGTCAATCACTCATCAAAATAATGCCTATTTTCTGAATCAACATTTTTTAGCAAAGGCTATGGAGTGGATCTGAACATCCCTCTATAGCTCTTAGTCTTGCTGATGTTATCATAAAATATATGAAATAAAACTTACAACAAGAAAGAAATCAAATTGACAATACAAATCAAACTTGATCAAATGAAATCCACACATTTAACAAAAAAATGAATAACTTAATCAATTGATAATTGTTGTTGAAAACTTCAGAAAGAGTACATTAGCTGAATGAATTAATTATTACTACATGACAGAAATTAAAATGCACACACACACAACTAAGGAAGTTGTGAATGAAGGGGGCCCTCCCTCATTCACAACCCCTGCAATATTAAAGAGGCTTGCTCAGAAGAGCAGAAAGAACATGAAATATCGTATTAATATATAAATATTATAGTTGAGTACAATCTGATATATGCTATCAGTAAATCCTAACCCAACCAACTCCTTACATCATAAAACATAGTAAAATTTATAGAAGTCTGAAAGCCCATATTTGGCTTGAATGATGAAAATGCTAATCTGAGCTAGGATTTATCATTACAGGTACAATATCATCAAAATTATCTAAGTTGGGTCTACTCCACGAATGAAAGCATTGATTAGACAATTTTCGTTACAAGGTTGAAGCTTCTCCTCATGTGTCCAGCGAGAAGAGGTCTACGAATCTGGGTAGTTTCAAAGGTGGATTTGGCACGGACAATAGGACAAAATCCATGTATGACGAATTCCCCAAAAAACCCATTTTCTCATTTGATTTTGGAGGGAGTGGAACATAGCTAATCGCTAATTATGTTGTAGGAAATTAGAGTGCCTACAAGAAATCTGCTACATGATTCGTGGAGCGTCTATAGGAAATGCAGCCACACGAGCTGTATTTAGGAATTTCAGGGTGGTTTCAGATCAAAGAAAATTTGCATAGGATTCTTAGATCATTTCTTATGATAATTTCACTAAGGAAACAACTAGTTAAGGAATACTTAAGGTTGAAGGTAAAAATGATACCTTTTTATGTTAATTTGTATACCTTAAGCCTATAGTACCCTTTTGGCCAAAACTTAGCTAATATAATTGAAATAAGCATATTAGGGTTTAAGGAGAGGTCAAAATGGGAGACATAAGGTCTAGGAAAGATGTCAAAACTAGGAAAAATAGGGACTCAACAGTGCCCCCTTTGGTGGACCCTCTCCAACTCCCATGGTTGAATTTCATTATGGTCTAAGTTTGAATTTATTTTTTTTATGGTGGAGGGAATAATTTATATGGTGGCATTCATATATGGTATTCAGACCATATTTACAAAGGTGGGTTTTAATTATTGGTGGTGCATATGATAGAGTTTATTATTGTGCCATTGGTTTAATATATCCATTGGCATATTGCAAAGTTCTGAATCAACATACATTTTAATCCAAAGTCCGGTGGCGCGAAATTTTAATATATAACCAAAGTTATTAAAACTTGGAGTGGGCACATTATGTCGAAAAAAATATATGTGCGGTTATCGGGGTCGAACCCATGACCACCTTCGCGCCAACCAAACCTCTTACCGCCAAGCCACCATGTAGTCCTTGTAAAGGATGGGCGGCCATACCTACTTATAGTTATAGGATTTGACCAGTGGGGGTTTGGAGGGGGCTAGCCCCATGAGAGCAAACCATGAAGACCATAGGCGAGTAAAATTTTATATGTGGGGGATTAATGTGTTAATCTGGGGTTATATGCCCGTAAACCACATTTATGCGCTAAGACAAATGTTAAACCATGATTTGCATAAATTCAATTAATGCACTTTAATCCATCCTTATCCACCCTTAATCCAGATTAGCATTAATTTAAACTCAGAGTTTAACTTGGAAGATTTTTAGGGGCGCCACCAAATTTGGCGGGACTTCCAAAGTTCTCGGACTTATCTGGAATCTTCTCCAGATTTGGAGGAGGTTTCCTAGGAAAATTGAATGAGCCATATCTTGAGAAATTTCCAACCAATTTTGGCTCGGGAAGAGTCATTCCTAGCATATTGGCATGGTTTTAACACATTGGAATAGGTTGCAGAGGAAGAGGAGAAATTATAAAGGTTTTTTGTCACTTTGAATAAAAAGGAAGCTCAAGGCCACCAGGAAGGAATGCCATGCCTAGATCAGCTGAAGGCCAAATTGAGAGAATGAATAGTCATTTCTGATATATTTTGACATTCTAGACTCATTGGAGTATATTTGAAGAGTATTTTATTCATGTAAACAACATTTTTTTTGTAGAAATTATATGCACTAAGCATGCATATGTCCTAGATTCACCTGATCTCACACTATTTAACTTTATGCAAGATACTGATTCAATTCCACTTCTTAATATTTTGCAGAAAATTTAATTGCACACATATGTGAAGCATAAACAAAAATAATCAATCGCACATAACACAGCTTTTAACCGAGAAAGCCTAAAGTTGAAAACCCCAACTATATATTATGTATCATGGAATCATATGACAATCCTCATACAGAACTTATCAAGATCTCAGTATAGTACAATCGTCATACACTAATCAGGAACAATCTTGCAAATCCATGCACCGATCTTTGCCCTCCTACTAGCCTACCTCCACTGCACAATCATTGCTGAGGAATAGCTCTGAATGAATTTGAATTACCCTTTCCTTGACTGCGAAATCCTCATTGGCAACTCCAATGTGTGTGTGATGCAATCAATGCATCACTATAGTCACAACAAATATTCTATCTTGCCCTTTCACCTATCTCTCCACTGGGTCTCCACTGAAACTACCATGCACTATAGTTAATTTTTGTATTTTTCAGTTGATTAATGAGTTATTATTTGTGAATTAATTAACTAATTAATTCACTCCACTCTCACTAGTGTATCATTCATTTAGACTAGATACAACTAGCTCAATTGAGTCTAACTGAGTTAAACTAAATACAACTCCATAACTACTTCTTCCAACTGTGTCATAACTCTGCCACTTGAGTTCTAACTGAGTCCTCCATGCATTAGCTCTAGTAAACCCTTGGGAATTGCATAATTCCCTCAGTCCAATGATGTGCCACATCTGTGCACTGAACCAAAGTGCTCCAAGAGAATAAGTTGTTGTTTAGTGTCTAATTATTATTAAGAGCTAATAATAATCGCCATGCATATATTTTTAGATCAGCGATCTATAAATAGACTTCGCCCATTATTCTAAAAATAGAATTTCATCTATTTTTCCAACTTGACCAACCATCCACAAATAGCATCCTAAAACTTCTGAAATATGATCATCATGTCTAAAAATAGACATAGTCTAAAAATATACTTTCGCTAAAAATAGCCTGCGGGCCCACTTAGTGAAGGCGACTCTTTTCACCAAGCTCATCACCTTGTTGAATCTCAACACTCCCTCTCAACAATATAGGGTTATCCTTCACCCCAATCTTGCCTCTATGGTATTCGAATTTGCTCCTGGTGAGCGCCTTTGTCAGAATATCTGCATCCTGATCCTCCATAGGAATGTACTGAAGCAACATGATCTTCCGCTGCACACAATATCTGATATGATGATACCGGATATCAATATGTTTAGATCTATCATGAAACACTAGATTAACTGAGAGTTTAATTCAACTCTGATTATCACAATGTATCACTGTGGGATCTAAATGTGAACCAAACAAAACAACCAGAATCTTCCCCATCCAGATAGCCTTACATGCAGCTTGACTTGCTTCCATGTATTCTGCTTCCGTTGAACTAAGTGCCATCGATATTTGTTTCCTGTTGTACCAAGAAATCACTGTAGATCCAATACTGAAAATCCCTCCTGATGTGCTCTTTCTGTCTGTTGGGCTTCCTGCCCAATCTGCATTTGTGAAGCCATGCAAATTCACCTCATCTGTCTGTCTGTACCATAAACCATACTCAAATGTTCCCCTGAGATATCTCAGGAAATGCTTGCCTACCTTCCAAAAGAGCTTGGTAGGCTTAACCGTCACTTGTGAAAGATGGTTCACCGTATAGCATATGTCCAGTCTTGTATTGAATAAATACATGAGCGAACCCACCAACTGTCGATAAACAGTGGCATCCACTACCTCTGCCGATGTAGCATCCTCTTTCTTCCAATTTCCTAGAAGAGGTTGATAGGCTTGCAGCCTTGCATGTGAAACTTCTCTAGTATCTCTTGGGCATACTTGCCTTGAGACACAAACAGTTCACCTTCTCGCTGCCATATTTCCAATCCAAGGAAATAATGAAGGAGGCCCAAATCCTTCATCTCAAACTCCTTTGTAAGATCTGCCTTGCATGAGTGTATCAACTGCTCATCACCTGTTAGTATTAAATCATCAAAATAAAGTACAATGATTAAAATCTTACCCTCAACCATAATCTGGTACAAGTTTTCATCCGCCTCACTCTTGGTGAAGCCAAGTCCAGTGAAATAGCTGTCGATCCGAGTGTACCAAGCACGTGGTGCTTGTTTCAGCTCATACAATGCTCTTTTGAGCCTACACACATGCGACTCGCTGCTGAAGACCTAAAATCCTTCAGGCTTCTCAATGTACACCTCTTCCTCAATGATCCCATTAAGGAATGCAGTCTTCACATCCGTCTGATGAATGTGCCAACCCATCTACATTGAGAGACAAAGGATGGTCGGTATGGAAGAATACCGTGAAACAGGCACAAGTTTTTCTTCATAGTCAATCCCCTCGATCTGTGAGAATCTCCGAGCAACAAATATTGCCTTATACTTCTCAATGCTCCCATCTATACCTTTCTTTACCTTGTAGATCCATCTTGATCCTACAACTGATTTTCCCACCGACCTTGGAACAATCTCCCAAGCACTGTTTCTGATAATGGAGTCATACTCTCCACCATGGCATCTACCCATGTGGGCTCCTGCACTGCTTCTTCAAAAGAAGATGGCTCTGTCATGATACACTTGCTCATAAGAGCCATGTATCCAGTAAATCGGTCAGGTGACTGTCTCTGTCTGCGTTGTGATGTAGGAACTCCTACATTCTGTGCCGCATCAAGCTTCAGTCTCTCAGCTTCTGTGGTACGCTTTCTGCCTTTTCTGATGTTTGGTTCTGCGTGAGTGGACTCCTCCACTCCATGAATCTCCTCCTGTGGCTGATCCACATCTAGAGGCTCATCTTTGGGAACAAGAAGTTCCTCCTCCGCATGCAAGTGTAGCTCCCTCTCAAGCGACAACTTCATGGCTTTCACCTCATTGAATTTTATATCCCGTCGCACAACAGTCATCCGACTGTCTAGAAAATACACATGATAATTATGGGGTGTTTCTGTGTACCCCACAAATATCCCAACTTCTACAGTTGGCTCCAGCTTCTTCCTGGCGTCCTTTGTCACATGAATGTAAACAGGTGAGCCAAAAATATTTAAATGAGAAATATTAGGCTTCTTACCAGTAAAATCTTATTCGAGTGTACTCATGCCAAGTACTCTATGAGGACAATGGTTTTGCACATAAACCGCAGTGTTGCATGCTTCCGCCCACAAGTGCATCAGTAGGCCCTGGTCATGCAACATCACTCATGCAGCACCCATGATCATTCTATTCTTCCTCTCCATGACCCCATTTTAACATGGGTTATGAGGTGCTATGAGTTCTCTTCGAATTCCTTATTTACTAAAAAAGTCTTTGAATTCACCCCAGATGTATTCACCACCATTATCACTTCGTAGAGCTTTCACTTGCTTCCACGACTCCTTCTCCACCAATGCCTTGAACTCACAGAACTTTGAGAACGTTTCACTCTTATTCTGCATGAAGAAGATCCAGCATATACGAGAATAGTCATCAACAAATATAACATAATACCTGTGTTTTGGTTTTGAAGCAACCGAGAGAGGTCCACACACGTCTGTGTGAATTATCTCCAGGATCACTGAAGCACAGTTCTCCTTCTCATGAAAATTGGTCTTCAAAAACTTACCCATAGTACATCCCTTGCACTGATCTGACTGCGCAAGAGTACCCTTGGGAAGTCTAGTAGAAATATGCTGCAAAATCTTCAAAGCGCCATGGTGAAGATGGCCCAATCTCTTGTGCCATAATTCGCCCTCATCCCAGCTCACCACTTCTTCTGCTTTTCCCACCATTGCAGCGTAGCCATCTACCTCCAGCTTGTAGAGATTCTTAATTTGAACCCCTATGTTCTTGGTTTAACCCATTGTTTAATGTCAAAGGAAGGCTTTTCCCTCACTGAAAACAACATCATAACCTTTGTATTCCACCATTGCGACCGAGACCAAGTTATTCTTCAGACCTGGAATATGCATAAAATTCTTCAACAACAATAGATTACCGAACTCCCTCTCAAGGTAATGGTCACAATTCCATTCGCACTGTACTGACCATTGTCTTCCATCTCTATATGCATCTGGAGGTCCTTCTCCTCCAGGTCACTAAACAAATCCTTGTCTCCCGTTATATGGAAAGACGCACCACTATCAAGATACCACACTGATCCCATGCCGCTTGAAACCAAGCATGCGATCAAGGAGAAATCAAGTTCAAATTGCGAGGCTAAGGCCTCTCCAGTTGCAGATCTAGCAGCCTTCTTGTTCTTCTTCTTCTGTGGACAGTTAGTGGCGAAATATCCATGTTCGTGACAGTGAAAACACTTCACTTTGGACAAATCCTGCTTCTTGCCTTTAGCATCGGATTTTGAAGAATGTTTCTTCCCCTTCCCTTTCCTTGCTTTAGTAGCCAAAGCACAATTCTCTTCATCTTCATTCTTCAATGAAGATCCATCCCTGGTACCCCGCCTTATCTCCTCCTGCACAAGATCCGACCAAAGTCGCTCCCATCCCGGCAGTTTCTCCTGTCCATTAACAGAGTCTTCGTAGCTATGCCAAATATTTGGAAGCCCAAGGAGAGCCAAGATCACCAAGCATTCTTCATGAACAGTAACCCCCACACTTCCCATTTCATCCTTGCAGTGGACAAACTTCGTGGGGTATTTTGGAATACTGTCACCCTTCTCCATTTTTATTTTTCTGAGCCTATATTTAAGCGCCAACTTCCTCTGGTCACTTCTGCTTTGAAACAATTCTGTCAAAGCCTTCCACATTAAGAATGGAGTGGATTTCCCATGAAGGCTAGACAAAATACGGTCCTTCACACCTTCCAACAGAATTCTCCTCTTCTTTGTTGTCTTCTTTTTCCATGCGTCAAGTAATGCAGCATCGCTAGATCCCGTCTTAGGAACATCGCTATCGATGATCTACTTCAGCCCATTATCCTCGAGCACTACCTCCATCTTGTCCTTCTAGGCTATGTAATTCGAGCTCCCATCAAGGGAATACTCCAATCACAACCCATTGAAAGACATTTCAATGTATACTCAACTTCTATTCAAATTGTCCACCACCACAAACACACTTCACAATTGAAATATTCAATCAAAAATGCTCTGATACCATGTAGAAATTATATGCACTAAGGATGCATATGTCCTAGATTCACCTGATCTCACACTATTTAAATTTATGCAAGATACTGAATCAATTCCACTTGTTAATATTTTGCGGAAAATTTAATTGCACACACATGTGAAGCATAAACAAAAATAATCAATCGCACATAACACAGCTTTTAACCGGGAAAGCCTGAAGTTGAAAACCCCAACTATATATTATGTATCATGGAATAATATGACAATCCTCATACAAATCTTATCAAGCTCTCAGTATAGTACAATCATCATACACTAATCAGGAACAATCTTGCAAATCCATACACCGATCTTCGCCCTCCTGCTAGCCTGCCTCCACTGCGCAATCCCTGCTGAAGAATAGCTCTGAATGAATTTGAATTACCCTTTCCTTGACTGCGCAATCCTCATTGAAAACTCCAATGTGCGTGTGATGCAATAAATGCATCACTATAGTCACAACAGATAGCCTATCTTGCCCTTTCACCTATCTCTCCACTGGGTCTCCACTGAAACTGCCATGCACTGTAGTTAACTGTTGCATTTTTCAGTTGCTTAATGAGTTATTATTTTTTAATTAATTAACTAATTAATTCACTCCACTCTCACTAGTGTATAATTCAGTTAGACTAGATACAACTAGCTCAACTGAGTCTAACTAAGTTAAACTAAATACAACTCCATAACTACTTCTTCCAACTGTGTCATAACTCTACCACTTGAGTTCTAATTGAGTCCTCCATGCATTAGCTCCAGTAAACCCTTGGGAATTGTGTAATTCCCTCAGCCACTAATGTGCCACATCTGCACACTAAACCAAAGTGCTCCAAGAGAATAAGTTATTGTTTAATGTCTGATTATTATTAAGAGCTAATAATAATTGGCATTCATCTGTTTTTAGATCAGCGATCTATAAATAGAATTCGCCCAATATTCTAAAAACAGAATTTCATCTATTTTTCCAACTTGACCAACCATCCACAAATATCATCCTGTAACTTCTGAAATATGATCATCATGTCTAAAAATAGAGATATTCTAAAAATAGACTTGCACCAAAAATAGCCTACGGGCCCACTTAGTGAAGGCGACTCTTTTCACTAAGCTCATCATCTTGTTGAATCTCAACATTTTTTGCACTACTAAGCTAATATAGAGGCCCAAGCCATGGAAGCTTGACCAAGGAGATGTAGCCCAGGAGGGGTGAACTCCTTCATCAAAACTCTATGTTGATGGATCAATTGTAATGATTTGTTGTTATTTATGTTGCTGTTATTCAACATTTTATTTTCATACTTTATTCTCTTGAATTCACTCATAAAACTCAGTTATTTTACCTGTTGAACACACATAAGCGACAAGGAAACCTATGTACATCAAGCATAAGATCAACAAACAAATTTTAAATCTAAATGTGAAATTAGCACAAAAAAACTATCATTCATACTCAAATCTAATGAATGTTAGTTTTGCTATGCTAATTTCATTTTTGATTTAAAATTTCTTTGTTGATCTTGTGCTTGATGTATATAGGTTTTATTGTTGCTTATGTGTGTCAAACAGGTAAATTAACCGAGTTATTATTTGTGAATTCAAGAGCATCAAGTATGAAAATCAAATGATGAACAACAACAACAAAATACACAACAGACCATCACAATTGATCCATCAACACAGAGTTTTGATGAAGGAGTTCACCCCTCCTGGGCTACATCTCCTTGGTCCATATTCAATGGCTTGGGCCTCTGTATTAGCTCAATAGTGAAAAAATTGTTGTTTGAATGCATCAAATGCTCCTAAAACATACTCCAATGAGTTCAAAATGTAAAAATCTATCATAAATGACTATTCATTCTCTCAATTTGGCCTTTAGCTGATCTAGGCATGGCCTTCCTTCCTGGTGGCCCCAGGCTTTCTTTTTCTTCAAAGTGACAAAAACACCTATATAATTGCTCCCTTACCTCTGCAACCTGTACCAATGTGTTAAGAGCATGCTAATATTCTAGGAATGACTCTTCCTGAGCCAAAATTGGTCGAAAATTGCTTAAGATATGGCTCATTCAATATTCCTAGGAAATCTCCTTCAAATCTAGAGAAGACTCTAGATATTCCTCCAACTTTGGAAGTCCCGCTGAATTTGGTGGCGCCCCTAAAAGTTTGCCAAGTTAAACTCTAAGTTTAAGTTAATTATAATTCAAATTAAGGGAAGATAAGGACGAATTAAAGCACATTAAGGGCGTTTATGAAAATCTTGGATTATAAATTGTATTAGTGCATAATGTTGGGTTAGGGCCGCAATTAAACTCCGTTAACAATAATCTGAGTGCATTATTGTTGGCTCTCGCTATCGGTTCTAGTGGATGGTATTATGGGAGGGAGTTGGCCCCCTCCAGACCCCCACTGCTTAGTCCATATCACAATAAGGAGATGTCAAGTGCGTAGGTTATTAAGGAACAATTTGATGGCCCAATGGTATGGGTAGAGATTAGGTTGGGGGAGGTCGTGGGGTCGAGCCCCAAACTCCGCCCGAACTCAATACATTTTGCTCCAAGAACTGTATATAAAAACCTTTGTATAGATTGATTCAGAGTATGGTTTAAATAATGCACTCCCACATAATAAACTTTGGTTAATACAAAACCATAATATGCGCCAATATACCATATCCGCTACCACTATAGTTCAGACCTTAGGTTTAATAAAATTTAATGCAAACCTTTTACCATAGCATAAATTTCAAATTTGAACCTTGGAGTTGGATAAGGTCCACCAGAGGGGACACGTAGTGGCCCCTAGCTGCACCATGTGTCAGCATCTAGTTGGGATGTCCCTCATGTAAAAAAAAATCGAATTCAACCTTAAGAGCAGATCCTTAAAAAATTTCACTTTCAAACTAAACTAGTGAATCATGTTGTGACACTTGTCACAGTGCCACTAGGCATAAATTGAAGAATATTCCCTACATGTTAACTGGACTTCCATGTCATCAACCTGTCATTGTTCTGAATTTTTTCTTTTTAATTTTCATGTTATGAACCGCAGTCAACAGGCTATAGCTTCTTCATCCAGAGTCATTTTTCAACGAAATGAAGTGTGCCAAATTCTTGATGATGGCAAATGCGGTCATTCAGTTTCCAATCAATTCTGAGCACTTTCATTATTGAGCTTATATACTAAGCACCTGCTAATTCCTCCCCACTAGAAGCCTTTTGGACGCCAAAAGCTCTTGGATTACTGATAATGTGGATGAGGGTACTGTTCCCTCACCCTTCCAGTCTCTATCCACTGAAATTTTCCCATTTTCATCAATTGGAGCTTTTCACAAAAATTTAAATTTTTCCTTGATTCTTGTGACCTTCTCTTGCTATCATTGACACCATCATGCTGCAATTTTTCTAAATTTTCATAGTAGCAAGATATTCTTGTAGAAACCATCTTGTTCCTACCTTGGTCATTAATCAAAGGAAACTTAAAAACTGTCTCACCTTGCACACTGTCACCGTGGCGATTCTTAGTTGATCTCTCTTATATGAATGAATATGAAATTCATTAGATCAATATAGCTTTTCTTTGTAAACTAAAATAGATAATGCTCCCTCCCGCATACTCTCTCTCTCTCTCTCTCGCTATATATATATATATATATATATATTAAAATTTAAATATATTTTATAATTTAAATAGAAAATATTGATGATGATGACGGTTACCGTCCGTTAAGACCAATGCGGTCTATCAGACCTTAAGAGAGGAGAAAGAATCTAAGTTTGATTCTTCAAAATATTTTTTCTATGGTCAAAGAGAGGAGAAATAGTGCTCCAAGATTCTTATATGATCTTGATCTGATACCAACTTAATATGAGTATTAATGTTAGTTTTGTTGTGCTACCTTCATTTTCATATTTAAAATTTATTTGTTGATCTTATGCTTGTTGTACATAGGTTTACTTGTTGCTTATGTGTGTCAAAAGGGTAAATTAACTGAGTTTTATGAGTGAATTCAAGAGCATAAAGTATGAAATTAAATTTTTTAACATTATCAACATAATGAATAGCAAACCATCACAATTAATCCATCATAACAGAGTTTTGATGAAGGATTTCACCCCTCCTTGGCTACATCTCCTTGGTCCAACTTCCATGACTTGGGCCTTTGTATTAGCTCAATAGTGAAAAATTGATGTTTACATGCATAAAATTCTCCTGAAACATACTCTAATGAGTTCAGGATGTCAAAATATATCATAATCTAGGCACGGGCTTCCTTCCTAGTGGCCCTAGGCTTCCTTTTTATTCAAAGTGAAAAAAAAACTTGTATAATTTCTCCTTTGCCTCTGCAACATGTACCAATGTTCTTAGAGCATGCCAATATGCTAGGAATGACTCTTCATGAACCAAAATTGGTTGAACATTGCTCAAGATATGGTCAATTTAATTTTCAAAGGATATCTCCTCCAAATCTGGAGAAGATTCCAGATAAGTCTGCAAACTTCGTAAGTCCCACCGAATTTGGTGCCGCCCCTAAAAATCCTCCAAGTTAAACTTTCAGTTTAAATTAATGCTAATCTGGATTAAGGGTAGATAAGGAAGGATTAAAGCACATTAAGTGCGTTTATGCAAATCTCAGATTAGAAATTGTATTGGCACATAATCATGGGTTAAGGCCATAATTAAACTTCGTTAACATTAATTTAAGTGCATTATTGTTGGATCTCATCGTCGGTTCTGATGGATGGTCTTATGGGAGGGGGTTGTCTGCGATGTTGGCCCCTTCCAAACCCCCCCTGCTCGGTCCATATCACCATAAGGAGATGTCGGGTGCATAGGTTATTAAGGAAAAAATTGATGGCCCAATGGTATGGGCAGAGAGTAGGTTGGTGGAGGTCATGGGGTCGAGCCTCGACTCCACCCAAACTCGTTACATTTTTCTCCAAGGACCATATAATAAAACCTTTGTATATATTGATTCGTACTATGGTTTAAATAATGCACTCCCACATAAAAAAATTTGGTTAATCCAACACCATAATACAGTCCAATATACCATATCCGTTGTTAGGGTCCTATAATAATAGGGATCCTAAATTTTGAATTGACTATGTTAAGTCTTGTAATATTGTACATACCTTTACTTTCTGCAAATGATTTCCCATATCAAAAAAATGAAAAGAGGGTATATCCTAAAATAAAAATCAAAGCACTAAAAGAAAATAAAGATCAAAAAAGGATATAAAGTATGAACCCCATAAAAAGAAAAAAAAATAGATCCTGAAAGTGCTGCACATTCAAATTCCACTACTCTTCATTTACTTTACTTCTACAAATAAAATTGTGTGCAACTTGTCCAAAATGCCACAATTCATGATGATCATATAGTTTAATATTGATTCATTCATGCCTTTAAATTTCTATGTAATGATAGTTAGTGAATAAAGATATGGCCAAACCATTTAATCTTGGAAAATCAATAGTTAGGTAAAGAATAAAAATGAGCTCATCAGTTTAATATGAGCCATTAGAAGTTATAAGGTTAGAAGTAACTTAGATTTCTTATCAAAAGAAAATAAAAGGGTCAGCAAGCTCAAATGCACCCAATAAATGAAGTAAAAAATGTTAGGGTAAATAAAGGGTAGGTAGAATACTTTCATCAGTTAAGGAAAGCATCAATTGGTTCATCTCTAATAACTAAAGTCTTTCTAGCAATTACCCTTATGCTAAAAACCATATTTCCACTCTTGTAAATCATTTCCCCTAGAAAAAATCCCTTTCCCTTTTATTTTAACCCTTTTTCCTTCCTAAATCCCTTTTCCCCTTTATTTTAACCCTTTTTCCTTCCTAAAAACCCCTTTCCCCAATTAAAAAACCCAATTCCCTTTGAAAAATTCACTTCCCCTTTACTAACTCCCCTTTTCCATTAAAAACATGCAAAACCAACCTTTTGCATAGTTTTAAATGGTTAAAATACATTAGGCCCCACTTCATTTAACCCCTCCCCGATTTCGTTTTAAAACCTATTCCTAGTGTATTTTAAGACCCCACTAGATATCCCCGATCCCTTTTATATTTATCCCATTGACATGTTAATTTCCCGACCCCCTTTATATCATCCTAACCGCTCTTATTATATTCCATGGCCCACATATATTATAAAACCTTCGCATATATATTATACCCCTCTGCATAAATAATCCTAGGGTCCCACCTATCTGAACTCCCTACTCTTCCATTTGTCTAATCGCCATTCATTAGATCTAACACCCAATAGACCTTTTCACACCCCCAGATGTCCGATGTTTAAAACCAATGAGGAGGGTTAAAAATGGGTGGTTTCACACCCTCGCCTCCTTGCCACGCAGCATTCCCACAATCTATCACACCCCCCCATCCTAAAACCTCCTAACCACCTTTATGGATGCGATAAACCACCAACCTATCCCCGTGCCATGTGATGATACCACCGATGTTTAAAATTAATCAAACCCGTGCCATTGCAATAAACCAAAGTTCAAAATAATAAAACCTTATTTCTTAAACCGTTAGTTGTCTATTCTCTGTTGAAATTGTGAATAAGTGTCCAAGAAACCTTTATTGACCCAGTTTGAAGCCATTCCTGACTAGAATTGAACTCTGTTGCCACCTAGACTTCTGCGGACTGAATTCAACCATTTTCCAGGTAATCCTAAGCACCTGAGACCATTACTTAGGAACACGGAATTAATAATTGATAAATCAAACTAATCGATGGCCTCCCAGAGCATTATATCCATGAATCCTCTGCAACCACCTGTGCTAGATGTTGACCACACCCCTCTTGCTGATAAGGACTTCAAAATCAATGATACAGTGAATGATTTTAATCTTTTAGAGCTCCACTTTTGGAGCCATGAAAAAATTATTGACCAAGCAGATGATATCCATCAGTGGGATTCAAATTTGCCTAACTAAATCTTCCCACGGACCTTTCAATTCCTTGAACTTATTAGAATCTACCAAATCAATTATTTTCCCAATGAAAGAGATCTAATTACCCCAAACCAAGAAATATTATTCACAATTACTGCTCAATCTATCATTCAGATGTTACAGATACAACCAAAGCCTGATGAAGTGCCATTATCCATTGAAATCCTTACTGAACTCTACCTGAAGCTAGACTTCCCAAAAATATTCCAAATATTCCAGACTTTCCTTCCTCCATCAGTAGAAACCCCTGAAAGTAATCCTCTATATTCAACTTCTATATTTTCAGAGAGAACCAGACAAATTGTCACCATGATCTCATGCATTTTAGGGTATTTCACTGATGAACATATATATGAATCTATCATAGGTTTCTGATCCATATTTTTCCCAGGACAGCCTCCAAATTCAAAATTCAACTTTGCCCAATACCTAGCAGATGTAATCCATGATCAGCTAGTCAAATTACCAGAGGAAGGAGTATTTAAATACTCCTCAGTTTTGTTCCATTTTTTCTTATATTTCCAATCAGAAAGGTTTTCATTTAGCCTCCAAAAAATGGACACAGAGGGTAACCCCCAATCTGTAGTCTTTTTTACATCCTTGATCAAAAAGGATTCCATAGAATTCAGCTATAAATACTTCATTGATTCATTTGTTTATCCAATAGTTAATATGCTAAGCAGTATCATTCAACCTAGAGTCAGTGAAGAGATAAAGAAAGTGTTACAATTGTCAGATCCAAGTAAAACAAGAGACTAGTATTTATACCAGAATCATACAAAAATTAGGGTGTATGGAAGCCAGCTTACTCCATACAAGCCTCCAAAATACCTCCCAATGAGGTTATTTTCATTGGAATGCATCAGACAAATCCTGAATTCAGATGAAGTTAATTTCCTTTCAGCAAAGAAGAAAACTCAATTTAAGATTAAGAACCAGCTAGGTCCTTTTATTTGCAATAGTAGGAATGCTGGTCAGTAAGCAGACAAGTATTTACAAGATTTAAAATTCAGTAGTAGTTTCAAATGGCAATATGATCCCTTGGGAGTCATAAGTAAGTTAAGGGTCAAATTCAAATTGACCCCTTTTATTCACGAGTCAAAGCCTGAGGTTGAAAATTCCAACTAGTCAGAGTGGTTGGAAAATACTTTACAAGAGGTGGAGAAGCAGGTTGATACTAGTTCCATCCTGCTTACTCCAGCCCCACAGGATAGGAATTCAAAGAGGGCAAGAGAGGAAGGCTCTTATTCTACAGAGACTACTTCTGATACCAAATTCAAGCTAATGTACAGGAAAAAGGAAAAACTTAATCCAATGATAGAACAAGAAGAAATAGTTGATACAATTGAAGTGATTGATACAAATATAGTGGTTATATATGATGCACCTCCAACCGTTTCAGAAGAAACACACCCACTATCAACCTCTAGTGCTCAAATTATTTAGGAAAAACATAGTGTAGAGGTTTCATCATCAAGAAAACCAGTGGATAAAGAGAAAGATATAATGGAAAAATACAAAGAAATCAAAATCAAGAATGAACATTGAAATTTGTAACTGTAATATTCCAAATTAGTCCTAAGCTAATGGGAATATTCATTTTTGTTTTATTTTTTTATTTCATGAAAAAAAATGTAAAGGAGGATCATAAAACTCCTAAACAGTAAATAAATCAATGCCAAATGTAAAAAAGGCTATATCTTGGCTATGTAAGTAAGCACCCTTAGGTGTGAAAGGGGCTGAACATTTTTTACGGGGTCAACCATGACCAAATCTACAGCATTGTCTTGGAGGAGTTGCCATAAATGAGGCACAACACAGTTTTAGATGGAGATGGCTTGTGTGAAAGGAGTTATTTCACTAAAGGTGGTTTAGGGTTTTCAAGCTCTTAACTTATAAAAGGAAGAGGATGTCAGCATGAGGTTGTTGTTGATGGTATTATATTTTCTGAATATATTTTTTGTTTAGACATATATCATTCTCTTGTTTTTTAGTTGAGAATAGTGTTGTTTAGCACTGGGTATTCCAGATCGGGAATCCCACCTCTTTCCTTGAGAGGCCTCTTGGAAGATTTTGCATTTTTTTTCCACTATCTGGCTGTAGGCCAATCTTCTTCTTCCAACTAGAACAAAGATCCTATTGAGGGTTTGGTTGTCTTTGAAAGCTTCAGCAAGTGGAGGCTAGATATACTCAGATCTAGACCATTCTAGTGCTCCTTTTCAGTGGGAAAATCTTATATTCCATTGGCAAGAGAGTATTCGATCAGTGAAGCATCAATTTCAGATCTTGGCATGTGGCCAAACATATCTTAAGCCCTACAACGCAGTATTGCTTCCAAAACTGGGTTATTTTTGTAGGTGTTGTTGCAGGGAGTTTTTGCACATCAGCTGGAGAGCTGGTTTTCAAGTGTTGGGGATCTGCCCTTCACTATGAAGATCCATTGAATAAATTTCTATTTCTTGTCATATCAGATCTGATCTGAATACTATTGTACATTTCTGAATATCTGAATCATTCTATAGAACTGCAAACTTAGATCTTAGATCTATTTCTTATACATGGTGTAATGCTAAAAACTCCAAGGGGATCTAAAAGAGGAGCCTATCTAGTGTATGGATCTATTATAGATATAACATTTCATGCACAGATCTGCTCTAGATCTGAAGTGTACTCAACAGCTGTTGCAGCCTAATAAAATAGCATTGTCAAGGCAGTTTCTGTTCATATGCATGGTTGCAGCACCTCTTTTGAGGGATTTTCTTCTATTGGAGAGTTTTATTTCCTATTATACATCTTATGGGCCTCATTGTACATCTAATTTTTTGTTGTAAATGTTAAATAAGAGTCTCCACATTGGCGTCCTACTCTTAATTTGATGATCTGCATTATTTTTCCTGCATATCTTTCATCTATTGCTGCATTCCCCATTTGGAAATATTACAATGGTATCAGAGCATCATCTTGGCACAATCTGTGCTTTCTAAGAATCCAATATTTCTTCTAAAGATGAAGAACCTCTTACTAATAGAGAGAAGAGGTATCTAAAGAGAAGACGGAAGGAATTTTATTACACCAATGACAATGAAAACAAGGGTAAAACCCCTTTATCTGGAAGAATGAAATGGAAAGAGTTCTCAAAACTCTGTTCCAAACTCAACATGAGGTGAAAAGATAAATCCGGGGAATGAGGAGGAAAATACATGCAGATCCCTTAAGAAGATTTGCACATAAGGAAAGCCCTAGTTCTTCATATTATGTGTGTGTAATAACCCAAAATGGGGATGCAACAATTCATGAACAAAAAACTGGAAATATCAGTGTAAATCAACTCATAAACATGGGAGACCAATATGGAGACATAAAATCATGTATTATATCAGAAAATAAATACATAATAGTGAGGCATGAGTCATCTACAATGAAGGAACAAGACTCCCATGAGAAATCACTACACAAATGAACTTTTTTCATAATAAAAGAATGCTAGAGACTGCTACAGTGCAGTTATAAACACACTGCTACAACAAAATAATGTACAAAATATGTAGGGATGTTATATGCCTCAGAAGATATGCCCAATACAGATCTAGGCTCAATACATACTCCTACAAAGAACTTGAAAAGGGGTTTTCAGAAATACCCCTATACAAGATGGGATCTAAAGCCCAATGGCTGAAGATTCACTGAAAACTAAAGAACAAGAGTGTAGAAGGCTGAAATATAATAGATATTATGTATATCCCCTCAAAGTTTACCTCCCATGAAAGGATGAACCCCTCAATCACAAAAAAACACTACAAAGGAACCACAAGATCTTCCACTAAAGTTGCCCTCCAAATTTATGCAATTCCCAAATGGAAATGATGGGAAATATATGGCCTAGTGCCAAAGATCTAAAATATTCCCAAGAGCTCTCCAAACAAATCTCCCAAGAGAAGGAAACCTTCCTCCTATGAGAAACTAGCTCAGAAAGTGGGACTCTAACCCCTCCACTGCTGCACCCTGCAACACAGCACAATAACATGTAGAAACTTCGCTGATGAAGAAAGAAGTAGCTTGGCCTAAAACCCTGAATGTGGAAATGAATAAAATAATCTTCCAAGAGGGTCATCAAGGAAATATGTGGGATTCTCGCTCGAGAACACCCGGTGCTAAACAGCGCAGCTACCCTGCTAAATAGCAAGAGGAAGCAAAAGTCTAAGCAGACCAATATCAAAATAATAATCTAAAACATGCTCCCATATGGCTGTCATCCTCTTTCTTAAATAGAATATGAGCTTTCTTGCCCTTGGCCCCACTCAATTAGGTCATTTCCTTCATGAGATCCATCTCCCTCCAAAACTGTGTTATTCCTCAGTTAATCTCCACTCCTCCATAACAACGTTGTTGACTTGGTCAAGGTTGACTGAATCAACATGACCCAACCCATGTTCACACTTGGAGGTGCCTTATTTAGCTGCTAAAAGGGTCTCCTTTCACACTTTAAGTGTTTTTATTGCTTCTTAGGAGACTTATGGGCCTTCCTACCCACTTATTCACCTACCTAGTTATAAAACAACCATAATATTCCATTTATCTTGAAGGCTAAATTTTTGGAATATTACAATGTGTGAGAATTCAGCCACACAATCAGATATACAATGTTGTAGCATGCCTGCATTCTTGACAAGAGAAGAAGAAGAAGGAGAAACACCAAAGGAGGAGACTCTTGGTGGCTATCTCAAAAAATATGAATCTCAGTCTAGAAGATTCAGGGAGAATCTAAGCTTCCAAGAGTTTTGTCAACTTAAAGAGGAGAGAAGATCCAAAAAATACAATAGAAGAAGAGGGTGCATGCAACACACTTTAGGGAGGTTCTTTCCACCTACTCTCGATGGATCACCCAAGAGCTCAGCCAAGTCTTGGGTAAGGAAGCTAGACACATATTTTCAGTTGCATCAAGTTTCAGAAGAAGAAGCCATAAGAGTAACAGCGCTGCATCTACAAGGTAAGGCTTATGCCTGGTGGTTATTTGAATCTTCTTCATTAAAAAATGAAAATATCTCTACTTATGCAAGGTTCACTAGGAGGTTAGTAAAAAAATTTAATTTTAAGCAATCTGAAACTTCCTTGGGGGAGAAAAACAAGCCCAAGAATTCAAAACCTTTGCATGAGTTGGAAGGATCCATAGAGCTAACTCCATTTCAGAACATTGTTGAGGGGGTTAAAGATCTGCAACATGCTTTTCCAAGGGAAAAGGCCCCACTTCAGCAAGAACTTTCTTCTTAAGAAGAAGACATGAGGATTCCCTTTTCAAAAGGAGATCAAGTCGAAGGATCCCTTAATGATGAGGTATTCTCCATTGATGGAGAGAAGGGAGAGGAAGAGTTGGAAAGATCCTCCAGCGCTGTGATAGTAGGAGGAGATCTATTTCTATTTGGAGATGGAAGTGAAGCAATTGCTTCCACTAGAAGGGCTCTTATATCTTTGCAAGAAGCTCCAAGGGATCTTATATATGAAGAGCATGAGCAGCATGTGTCTAGGATGAGAGACAATGAGATAAAACAATGGAGGAAGTGTGTTCCAATATTGGATACATTCTTGGGGACACACACTATGATAGAGAATTCCTTTGTGGTCAAGACTCTTGACACCAAGGAGATGTGGGGTGTACATGGGTTAATTACATCTGAAGGAAGCACCTTAGACTGTGGAATCTTGTAGAAGGTAGGAGAAGGAGAAAAAATGAGGTATCACAGTGCTTATATGGCAAGAAATGATCAACTATTCCATGAAGGGAAGAGTGGGGCAATTTCTCCAATCAGGAGCACTCTTGCATCCTCAAGAGTGATGCTCCATCATCATGAAACTTCCACACAAAAATCAGAGATGCATTTACATAGTGGAAGTAGAGATATGATGATCCCATCTATTATGCACATGGGGATGACCCATGAGACATCATTATGTTGTGGAAAACCAGCTGGGAGACCACCTAATTCTGATTTGGTGAAAAATGTCTCATATTTTGATGCTCCATTCAAAAATCCAAGAAGGAAGGGGGAATTAGAAGACTATAATACAATATTGAGAGTGTTGGGGGAGCTCAAGGACGAAGGAAATATTTTCTCTTTATCACCATTATCCACTCTCACATCTCATATTTTTCTAAGAGAAGATGTTGCAAGAATGAAGAAAGGCACCATCATGGGGCAAGGAGGACAATCCTTGGCTATGGAGACTCAGAAGATAATCTCACATGGAGAGAAATCTTTCATACATGATAGGAGATGGTGGCCACACATGTGTACTTTGGCAAGACCAAGGAGGTTTTGGATAGATGATAGCCTTCCATGGGAGACTAACTTCCAAGAACTCCCATTTTTATTGGAGCATGTGCATATGCAAGAAGGGCAGCAAGGAAGGAATAGCAACCTTCCATCTTATACCTTTGGCATGGGAGATGTCAAGGGGGAGAGAAATGGAAGGTATGGCCTTCCAACATACACCTTTGGCATGGGAGATGTTAAGGAGAAGAGCAGCAACATTACAGACATTTCAGTTGATACATTATCAGTGTTGTCATCGTTGGGGAGATTAGATCCATATTGGAAATCCCAACTGTTGGTGGAATATTCCAAGGACCTTCACACATGCATGATTCTTGATGACCTGCTACATGATGAGGGCTATTTAGTCCAAGATGGAATTATCTATAATCATGGTAGGATATTCTTGTCTAGAGCCCCCAAGGTCCAGGAGAAGTTACTACAAAGGGCCTATGAAGAGTTCTATTTCAGCCACACTTATTCTATGAAGCTCAACAACATCATCTTGAGGAGCTACCATTGGGAGGGCTTTGAAGGAGAACTATATCAGCATTATCAAAGATGCATGTACCATGTGGAGATGGAGTAGCAACATAACTCTATGGAAGAGTTAATTCAGCCCTCTTTTTCTCCTTTTGAGGAAGGGGATAGATCTATGCACCACTCCATTTGTATGAGGAGATTTGTGGGTGAAGAGCATACTCATGTAAATTATGTTTTTTTTTCTGATTGTATGCATTATTTTACTATGTATATGTAGGCCATGACTCCTAAGAGGAGTTTTGTACCTTATAAACTTCATGGCCAACTTTGGGCCAAAAATATTTATGAATATGGCCTCTCCCTTGGTGGACAAAGGGATATTTTGCAACATGATGGGTGCTTCCCTAAGGCACCAAATATATCTCACACTTTTAGCCATGGTGAGATGATATGGGAAGCAATTAAGTGGTGGGAAAACTACTTAACACATCTAGATCTGATGCAGGTAGGAGATGCACTGTGTTGGTTCCACATGTGGGACTATGACCCACGTCCATATGCACAAATTTCTGTTTGCAAATATGTTGTTTTGATCCCCTACATTGATGATGTACTTGTAAATTTTATGGGGATGTATGGAGGGAGGAGGGAAGGTATGTATATACCTCATGGTATGGAGACTCTCTATGTGTCTTATGCTACATGTTTCAGGGAGAGCATTGGGCAAGCCATGTTTGTTTCAAGTGAACTATTGTCTCCTTACAAGATGAACTATTTGCATCTCATGAGAGCTTGGGAGGATAAATTCATGGAGGGATGGATTGGTGCACACAGCTTATGGAGGAAGCTTATCACATGTTGGTGTCACCAATGGAAGAAGAGATGATTTGAAACACTCACCTTATCAGTTTCTTGAGGACAAGCAACATTTGGGATGGGAGGACTGTAATATTCCCAATCAATCCTAAGCTAATAGGAATATTCATTATTGTTTTATTTTTTTGTTTCATGAATAAAAATGTAAAGGAGGATCATAAAACCCCTAAAAAGTAAATAAATCAATGCCAAATGTGAAAGGCACCCTTAGGTGTGAAAGGGGCTGAAAATTTTGACTGGGTCAACCATGACCAAATCTACAACACTGTCTTAGAGGAGTGGCCATCAATGAGGCACAGTGCAGTTTTAGACAGAGATGGCTTGTGTGAAAGGATCTATTTCACTGAAGGTGGTTTAGGGTTTTCAAGATCTTAACTTATAAAAGGAAGAGGATGGAAGCATGAGGTTGTTGTTGATGGTATTAGATTTTATGAAATTATTTTTTGTTTATACATATATCATTCTCTTGTTTAGCTGATAATAGTGATGTTTAGCACTGGGTGTTCTTGATTGGGAATCCCACCTCTTTCCTTGAGAGGCCTCTTGGAAGAGTTTTCATTTCTTGTCCACTATCTGGTTGAAGGCCAAGCTTCTTCTTCCAACTACAACAAAGATCTTGTTGAGGGTTTTGTTGTCTTTGAAAGTTGCAGCAAGTGGAGGCTAGATCTACTCAGATCTAGACCATTATAGTGCTCCTTTTCAGTGGGAAAGTCTTCTATTCCATTGGCAAGAGAGTATTGGATCAGTGGAGCATCAATTTCAGATCTTGGCATCTGGCCAAACATATCTTAAACCCTACAACATTGTATTGATTCCATAACTACATTATTTCTGTAGGTGTTGTTGCAGGGAGTTTTGCACATCAGTTGGAGATCTCGTTTTCAAGTGTTGGGGATCTGCCCTTCACTATGAAGATCCATTAAATAAAGTTATATTTCTTGTCATATCATATCTGATCTGAATATTATTGTACATTTCTGAATATATGAATCATTCTGCAGATCTACAGACTTAAATCTTAGATCTACTGCTTATACATGGTGTAATGCTGAAAACTCCAAGGGGATCTGAAAGAGGAGCCTATATAGTGTATGGATCTGTTATATATGTAACATTTCATGCACAGATCTGCTCTAGATCTAAAGTGTACTCAACAATTGTTGCAACCTAATAAAATAGCGTTGTCAAGGCAGTTTCTGTTCATATGCATGGTTGCAACACCTCTTTTGAGGTATTTTCTTCTATTGGAGACTTGTATTTCCTATTGTACATCTTATGGGCCTCATTGTAAATCTGATTTTCTATTGTAAATGTTAAATAAGAGTCTCCATATTGGCCTCCTACTCTTACTTTGATGATCTGCATTATTTTTTCTACATATCTTTCATCTATTGCTGCATTCCCCATTTGGGAATATTACTGTAACTTATGCCCAGTATTGGAAACAAACTCCTAGTGACCAAAACAAATTACTTTCAGCTTTTTATTACAAAACTAGAAATATGAAATTGACATTTTTGCAGCCAATAGTGCAGGCTCCAAAATCATTAGTAGACTACAAGAAAATAGCCTTTGAAGTTCTTTCTAAAGATGTACATCCCATAGATCAGATTGAGTTTCATAAAAAAGCAGAAGAAATGATCTATTCCACTATGAAAAACAAGGCTTTAAGTGTCCAAAAACTACAGAATTCTCCAGAAAATATTAGGACACGGTTAAAACTAGAGAAATCTTATTCACAAGCAAAGGATAACAGGATAAAATCACTTGAAGAATTGATCATGGAGGTTGGATATAATCCAAAGGATATAAAAGAAGCGGAAAATCTTATCAAGAAAAAGAATGTAGATAGCTGCATTGAAGAAAAAACTGAATTTACCAGAAACAGAGCATCCACAAACTAAAGAAGTTTTGGAAAATGAAAATCAAAAGGATGAAATGATGAATCTCATCATTTAGTTGACATCTCAACTGAAAGATATGGAAACTGAAATGGACAAATTAGTGTAGGAAAATCAAGACAACATGGAAGCAGTTCATGTTACTACCATTCCTATAGCCTCCACATTATCTCCATTGGCAACATCAGTTCCAGTATCAACAGAAGTTCCAGCCACTACATCATCAATAGCATCAGTAGTGCCAACAGCCCATCCCAATGATGAGGCAAGTAATTTGATTAAATCAATTCAAGATATGTCAATACAAACTATTGAAATCAATAGGCTCAAAGAACAAGTGAAAAATCTAGAAGATGAAAAGAAATTGGCTCAGGTAATGCATAAGGCTGAAACATAAAAATCCAATAGATTGAATGGCAGGATCCAAAAATTATAAAAGGAATTGACATTAGCAGAGCCTTTAGCCTAAGAAAAGAAACAACTATGGGCCAATATCATTAACTATTTTAATGATATTTGGCCTTATATCCAAGTTATATTTGAGCAAAATGATTTGATAAAAGAAGCAAGTAACGCAATTCAGAAAGTCAAAGAAGAGCTTGGAAAGAAACCAGAGGAAGCCACTGAGATAATTAAGTTTCTTAATTCTAAAAACAAGAATGAATTAGAAGAACTTGGGATAAGTGACAGAACAGAAACCATCTTAGAGGTGAAGAAAGTGATTTCCAAGAGAAATCTAATGACACAACTTGAGGACAAGTGTCAAACTATGGAGCTAGCAGTGAATGGATTCATGAACAAGTTTGATGTTTTGAGACAAAAAGGTCTGCCTAATCCAATAGTAATCAATGATAGACTAATGAGGCATGAATTTTATGATAAAAAGATCAGGGAAGTAACTAAAGAAAATTCCAAAAATTCCTCATTAAAAGGAATTCCTACAGGCAAAGTACTCGTTCAAATCTTTGAAAATCTCTTTTACCTCCAACATGAGGTAAATCATATTTTTGTAAACAAGCCTACATTTACCAAGTATACTAAGGCAAATGATATTTACAGTAGGATGGAAAAAATAAAACTTCTAGATGAAGAGGCCTGGGAAAAATTGTGTGATTTACTGTGACATATAAAAGTAAAAAACAAGTAAAAGAGAGACAAGATAAAAGAGCAAAAAGAGCAGTCAGGTAAAAGAAAATTCACAGAGTTAAAGAGTAGATAGATAAAGACAGATGAAGACATTTTAAAGAAGAATTCACGAGTTAGAGTTGAATACAGATGAAAGACAGCCAGCATAAAAGATACAGCCAGCGTGAGAGATAAGACATCATAAGAGAAATAAACAGCAAATCAAATAAACAAGGATAGCTTGCATTTAGTTAAATTGGTGTCTTTATCTTCTTGCATGAATATTTTTTTTTTCCTCGAATAAATCCTAAATCTGTTGATAGGATATCTTGTAATAAGGTGTATAAATACTTCATCAATTTGAAGTATTGAGGGTGGATTCTTGAACATTTCTATAGTTGAATTGATCTACTACCTAAGGGTTTATTGTACCATTTCCAAGTTGACAGAAAAGACAAGTAATAAAGGCATTTCTTAACAGGTTTCATGTGTTGAGCTACTTCAATGAAGTATATTTCAATTGTTCTTGTTATTTTCTTAAGTATTCCATAAACTTGCATGTTTTTATAAATCCGAATGTTATAATTGGAATTTTACTACAGAATTTGTTTAATTTCACTCTGCTTTGAACTATTATACATTTTAATTTTTTCTTCTGATATCTAGCTTTGAGAATTCTTAATCTCTCTCTAATCCCGATTGACCTCTTTCACCTTCCTTCATCATCTGGTTTAAGGAATCCTTAACTGCTCCTTGATCCTGATTGAAAATCACTTCACCATTCAACCTTTAAGATCTGATTTTGCTCAGCTACCCTACCCTGTGACACTTCCTTTATGACTTGATTCTATTCTATTTTCTTGATATAGTGACTCCATAGCCCAATGGAAAACAAAGAAGCACCTATCCATCTAAATCAGTAATTCCACCAACAAATCAAAATCAAACCAAATCAATCTTACATAACTAGCCTAAAATCAATTAAAGCAACAAAGTTAAATCATTAAGAGAAAGCCATCTCTGAGAATTAGGAAGGCTAGATCCTAATCTCCAAAATTGGTTGATATTTACCTCTAATATTTATTTAACACACATGAAAACCCTTGGAAATTTTGGAGAGATAACATACTGGCGACTCCACTCGAGAAATCAGTGCTCAGTTAAATAAATCTTAAAGGAAACACTTTTTCTCATCTTTTCACCTGAAGTTTTATTTAGGGTTGTTAATTTTTTTTATTAAAAGTTAAAATTATGGCTTCTAAAAAACATATTATACCAGGGCTCATCTTGATCCATAGCCTACTACAATTGTTGATGATCTTGACAGAATTTTAAGAAAACCTAAAAAATTAGAAAGTCTAGGAAGTAGTAGTCAATTAATTAAATCAAATTTACTTCCTAAAGAGTTATCAAGCATACGAGATATTCAATTTGATTGATCATTTGAGAATTCCTTATTTAGAACCAAATCTGAAAATTTAATCTATGATATTTTAATAGATCCTAATTTTATTCAATTTATTGAAGAAAAGAGGAAACTATAAAACTTGACTTAGATCAACAAGTTCTAGAGACTTTTGATAAACTTGATTTTTTGGCCTCAAATTTGATTAAGGATATAGACGAAGCCTATTTTCAACAGTGTGTTGAATTAGTTTCCCTAACTTCTACTACCCCTGAGTGTTCTACCATCCATTCAGAGACTGTAAATATAGATTTATTTAGTACCACCTCATCTATAATATCCACCATAGTTCATTCCACATAACCATTCATCCCCAAGCTTCCTCTTCAACCTAAAGTTTCATTCTCATCTTCTAGTGTTCCAAGTACATATTCTAACACTTGAAGCTCATCTCCAAACACTTCAATTTAATCTCCAATCACTTCAAGTTCATCTCCAAGCAATACTACTTTACCTCCCAGTCAAGCTAGAATCTTAGCCATGGCAGCCAGATATGCCCCTTTGGTCTTACAGGCCCCTTTACATGCCATGCCAAAGGATTACCAGAGTAAAAAATTTTAGTTTGATGGTACTGGTCAATATACTACTCAACAACATGTAAATAAAATGACTGATTACTTTGAATTACATTAAATTGATGAGGTTGATGTTCAAATGAGATTATTTGCACAAACATTAGCAGGAGATGCTAAGAAATGGTTTAAATCTTTACCTACTAACCATATTGTTGATTTAGCTGCTTTTCATCAATTGTCATTAATATATGGGATCAAAGAAAGAAAACCCTTTACAAATATTTTTTAAATATGAAAACATTAGGAGATATACTAATGAATCTATTCACGATTATTGTACTAGGTTTAATAACATTTACAATGCAATTACAGTGAATATCACACCCCCACCAAAATTTGCCCTAATCAAATTTCCTGATGGTTTTGATGCTCACATGTCATATCAATTACGAGAAAGAAACCCTGCATCTTTGGAGAAGATGCAAAGTGATGCAGTTAGTGTAGAAGCAAACTTGTTAGCTAAAAGAGCTAGGATGAGGAATGAAAGAAGAGTGACTGTTAAGGAAGAACCATCCACATCAGAAACATTAAGATAGATAGTTTAGATAAAAGTATGGAAAGAATAATGGATAGATTAGAAAACATGGAAAGAAAACCTTAATGGGAAAATCAACAAGGTCCCCAAATTAGAAATCCCAACTTTAAGAAAAATCCTAATATTGGTAAATCAAGAGAAGTAGTACCTGGTCAACAGATTAGACCACCTTTTCAACAGAACTATACTGAAATTTTACAACAAAATGATGAAGACCAGGACACCCAGATAAACTTGATGGGAATAAATGATAAAAATATTATTTTTCTTACCTAAGAAGAACAGGAACTATACATGTTACAACAATTGCAGTTAAAATCTGGAGAGTCCTTTGACTATAAACAAGGCTATGAATCTTCTATCTACGAAGTTCATAAACAATATAGCCTTAGAAGTAAGAAGAACATAGAAGCCCCTACTAAGAAAACAATCTAGTCTCAGACTAAGAAAACAATAGAAGCTCCTATGACCAAAACTCTACAAATCCTCCCTAGAGAAACCCATAATACCTCAAGCCCAAATATTGTAGACATCACATCTACTGCTACTAAAACTTCAACTGCTGCTACAACTACAGCTTCCACTCAAACTATTCCACACAATAAAATTGAAAATAAAGTAGTGGAAACACAAACTGAAATACCAATTGTTGATAAGAAAGGAAAAAATACACAAAATAAAATTGGTAAAGATGAAATCAGTCAGTTAGGAAAAACTCAAGTACCATTCAATATTCAAGTTGAGATTTCCAAATTAAAAATACCAGTTCCTTTAACAGAGCTGATGAAAAATGATTCATACAAAGCCAAAATCATTGAAACACTGAACATAGGTGAAGGAGAAGATGTTGTTAACCTCAATGATGATCAACCTAAGTTATTATTTTGTCCTGATGTTAATGGTAAAAATCAACAATGAGGTGTCCCTCCATTCTACATTAGCTTGAACATTCGTGATAAAATCTTACACAATTATATGTTAGATTGAGGAGCATCTCATAAACTAATGCCTAAAGGAATGGAAAAAATGAATTTAGACATCACCAGACCATACAAAGACTATTTTTCTTTTGATTCTAGTCAAGTTAAATGCCTCATCCTGATAAAAGACCTGTGTGTAACTCTAGTCTAGTGTCTAAAAAAAAATATTGTCATGGATATTGTAGTTGTTGATATTCCTCCAAAATATGGAATGTTATTACCTCGCTCATGGGGAGAAAAATTACAGGGATCACTACAATTAGATATTTCATATGCCACAATTTATGTATTTTGTCAGCAAAGAAAGATTTACAGAGAAACTTTGATGAAATACATGGTTAGTAGTGCAGAAAAACCACAGAATTATCCTATTATTCTCTGCATTCTGATATGGATTCTTTTATCTTACGTAATTCAGATACTGGTAAAGATAAAATTACAACAGTAGAATAGAAACATAAAAGAATTGATATTGACAATATAACTCATGAGTCTATGTGGCATTTATATTTTGATGGTTCTGTAAACAGAATAGGAGTAGGAGATGGAGTATGGATTTATAATTTAGAGAATGATCATTCAGAAGGACATGCTTTCAGGTTAAATTTCAAATGCACTAATAACATGGCAAAATATGAAGCGTTAGTGTTAGGACTGCAAATTGTAAGAAAACTTGGATCCAAGAGAGTTTCTGTCATGGGAGACTCATAACTTATAATAAAAAAAATCAAGGGAGAGTATCTTGTCAATAATCTTAGACTTAGCCAATACAGAGAAACCATTCTATATTTGATAAATTGTTTTCTTGAAACTGACTTTGTTGTTATTCCAATAAAGAAGAATATGGAGGCACATAGTTTGGCTACTTTTTCTAGCACATGCAGATTACCTTTTCAACCAAATCATCAGTACACTGCTAAGGTAAGACATAGGCCAAATATACCTGATAATCTGAAATATTAGCAAATCTTTTCGCAAGACTCACAAATCTATAATTTCATGAATTCCGAGGGAGAGTTTCAAAACTGTAATATAGACATTGATTGCACGTTATATTATACTATAAATAATGAGATAGATGTAATTGATGTAGATAAAATAGAACCAACTAAATTCACTAAAGTAGAAATAGAAAAATTATAAATAGTATAAATAGAGGAATTAATCAATGATGAATCAGAAATTTTAAACCTTAAAGACAACATTTTTCCTAAGGGATTAGCCCCATTAGAAGATCTTTTTGACTCAAATGTTGTAGCTAGAAAACCCGAAATGGAACCCGTAAAGTCAGATATAGAAGAATGTAACATAGGAAAAAAATAAAATCCTAAACTTGTCAAGATATCCAAAGCATTACCCCCAGCTGAAAAATTGAAATACATAAGTTTGTTTAAATAATTTCAAGATGTCTTTTCCTGGAGTTATGAAGGCCTTAAGTCTTATGATACTAGTATTATCCAACATAAAATACCCATCAAAGAAAATCAAAAGCCCTTTAAACAAAAGCTTAGGACAATTAATCATGTTCTTATGCCATTGATAGAAAAAGAAGTTAAAAGGATGTATGAGGTGCAAATCATAGCACCTATTAAATATTCTGATTGGGTCTCTAATTTATTCCCCACTAGAAAGAAAACAAGAGAAATCAGACTCTGTGTTGATTTCAGAAACTTAAACAAAGTCTCATTAAAGGATAACTATCCACTCCCTAAAATGGACCATATTCTACATAGGGTAGTAGGATCATCCAGAATTTCATTACTTGATGGATTTTCTAGATACAACCAAATCCTAGTCCAACCTAAAGATCAAGCAAAGACTACATTTACCACTCCCTGGGGAACTTTCATTTACTTGAAAATTCCCTTTGGATTGATGAATTCTGGAGCTACATTCCAAAGAGATATGGATATAGCTTTTGCAAAGGAAATTCATGACCTTTTAATCATTTATCTAGATGATATCACAGTATTTTCCAAAACAGATAATGAACATCTAGATCATTTGAGAAGAGTTTTCATTAAATGTAGAAAATTTGGTATTTCCTCGAATCCTAAAAAGACACTTTTTGGATTAGAAGAAGGTAAAATCTTGGGAGAAATAATTTCAAAAGAAGGTATTAGAATTGATACAACTAGAATAAAAGAAATTTTAAACATCAGTCATCCTCGAAAAATCAGAGAATTACAAGCATTTCTTGGCAAAATAAATTTTCTTAGAAGATTCCTCCCTAATTTAGCAGAACTAATTAGGAAATTAAACATCATGTTAAAGAAGGATTCAACACTTAAGTGGATAGCAAACCACTTAAAAATACTAAGTATTTCTTGAGCCTAATGCCCCTGCATCAGACTTCCAAGGTCAAAACGAATCATGATCTCCTGATCATGTGCTCTTAAAACTTTGCCTCCTGGGTCCCAGACTTTGCTTTGCTATTGTCCATCAGCTACAGTATTCTTCAACTGCATACTTCCAGGTTTCCATACTTTGTTTTGCAACTTGCTTCCAGCTATGCTTTCACATTCCGCTCTTGTTTTTCTTTTGCTAAAATTTCTCTGCTTTCCTGCTGTTGTCTGCTACTTCTGAGACACCTTCATCATCAGTCTTCTAATGCTTTCAATTTCTATGTGCAACCTCTTCTGTCTGGAACTTACTTTTTATTTTGTTGTTGCCTTCAATTTATGTTGCTTCCAACACTACTGCTGTTACTGCCTCCAAGAATTTTGTTGTTGTCCCTGTGGTAATCTCCCCAATTGTTGTTGTAAATGTTTCCCCCATGGATGTTGTTGTTGTTGTCAATGCTGCCTCTTTTTCCATAAATGTTGCTAACATTGTTCTTACTCCTGCAGATGTCACCCCACATGTTGCTGCCGCTGTGGCTGCCTCCCAAATTTCCTGAATATCTCTCAGGATATCTCCCTATGCAACATTATTTTGCTCATCACCTACCAATTTACTTTTAAAAAGTAAGTTATCTTTCAATTTTGTATCTGCAGTAACATAATCATTCATTTCTCCTTGTATACTAGTAAGCATATTTAAATTCTGCAAACTAGTATCTGCTCCTATTCTTTTCACAGTTTCAAGCATTTTCACTCTAGTGTCTGCAATTCTCTTCCCTTGTTCAAATGTTTCCAGCAAACATTTCAGCCATCTCCTTTGTAAAAACACATCATCAATATGTTGCAATTCGGGTTCAGCATATTCCTCTTCTCCCTTGACAATATTCAGTAATTGTCCTTTATCCCCTTGATTGATTTCAGCAATCAAATCAATTCCTTCAAGTACTATGTCCTCATCTTCTATCAAAATAAAATTATGATTCTCCACTGTTGTAGCAGTCCCAAAATTTTGTCCTCCAATCTTCTCTTTGTCCATCAGACACATCAGCTCCTTCTTGTCATTATCAGGAATAACAAGTTCCTCCACATGAGACATGATTTCCTCACCTTCCTTCTTCTGCAGCAGTTCATCTTCATCCAAGACAACTCCAAGAAATGGATTGTCTTCTATAACACCTGAAATTATAGTCAAATTGTCAAATTGAACACTACAAGACCCCATGGTCTCAATTGATGATCCAATCACAAATTCTTCCTTCTACAGTTCCAAGTCCTTTCCAAGACTCAGAAATTCTTCACTGTCTTCATTCCCTTGAACCTTCACATTCTGCAATCCCCAATTTTGAAATTGAGGTTCTCCTTCCTGCCTTGAATTCTGGTTGTTCAAAATAATCTCCAGCAATCTAATTTCTTCATCCCATGGATTAATATTTTCCACAGAATTTTCCTCCTCTTCTATTTGACTGTCCAATGGTGTCAAATTTTCTCCATCATCAACAAAATCTGCATCCATAAAAAAATTCTTAAAACAAAAATCATAAGGCCTCAATGCCTTTCTTTCCTCTGCCAACACTTCAGTATGCTGTCTTGAAATTCCTTCCTTCTCTATCAGCACATCAATATGCTGATCCAAAATTTCCAAAGAATTCTCTGAAGAATTCCCAAGACTTTCAACTAGTCTTATTTTCACACCATCTGCTCCCATGATGTTTTCCTATTCACTGTGGTGAACTCTGCCTTCTACAATCTCCCTTTCATACTCTAAATTCTCCAACAAATATTCCAGCAATGCAATTTCTTTGTGGCATTGCTAAAGTATTTCATCATCATTCACTGTTCTTGCATTCCTACACAAACTTTCAGTTTGTAAACCAGGAGCTCCAATAGCCTCAACTGGTGTTTCACATATCAGTTCTTTAAACTGATCCTCTCCTTCTTCATTCACAAGAATTTCTTCTTGTGTTGCAACAATTTCCATCATAAATGTATCGTTGCTTCCTTCAGTCAAGAGACAGTCTCCAACATTTCATTTTTATTCAGAGTATTCATCTTCTGAGAGATACTTCTTCATACTTGTGGTAGCTTCACAATATTTCTCATCCTCCTCTGCAAAACCTGTAATCACATCACAGTTATCAGTCACAAAAATACAAGGCTCTACATCATCCAGCTGATTTGGACTTGTCCAATAACTCAGGAAATCATCAATAATTTCCTCTTTAGCAAGACAAACTTCTTGTTGTCTTAAAATTTTGAAAATGCAACAAGATGATGGAGCTTAGTGAAATGAAGTCGCCTTCACTAAGTGGGCCCGCAGGCTATTTTTGGCGCAAAGTCTATTTTTAGACATATGGAGCATGGTCTGGGAGTTGTAGTATGCTATTCTTGGATGATTGGTCGAGTTGGTAAAAATATATGGACCTCTATTTTTAGACATACAGGTCGAAGTCTATTTTTAGACTGCCTGTCTAAAAATAGGTCAGTCAAATATTATTAGCCCTTAATAATATTTAGACTCTAAACTTTAGTTTATTCTCTTGGAGCACTTCAGTTGGAGCTACGGATGTGGCCCATGCATCTGACAGAAGGAATTACGCTATTCCTTTTGGTTTGGTGAGCTCATGCATGGTTGACTTCAGTGGCAGAAGTTTGGTGGAGTTGATGAGACAATTGGTGGAGTTGTGTTCGGTTTAACTTAGTTGAACTAGTTGAGATTAGTTTAACTAGATAATCAACTAGTAATGAGTGGAGTGAATTAAATATTATTTAATTCATTAATTAGTAACTCATTATTCAACTCAAGAACACATCAGTTCACTACGGTGCATGGACAGTTCAGTGGAGACCAGTGAAAGAGGTAGATGAAAGGGTGGAGTTAGCTATCAGTGGCGACATCAGTTGTGCATGAGATTTGCACCACACTTGGAGGAATTTCCCATGATGATTGCACTTTCAAGCCAAGGAGATTCGAACCTTGGATCTCTATATAGACAGGCCATGATTACGCAATAGAGGCAAGGCAATTAGTGGTGAGTTTTGAACCAGTAACCTGTTCAAAACCAAGCTAGTTTGTGTGTAACTTCATGAGAAAGTACTGAGTACTTGTGAGGATTATTGTACTGATTTTGTTACATGATTTCTCCATTATAATATACACAATAGCTGCGGGGTTTTCAGCTATAAGCTTTCCCCATACATACTGTGTTAATGTGTATGATGATTTGATGTGCTATCGCTTGTTTTATTTCCGCATGTGTGATGATCTGAGTGGAAGAGATTATGTGTTTCATATGAATTCGAATTGATATGTGATCAGGATAATCTCGGTGGATAAATCTTCTTTATTCAGAAAATTTCTACATGGTATCGGAGCTATTGAAGCAGAGATTGATCATCACAGTGATTACAAACTTATTTCGGTAGACAGAGTCTGCATGCGGGCCAGGTAGCCTCTGGATCCATCCTTTCTTTGAAAGGTGATATATCCAATAAACGCCCCTTGCAGTCAATCTCTGTGCTAGAAATAATTTGTTCTCACAGATCTAGAGCGGTTGAGCTTTGAGGTGGAATTCGAATTTTGCAGCAGTTTTGTTTTCTTGGTGCCAGTGTTGAAAATGTCTTTCAACGGTTTGCGACTCGAATATGCTCTTGAAGGTAGTTCGAATTATGTTGCATGGAAGGATCGCATGGAAGCAGTATTAGAAGATAATGGTCTCAAGGAGTTCGTAGATACGGATGTCCAAAAGCCCACTGATCCTGCTGAAGTCGATGCATGGCAAAAGAAGATGGTGAAATGTCGAAGGATCCTGTTGGAGGGCGTCAAGGATCATATTGTATCCAGCCTGCATGGAAAGGCTTCTCCATATTTAATGTGGAAAGCTTTGATGGATCTATTCCAGAGTAAGAGCGACCAAAGGAAGCTGGTGCTCAAAGATAAGCTCAGAAACATCAAGACGGAGAAAGGCGACAGTATCGCCAAATACCTCACGAAGTTCACTCAATGCAGAGATGAGCTGGGAAGTGTGGGGGTGACTGTCGAAGAAGAGGACATGGTAGACCTGGCTCTCCTTGGTCTTCCGAAGGCTTGGCATTCCTATCAGGATTCTGTCAATGGTCGGGAGAAGTTGTCGGGATGGGAGCGACTTTGGGCGGATCTCATGCAGGAGGAGATAAGGAGGACTACCAGGGACGGATCTTCATCAAAGGTATTTGATGAAGAAAATTGCGCTTTGGCTGCCAAAGCAAAGAAGGGGAAGAGCAAGAAGTCTTCTCAGTCTGGTGCGAAAGGCAAGAAGCAAGACATGTCCAAGGTGAAGTGTTTTCACTGTCACCAGCACGGACACTATGCCACAAATTGTCCGCAGAAGAAGAAAAATAAGAAGGTTGTTGGATCTGCAGCGGGAGAGGCATTGGCTTCTCAATTTGAACTGGATTTTTCACTGATCGCATGCTTGGTTTCAAGTGTGATGGGATCAGTATGGTTCTTGGACAGTGGTGCGTCATTTCACATGACCGGAGATCGAGATCTATTTTCAGATTTGGAGGAAAAAGATCTTGGAGTGCACATCGAGATGGGCGATGATGGTAGATACAGTGCGACTGGTATCGGTACCATTTCCTTTGAGAGGGAGTCTGGTAAACCTTTCATATTGAAGGAAGTTTTGCATGTTCCAGGATTGATGAAGAACCTGATCTCTGTGGCGATGTTGGAAGACAAGGGGTATGATGTGGTCTTCAGCGGAGGAAAAGCCTTCCTGCGCAGTAAGACAACCGGAGAGACCCAGAAGATAGGGGTTCGAGTCAAGAACCTTTATCAGTTGCAAGTAGATGGCTGCACAGCAATGGCATGCAAGGCGGGAGAAGTGGTGAGCCGAGATGATGAGGGCGAACTGTGGCACAGGAGATTGGGCCACCTTCACCACGGAGCTTTGAAGATACTGCAGCAGATTTCTACTGGGCTTCCTAAGGGCACTCTTGCGCAGTCAGATCAGTGCAAGGGGTGTACTTTAGGGAAGTATGTGAAAGCCACCTTTCACGAGAAGGATAGTCGCGCCACGACAATCCTTGAGAGAGTTCACACAGACGTGTGTGGTCCTTTCTCTGTAGCTTCGACAGCAAATCACAAGTACTATGTGATCTTTGTTGATGATTTCTCTCGAAAGTGCTGGATCTTCTTCATGCAGAAGAAGAGCGAGACATTTTCAAATTTCTCCGTGAATTCAAGGCGCTGGTTGAGAAGGAATCGGGGAAGCATGTGAAGGCTCTTAGAGCAACAATGGTGGTGAATTCATTCTACCATCCAAAGACATTAAAAGGCAAAAAGGATTTTCAGGAGAGGGTTCATCGCACTTACAACCCACAAACAGAATCGGGTGGTCGTTAAAGAATGGGTAACGATCGTGGGTGCTGCATCACATGTTGTGCACGACTGTGGCTCACCCTTCACTTGTAACAGCATGGGCCACGTTTGTTGTATGTGCACGTCAGCTTGTCCCTGCTGCTGTTCTTGGCATGAGTACACCGGAGGAGGCGTTTTCTGGTAAGAGACCTGATATTTCCCATTTGAGGATTTTTGGTTCACCTGTCTACATGCATGTGACAAAGGATGCCAGGAAGAAGTTGGATCCGACCGCAGAGGTTGGAATATTTGTGGGGTACACTGATACACCTCACAACTATCGGGTGTATTTGCCAGACAGTCGCAAGACTGTTGTGCGACGGGATATCAAATTTCAGGAGGAGAAAGCCATGCAGTGTTCGTTTGAGAGGGAGCCACACTTGCATGCAGATGAGGAGCTATTAGTTACTAAGGATGAGCTTCCGGATGTGGATTAGCCACAAGAGTAGTTCAAGAGGTGGAAGAAACTGACCTGGCGCCGCCAACCATCGCAGGGGCGCGCAAGCGGCACGCGCGTGCTTGCCGATCGTTCGAGATGCAGAGAAGGTTGTAGGACCACCTACAGCACAGTGCAGACAGAGACAGTCACCAGATCGGTACACTGGATACATGGCTCTTATGAGTCAATGTGTCGTGATGGAGCCATCCTCTTTCGAGGAAGCTGTGGAGGAGCTCGCATGGGTAGATGCCATGATCGAATAATATGATTCGATCGTCAGAAACAGTGCATGGGAGATTGTCCCAAGACCGGAGGGGAAATCATTTGTGGGTTCGCGATGGATCTACAAAGTGAAGCAGGCGGCTGACGGGAGTGTGGAGAAGTACAAGGCGAGATTTGTCGCCCGTGGCTTCTCACAGATCGAGGGGATCGATTATGAGGAGACCTTTGCACCTGTCGCAAGGTACTCTTCCATACCTGGACGATCCTAGCCTTCCAAAGGTGATGGATGCAGCGCACCCATCGATGGATGTGAAGATCAAGTCTTCGCCTGGAGTCATTGAGGAGGAGAGGTGTACACAGAGCAGCTCAAGGTTTCGAGATCTTTAGCAAGGAGAGTCGCATGTTTTTCCGACTCAAGAGAGCACTCAGATGGCCGAAGCAACACCGTGCTTGGTACACATGGATAAACAGTTATTTCACTGGACTTGGATTCTCCAAGAGTGAGGCGGATCCTAATCTGTACCATATTGTGGTGGAGGGGAAGTTGCTGATCATTTTACTTTATGTAGATGATCTGATTTTGACGGGTGATGAGTTGTTTATACTTTCATGCAAGGAGGATCTTGCTAGAGAGTTAGAGATGAAGGACTTGGGCCTCCTTTATTATTTCCTGGGATTGGAAATTTGGCAGCGTAGTGATGGACTGTTTGTTTCTCAGGGTAAGTATGCCCGGGAGATAGGAGAGGTTCAACATGCATGGCCGCAAGCTCGTTGACACCCTTCGGTGGTCGAGGAAGGAGGATGCTACTCTGGGCGAAGTAGTGGATGACTGCCTACTCACGCTGGTGGGTCGCTTATGTATCTCGGGTCAATACACGACCCGATATATGCTATGCTGTTAACCAGCTTTTGCAAGCTATGGTTAAGCCTACCAAGCTCTTCTGGAAGGCAGGCAAGCATGTATTGCATTATCTTAGTGGCACATCGGGATATGGTCTATGGTACAGACAAGAGGATGGAGCGAAGCTTTTCGGATTCACTGATGCAGATTGGGCAGGGAGCCCAACGGATCGTACGAGCACATCTGGAGGTGTTTTTAGCATTGGGTCGATAGCAGTTTCCTGGTACAGTAGGAAGTAGAGATCCGTGGCACTCAGTTTAGTAGAGGCCGAGTACATGGCAGCAAGCTTGGCTGCATGCGAGGCTATTTGGATGAGGAAGATCCTCATTGGATTGTTCGGGTTGCATTTGGAGGCTACAGTGATTTATTGTGATAACCAGAGTTGCATTAAACTCTCGAATAATCCACTATTTCATGATAGATCCAAACACATCGACATCAGGTACCATCATATCAGAGATTGTGTTCAGCGGAGAATCATGTTACTTTCATATGTTCCCACGGAGGATCAGGATGCTGACATCTTGACGAAGGCGCTCACCAGGAACAAGTTCGAATTCCACAGAGGCAAGATAGGGGTTGAAGATAATCCATATCTTGTTGAGAGGGAGTTTTGAAAATGCAACAAGATGATGGAGCTTAGTGAAATGAAGTCGCCTTCACTAAGTGGGCCCGCAGGCTATTTTTGGTGCAAAGTCTATTTTTAGACTATGTCTATTTTTAGACATATGGAGCATGGTCCAGGGGTTGCAGTATGTTATTCTTGGATGATTGGTCAAGTTGGTAAAAATAGATGGACCTCTATTTTTAGACATATAGGTCGAAGTCTATTTTTAGACTGCCTGTCTAAAAATAGGTCAGTCAAATATTATTAGCCCTTAATAATATTTGGACTCTAAACTTCAGCTTATTCTCTTACAGCACTTCAGTTGGAGCTACGGATGTGGCCCATGCATCTGACAGAAGGAATTACGCTATTCCTTGGGGTTTGGTGAGCTCATGCATGGTTGACTTCAGTTAGGACTTCAGTGGCAGAAGTTTGGTGAAGTTGATGAGACAGTTGGTGGAGTTGTGTTCGGTTTAACTTAGTTGAACTAGTTGAGATTAGTTTAACTAGCTAATCAACTAGTAATGAGTGGAGTGAATTAAATATTATTTAATTCACTAATTATTAACTCATTATTCAACTCAAGAACACATCAGTTCACTACAGTGCATGGACAGTTCAGTGGAGACCAGTGAAAGAGGTAGATTTGAGATAGCTATCAGTTGTGATTTTAGTTGTGCATGAGATTTGCACCACACTTGGAGGAAATTTCCCATGAGGATTGTGCTGTCAAGCCAAGGATATTCGAACCTTGGATCTCTTAGTAGACTAGCCTTGATTGCGCAATAGAGGCAGGCAATTAGTGGATGAGTTTTGAACCTGTGACTTGTTCAAAACCAAGCTAAGTTGTGTGTAACTTGAGGAGATAGTACTGAGTACTTGTGAGGAGTATTGTGCTATGTACTGTTACATGTTCTCTCCATATAATATACAAAATAGCTGAGGGGTTTTCAGCTATAAGCTTTCCCCATTACATATTGTGTTTATGTGCGCATGCGACTGTTTCTATTTCCACAAATTGATGATTGATTGTAGAAGAGATTATGTGTTGCATATGAATTCAAATTAGTATGTGATCAGGATAATCTCGGTGGAAAAATATTCATTATTCAGAAAATTTCTACATAAACCTCCACCATGATTCACAAGATATTTTACATATATCCATTCTTCACCCGTACTTTGTTCTGCTTCACAAACAGAAATTTCTCTTCTCAACTCAGCTGCTCTGAGTTCTGCACATCTCAACTATACATCCATCCTCTGTTCAAGCTTCCTCACCTTTTCTGCTAACATAAAAAAATCATCAGATGTAAAGTCATTTGACCTCTTGTTCTCACTTGAAGTTTCAGTCTTCAAGTCCTTCTCCAAATACTCAATCATCCTGAGTAATATTTCTTTCTGCTGAGCATGTATCATCTGCTCTTTCTTCATCTGTAGCCTATGCCACTTTACCTTTTTCTATTGAAAAATTCATTTGCAGCAAACCACGGAAGAATTTTATATCAAATCATAAGTGATTCAAGACAAAATCAAAAAGATAATTGATAAGAAAACTAATGAAGATGATTTCTACATAGGTGATAAAGTACTCAAATGGGATTCCATAAGAGAAGAAAAATGAAAAAATGGTAAATTTGACTTTCTCTAGAAAGGCCCATACATCATTTATGGTTACATAGATAACAATGCATTTTTCTTGAAAGAGTTTGATGAAACAGATCTAGCAGATGGACCAAACAATGGTAGAATGTTGAAGCACTATTTTTCACCATATTAACCAATAGTTCATTTCTTTTACTTTGTTCATTGTAAATATCATAACAAATTTTAGATTGGATTGGATGATTATCTTATAAAGTTGAAGCCCGAAGAGAAGGCCCTAAGCTTTAAAAGTTATAACATCATATGATTGAATAAAGGAGATCATAGAAAGCAGTTCGAAGCCAAGCAAACTCAAATTTCCAAGGCCACTGATCAAAAATTTCTTGACATATCACTAGGAGATGTCATCCCCAAGTGGAGCCACTGTTTGGGTCCTATAATAATAGGGATCATAATTTTGAATTGACTATGTTTAGTCTTGTAATATTGTACATACCTTTGCTTTCTGCAAATGTTTTTCGATATTAAAAAAATGAAAAGAGGGTATGTCCTAAAAGAAAAACCAAAGGACTAAAAGAAAAGAAAGATCAAAAAATGATACAAAGTATGAACCTCACAAAAAGAAAAAAAAATAGATCCCGAAAGTGTTGCACATTTAAATGCCACTACTCTTAGTTTAATTTACTTCTGCAAATAAAATTTTGTGCATCTTGTCCAAAATGCCATAATTCATGATGATCATACAATTTAATCTTGATTCATTCATGCCTTTAAATTTTTATGTAATGATAGTTAGTGAATAAAGATCTAGCCAAACCATTTAATATTGGAAGATCAGTAGTTAGGCAGAGAATAAAAATGAGCTCATCAATTTAATCAAAGCCATTGGAAGTTATAAGGTTAGAATTAAGTTAGCTTTCTTATCAAAAGAAAATAAAAGGGTCAGCAATCTCAAATTCACCCAATAAATGAAGTAAAAAATGTTAGGGTAAATAAAGGGTAGGTAGAATACTTTCATCAATTAAGGAAAGTGTTATCACTCCAATAATTTCCTTGGGTTATTATGTGTGTTAAGGAAATTTTAGAGGTAACCACAAACCTACATTTGAGATTAGGATCTAGCCTTCCTAATGCTCAGAGAGGGCTCTCTCTTTATGATTTAACTTTGTTGTTCTTAGTTGATTTTAGGCTACTTATGAAATATTGATTGGGTTTTGATTTATTTGGTTTCGTGGAATTACTGATTTAGATGGATTGTTGTCTTCTCTACTTTTACATTGGGCTATGGAGTCAAAATCTCTAGAAAATAGGACTAGAATCAAGTTCTAAAGGAAGTGTTCATAGGGCAGGGTAGCCGAACAAGATCATATCTTTAAAGGTTGATTGATGAAGTGGTTTCAATCGAGAGTAAGGAGTAGTTAATGATTCCTTAAACCAGAATGATGAATGAATGAGAAAGAGGTCAACCGAGATGGGAGAGCAATTAAGGATTCTCAGATCTAGATATCAGAAGAAAACATTAAAATGAATAACAATTCGGAATAGAGTGTACTTAAACAATTTCTGCAATAATATTTCTGTTATAACACTTAAATTTGGAAAACATACAAGCTTAATGGAATAATTAAGAGAAATATCATTTAACAATTGAAATGTACAACACTGAAGTGGCTCAACATATGAATCCTGTAATGCAATGCCTTTATTACTTATCCAGTCTGCTAACTTGAAAATTGTACAATGAACCCTCAAGTGTTTTAATCAATTAGAACTATAGAAATGTTTAGGAATCCACCTTAACACTTCAAATTTCTGAAGTATTTATACAAAAACTGATACAAAATATCCTAAAACTAATTTAGGAAATTTTCAAGGAAAAATAAATATCTTCATGCAAGAAGATAGAGACACCTAGGAGATTAAATGCTAGCTTTCCCTGTTTATTTGGATTCCTATTTACTTTACTGATATTTTTAATGCTTTATCTCTCTAACTATTGCCTTCGCGTTGGCTGCCTTTGAATGTCTTTTACGCTTCTTGTCTTTTAACTTTTAACTGTTCTTCTTTCACCTTTAACTTGACTGGTCCATAAACTTTCTTTTTCACTTTTTCTGAATGCTCTTATACTCTTTAACATTGACTGCTCTGTTACCTGCTTTTAATTTTCACCATCATAGTAAATCATATAACTTTTCCCAAGTATCTTCATCTGGGATTTTAATCTTCACCATCCTTTTGTAAATTTCATTTGCTTCAGTGTATTTGGTGAAAGTAGGCTTGTTTATAAAGAGGTGATTTACCTCATGTTGGAGGTAAAACAGATTTTCAAATGTCTGATAAAGTACTTTTCCTGTAGGCATTCCTTTCATGGAGGAATTGCTGGACTGTTCTTTATCCAATTCTCCAATTTTCTTGTCATAGTCTTCATGCTCCATTAACCTGTCATTAATGACCAAAGGATTAGGCAGACCTTTCTGCCTCAAAACATCAAATTTAACCATAAATCTGGTTATTGCTAACTCCATAGATTGGCACTTGTCTTCAAGAAGTACCATTAAGTTTATTTTTGAAATTACCTTTTTAACCTCTAAAATTGTTTCAGTCCTGTCACTTACTCCAGTTTCTTCTAACTCATGCTTGTTCTTACAGTTTAGAAACTTAATTGTCTTTGTAGCTTCTTTTGGTTTTTTGTCAAGTTATTCTTTGACCTTCTGGATGGCTTCAGTAGCTTCTTTGATTAAATTTTTTTGCTCAAATATGACTTGGATTGATGGCCAAATATCATTAACAGAGTTAATGATATTGGCCCATTATTGTTGTTTGGCTTGGGTGAAAGGTTCTGTCAATGTTGACTCTCTTTCTAACTTCTGAACTTTGTCAGTCAATCTACTTGACTTCTGTGTTTCATTTTTATGCATGATTTGTATCAACTTATTTTCATCCTCTAGAATTTATATTTTTTCTTTAATTCTATTTATTTCAGTACTCTTTATTGACATGTCTTGCATAGATTTAACCAATTTACCTTCTTCATCACTAGGATGAGCTACTGTTTTAGCTAATGTAGTAGTTGTTGTTGTTGAAATTGTTGTACTCACTGGAACTGTTGATTCCAAGTATACATAACATGCCCAAGTGATACAAAAAACTGTTATGCACATGATAATATAACTCTTTATTTTGGTTTCCTTGACTCAATCTTTCATTCACATCTTGAAAATCACTATCATATTCATATTGTTCAATGTAACTTTCATGCATAACTGAATTGTGCTTGAGTATAATAGATGAATTTACAATAGGCCTAGAGAGAATATCAGCTACCTTACTGTAGATTCCCTCTTTATACCTAATAACCAAATGAATTTTTATAGAAATCCCATCCATCTGAAATGTCTTGATTACTAGACCTTTGACTGTGATAATTGTAAGTACTGCAATGGTTGATGGTCGGTATGGATAATGGTCTCTTTCCCTATCAAATAGTGCTTCCATTTCTTTACACTTTGTGCCAATGCATATAACTCTTTTTCATAGGTGGGATATTTAGTCACGGATCCATAAAAAATTTTAGAATGAAACAAAATAGGCTTACCATGTTGCATGAGAACTTCTCCCATGGCGTAATCACTTGCATATGTTTGGATCTCAAATGGCTGTCTAAGATCCAGAAGAGCCAATACCCGTGCTAAAATTATCTTTTCCTTTAAATAATCAAATTATTTTTGCTACATATCTCCCCAATGGAAGACTTTCTTGACACTTGTTAATGAATGTAACAGAGTCGCAATGGAATAAAAATTAGTAATGAATTTCCTCCAATACTGTGCTGCCCCAAGAAAGATTCTTACCTATGTAACTATATTGGGCTTGGGCCAATTCAGAATGACCTCTACTTTGGAAGGGTCTATCTTCAACTCACCTCCTCCAAAAATGTGTCCCAAATACACTAAAGAATTATTTCCAAACTCACACTTCGACATCTTCAAAAATAAATGTTCTTTTTTCAAGACATCAAGTACCTTGTTCACATGCATGACATATTCATCTCTTGATTTGCTGAATATCAAAATATTATCTAATTAAACAATGATGAATTTATCTATAAATGGTCTTAGTACATCATTCATTACTCTCATGAAATTAGTTGGAGAATTTGTTAGACTGAATGGTGTAACTAGCCACTCAAACAATCCTTGTCTAGTTTTAAATGTAGTTTTCCAAATGTCCTCCTCAGTTATTCTAACTTGATGATAACCACTTCGTAAGTCTATCTTAAAGAAATACTGTGCGTACTTTAACTGATCAAGAAAATAATCAATGCGTGGGATAGGGTAGCGATTCTTTACCATGATTTTATTCAGTGCACGGAAATCTATAAACATGCACCAAGTCCCATCCTTCTTTGGTACCAAAATAATTGGTGAACCACATGGCGAAGTAGATGAGCGTATGATACCTTTGTTCAAAAATTCTTGGATTTTCTTCTTGATTTACAAACTATCCATAATTGACATGTGATACATACCAATGTTTGGGAGTGCAACATCCTATTGCAACTGAATCTCATGCTAAATTCCGCTCTTGGGAGGTAACCCACTTGGTTCTTGAAACATCTCGCCATGTTGACTTACCACATCAAAAAAATCAGATTTTAATTTGTCATCACATCCTTCAAAATATTCATAGTCAACATCATCCTTTTTCTTGATCATGAGAAGCACAACATTTTTACTTGCATTAACTAGCCTCTTCATTTTCCCTACATTAACTAAAGAAATATTTAGCTTTTTGTGATGAGCTTCAAAATATACTCCAACCCATCATTAAGAAAATGATGTTTGTTCTCATGGGGATAAAACACCGCTTTCCTGTCATACAAATATGGACTTCCCAAGATAATCCTGGAAATGTCAAGTGGAACCACTTCTAACTCGACTTCATCAACAAAGTTTGCAGTAATAGAAAATCGAAATATGCATTTCCTTGTAACCTATAAATTAGAATTATTAACTATACAAACCAAAGGGTATGGTTTATGATGTGGTACGGTTTCAAGATTAATATTTTTGACCAATTCTTTTGAAATCAATTTTGCTTGTGTCCCACTATCAAACAATGCATCAATATTTGTATGATATGAAATCACTCTAACATGGAACAAATCTATCCTTGTGTCTTCATTTTGAATGTTGTTGTGACTATTTGAGGAACTAGTACTTGCTATGGCTTACTTTCCCTTGTTAACCATGGCTACGATCTTGGTCTCATCTCTAGAATCGGATCCAAGATCTTGTTGTGCGGTGGCAGTCATATTTTGTTTCCCCTTGTTATTTGGTTTCTTAGGCCTTAGTTCGGGATGTAGTTTCCAACAGTGGGCTTCATCATGCCCCTCTTTGGAACAATGTTTGTATGTATTTTTCTCCCCTTCTTTCTTGATGCTTGAATTCTTCTTTCCCTTCCATTTTCCTCCCTTCTCTTTTCCCTTATCCTTGAATGGCTTCTTCTTACTACCCTCTTCCCGAATGTTCTTTCCCCTTGCTTCAAGATGTTTGGCTTGCACACATAATTCATCTAAGTTGTTTGGGTTAAACATAAGAATAGTATGTTTCAAGTAGGAATGTAAACCCCCAATTTATTTCAAGATTATGACTTGGTAATTTAAGTTTACTCCTAGCCACAAAGCCCTCTTTCTAAACTCTTAGGTGTACTCTTGAACTGTTTGACCCTTGAGTTGCATAAAGTTTTTCCAACTCATAATTTATTTTTGCTTGCATATAGGTTAATGGATAAAACTATATTTTAATGGAATAAATGAATTCAACCCAAGAAATAGATATATTACCATGGATTTGCATTTCCTCTTGAGTCTTTGCCTCCCACCAAAATAGTGCTGCTCCTTCTAGCCTTAATGAAGCCAACTAGATCTTTATGTCTTCCTCTTGTAGATTATGAATTCTACAGTATACTTCCAATTGACGGATCCAATTGTATAACTTCTCTGCATTTACCTCACCATTGTACACGGGAAGTTCAAACTTGATGTCCAACTTGAGTAATGGAGTTTTTCCTTTTGGGGTTTTTGAATGAGTGTGGGTGGATTTTATAGTGGAAGTGGAAGATGAAGATTCTGATGAAGATGATGAGGATGAGGATGGTGGAGATGGAGGTGGCTTTCATCCACTATCTTTCAAACTCTTCTCTTCATCCTTCTTGTCATTTGAAGTTCCTTCTCCATGTGGAGGCTTAGAACCTTCTCCTGCTCTTTCTATAATGAATCCATCAAACATGATTTTAACCATTCTCTGAATTTCCTTGAAGTCTCTCTTGAAATATTCCTCTTCTAAATGCCCTTGAGTCTCTCCAAAACCTGACATAATGGCTAAGGATTCAAGCTCAAATTCTCATGTGTGTACCTTTTCAATCACCTCAGCTCCTTGTGTAATTTTTACCTCTTCAATCTCAACTGCTGGAGATAGAACTTGAGGTGCTTCAAGTGCATATTTGAGTGGAAATTTGGGTGAATATGATGCTCTTTAAGCTCTCTTTCTTCTTCTCCTAATCTCAGGACTAATAACCAATAGCTTCCCTTCTCCTCCCTCTCTAACTTCAACCTTGTAAGCATCACAAAATTGCAACTATTAAAACCCTTCTTGCACAATCTCAAGCAAAGAAAGAAAATAACCTTTGCTCTGATACCAACTTGATCTAAAATTGATTTTTAGTTAATGTTGTGCTAATATCAATTTCATATTTAATATGAAAGTGCTTAGGTTTTCTTCTAGTACAAGGGTTTATACATGTGCTTATGATTGATAAATCAACAAACTTGATGATATTAAGTGTATTTCATGAACATAAAAGCATGGAAACTAAATGTTGAACAAAAACATATAAAAACGTAGCAAAGACAGATAAATAAGTCAAAAACACATGGTTTTGATGAAGGATTTCACCCCTCTTGGGCTACATCTCCTTGGTCCAGCTTCCATGGCATGGGCCTTTGTATTATCTTCCGTTGTGAAAAAGTGTTGTTTACAGTATCTTGTTGCCTCTGTAACATGCCACAATGGCTCCAAAACATCAAAATATACCAAGAATGACTCTTCCTAAGCCAAAATTGGTCAAAAATTTCCTCAGTTATGGAAAAACCAATTTTTCCTACAATTTATCCACTAAAACTATAAGTTCGCCAAACAACTCCACTAAAACTAGAGCTCCGCCAAGTTCACCGCTAAGTTAAATACACATTTAAGTTAAGATAGTGTGTTTTAAAGTGTGCTTAAACTCAGGTTTAGCGCTAAGTGAGTTTAGTGCTTAACCGCAGTTTATGGTGCTAATCCTGGATTAGTGGTGTATTAAACATGTTTAACAAATGTGAAACTCTGTCGGTGAACAGTGTTAAGCCCTTGGTCTTAGTGATTGAACATATGGGAGGGGGCTGGCCTGCAATAATGGCCCCCTCTGGACCCCCAAACATGGTGTGTATTAACTTCAAATACAAGTGGACACCTTGTGGGTTAAGACCCATGGTGTAGAGTAGACAGTAGAGATATGGAATTGTACGCAGGTGGTCATGGGTTCGACCCTGACCCCCGCAAAATTTTTTGATGCGCATAACATTGACCCATAACCAAAGTCTAAAATTTGGGTTATAAAATATATATGCCTCCGCTATATTAAGAACTTTGTCGTGCTAATTGTCCATTCTTCCAAAGTTAACGCTGCTCCACCATATGTATATCGCTTCCACTAGGTTTATAAATCTGCTAGGTTAGTTGTCCACCACCATATGTATATCTGTCCGCCAATTGTAGAGACCCTCCATAGTTAGCCTATCCACCAAATATGCAAGCCTTCCACCTTAGGCTAAGGTCCAAAAATTAGAATTTGAAATATGTGCACCATACAATGCCATGGGGGAGGGCACGTGGCAACCTCTGGCTACTCCCCGTGTCCCTTCTTTTTTGGCCCAAATCCACCATTAATAAAATAATAATGCACCATAAAATTAAAATTTCAACCTTAGAATAGGAAGAAATTTTCAATTTCCCCAAGAAACTTTGGCAAATCTGACTACGACACCTGTCACACTGTCATTGGCTGAAAATTGGGGAATATTCCCTGGATATTCTTGAGGTGCTAACTGGACTGCCAAGTCAATAACATGTCATTATTTTGCACATTTTTTACCTATTTGAGAAAATGTACAGTAGACCATAACTTACTCATACGAACTCGGATTTTGATAAAATGAGTTGTGTTGGAATCCTCGTGACGAGCTCTCTCTGGTTGCTCTAGTTGGAAGCATTTCTGAGCACTTTCAATTTTGAGCTAAATACTAAGCCTTTGATCACCAAACCCATGTCATGACATATAATTTATGGTGCTCTTATAATTCTTGGGTCGATGATTCTATTCATATTCGTATTTTCCAGCATACTTTAACCGATACTGCTACCAAGTGGTATATTGAGCTCCCTTGAGGAATTTTCTTCGATTTCAATTCTTTGGCTATGGATTTCCTTGTGCATTTCCAGTTACATGTCCGGTATGAAACTGGAACCCACCTACTCACCTCGTTGAAGTAGTCAAATGCTACTCACATTTCAGATCAAATTAACGAATGGAAAAGTTGTTTTTGCCTCATAAAATTCGAGATCCCTGATCAGTTGTTGACTGAATGGTTTACGAAATCATTCATTCTCAGGATTTCTAAAGATCCTGTCATGGGTGGATGTGTCACGGAAGAGGAAGTCGTCAGAGCCCAATACCTCTATTTAGTTTATTCCCAATCTGGGACTCTATACGAGCTCTTTCCTAACGTGTCACGACCTTCAACTGATCCCACAACATTTCAGTCTCCTGCTACACCTCTGGTTGATGGTGTTACTGGTACAGTGGCTCATATTGATGTAGTGCACCCAAAACTTCCTTGAAGTCTAATTCCACTATTGTCGTTGCACCCTCCACTCCTTCCAATAACTAGAAGAATACTGGTAAAACCTTCGAGGTAAATGTTGTCCAATCTACTTCAACAAACAAACCCTCAAAAGGTAAGAAAAAGGTTAAAGGAAATTCGAAATACAACTACACTAAACAAGATTCAAAAAATTCATATGTTGACGATTCTTCCACGCGCAAGCCTAAATATCCTTGCCTAATATGTGATGATGATCATTACACCAAGGATTGTCCATAATGTGTTGAAGTTTCTCATCTTCTGAAGGGTGCACCTAGGACTCCGGCTATCTTGATTTAACCTTTCCCTTCTCAGTAGACGCAAATGGTAGATCAACCGTTATCATCTAGAAACTCTTAGGTTTTCATGGATAGAACAGAACCTATCGCTATTACCACAAGATCAAAACACTACCCTAATCCATCCAAGGTTCCCATGGAACAAAAATTTATAGATCGCCCTTCCTCTTCCATGCCTCCTACTTCTGGTCCTCTCTAGATTGAGAGACCTATTAGTGACTCCATCATTTGAACACCCCCAAAAGTTATTCTTCAAAAATATTCCTATAGTCCAAATGTAAGGGATGCACAACAATACAATATTTTATAGCATCTAGCTCAAATTCCTTCGACGATGTCATCTTTGGAGGTCCTTCATGTTGATCAACGGTTGTCATTGATGTCAACCCAAGCAGCACCAGGGGCTAACCCAATATTGCATGGGAATTTTGAATTACCAAATTAATATATTCTGGGTCAATAATGCTTTTGATGGTTTCTACTTGTCGAAATGTTTCCATTGATATATGGCATGCCATGTAATTCTTCACGGTTTGAGAGATATTCATGTTTGAAGTTTGTACCCCCAATTAGTGGGCTAAAACCCCATGGGGTTGGGGCATGGGTCATTGAAAAGTCATAATTAACATTTTTTATGCTCCTAAAATCCCTCCCACGTTCACTTGTTGAAGCCCCTCTCAACTTAAGCATTCATATAAATTGTGATCTTCATTTCCTCCTTATGTAAAGGATTTGGCCATCTGAAACATGTCATCTTGGAATTTTTGCTCTAACCTTTTTTCTATGAAGGTTCAAAAGCTGAAATTTTTATGAGGCAAATCTGAAATCCTGAGGAATTGGCAGTAAAAATTTCAGATCAAGGTGTGCAATATTTTTGGAGATATGATCTGTGTAAATCATGGTTTTTGCAGGCTCCTGAAATTCATCTCAAGGAAGTGACCTTGGTAAATTCATCATAAATCTCTCTCTGAGTATCGGATTGGAATTCCATAAAAAATGAAGGATATTTCACAGTATTTAATTTTCACTCTATCAATTTCAGAAACAAATGAATAAAAAGTGACACGTGGCATGCCGTACAAGTGCGCTCTGCTGAAACAGTCCATAATTAGGGCATTGTGAGAGATTGGGTATAACTCTCTCTTAAATAATCCAAATTGGGTCAGACCTGTGGCATTGGAAAGATGACTTAGAGGACTAATACATGACTGAAAATTAGATATTTAGGTTCTGAAATGACAGAGATACACTAGATTCAAGATCGAGCTCCTAGAAGACAAGAAAAAGCTAGATCATGTGTTGTCAAGGGTTGCAAAGGACCAGACTTTCTACGGCAGAAAAGAAAAGCAAGGTGCAGTAGATGGTAGCATGAAAAGAGTAGCAACCAAGGTGCATAACAGAAGCAATAAGTTCATCATATGAAGTCTTCAAGTGGGCAACACTGCATACAATCATTGTAAAGGTATCATTGTACTTAGTCATTGTAAATACATTATTGTACAAATTGTACTAGTGTCTATCTGCCAAGGGTTGAAGAGGCAGTGTTGGGAGGTATAGGATCATCATTAGGTGGTTGTATCAAAGTTGGGGTTATGTTCTATTATATATTCTTCTTCTACATCATTCTATATCATTGTAAAGTGGACCATTTTCCCTGGTACGGGAGTCCATTCTTCTTTTATTCTTCTATAGGGTGGTAGGGTGGTGCTAGGGTGAGTTGTAGCTCATTGGGTGTTGGGGCATCGGTTTAGTTGACTACTGAAGAATCTCGGGCGTTGGAGCATCCATCCAGTGGGAGCTGGAGAAGAATGCTTTTCTATATTCTAGGAAGTTGGAGCTTTATTTTCAATTGGAGTTGAATATTAAAGAATTATTAGAAAAGCATTAGGTGGTTTTTGTCCCGGAGTGGGTTTCCACCTTAAAAACTGTGTGCATTTGTGTTCCTCTTGTTTACTGCTATCATTGTACAAACACTGATAATAATTGAAGATTAACTAATGCTATAATTGAAAGGAATATTGATTCACCCCCCCCCTTCTCAATATTTCCACCACTTTGGTAATTTCCATCACAACGAAAGGCACTAATTTCTGTTATTGGATGGATTGATCCCCTAGATTCAAATATTATTTCTTTCGATCTTGAAATTTTTTTTCCTCACCTCCCATCTCAGGTGGCTTTTCTGATTCAAGTCACTGTGATGGGAAAAAGCATTCATAGGATTGTTGTTGATGAAGGCACTTCGACCTGCATCATGTCTATCACGTGTTGGAAAGCCATCGAATCTCCTCTGTTGAGTTAGTCCCTGAATACCTTTGAAGATTTAGATGGTAGAAGTTCTTGGCCATACAGAATTCTGAAATCGTTGCCCATATTTTTGGAAGAAAAACGGCTTTAAAAGTTGAGGTGGTAGACTCCAACTTGAATTATAATCTCCTTCTTGGATGCAATTGGACTCATGCCATGGTTTGCATGGTCTCCACCCTTTTTTGTGTCCTCCATTTTTATCATTAGGGGAAAATCGTGATTTTCGATCTGTTAGCTTTATTTTCCTCTAATTCTTCAACAGGAAACATTCCATATGTTGGGAAGACGGCTACCCCCTATGAGAACATAGGGTCGGGTCTCTTCAAAGACTCGTTCCTTATGGTAATTTTTCCACTCCCACCTCTGAATGTTGCCATTTTCAATATGATATCGTCTGGTCACGATCCATGGATTGTTCCCAATCCTAACCAACTTGAAATTTTTAGTGACATGCCTCTCAGCCCTGTTGAACAAATGTATCAAAGTATTCTCATGGCTTCTGAGGCTACATCCGGAACCAATGATCATTTGGTTTCCTCTCTAGACACTTATGCACAGTCTCCCTAGTTTGGTTCTTGGGAATCTAATGATCCCTTGAATGATATTTTCTACACCAATGAAAGTATCATGGAGATAATTTCTCTCGAAGAAACTCCATGAGATGATGGACATCATCGTTCCTTGTTTCTCCCAATCCTAAGTGACATATCCTTTTGTTTGTAATCCCATGCTTCATCTGTACCGATTGACCCATTTCAAAATATGATCTTGATACATGATGTGTTGTTTGAAGGGAACATGGGAAATATTACTCCAACAATTCTGATCATCATCTCTATTAAACCAGGTATTGTCAAGAATGTTCACATCGATGCATCTTGTTCTCCCGATGAGATCAAGATCTACACTGAGATTTTTCAAGAATTCTATGATGTCTTCATGTGGTCATACGAAGATATGTCTAGCATTGATCTGAGTACAGTTGTGCACAAAATTCCTACCTTTCTGGATTCAAATCTCATTCATCAATGACTTCCTCATGTGCACCCGAGAAAGGTTGTTGCCATTAAAGCTGAAGTTGAAAACTTCTCACAGCCGGTTTTATTTATCCTATACCATTGACGGATTAGGTCTCAAATATTATTCCTATTAATAAGAAACAAGGGACCATCTGGGTTTCTGTTGATTACCATGATATTAATCAAGTGTGTCATAAGGATAATTATTCCACTTATTTTTTCGACTAGATCATTGATGAATGTCCTGGGAGTGATATTTTTTCCGTTATGGACGGTTTTTCTAGCTACAACTAGATCAATATTGCTCCAGCTGATGAGCACAAAACTATGTTTATCTACCCGTGGGGGAAATTTTCCTATAAAAATCTCCCTTTTGGATTGAAGAATGTTGGGGCCACCTTCAAGCAAGCTATGTCATATGATTTTCATGACATCAAGCACATAGTTCAGCCATATCTCTATGACCTTCCTGCTCATTCTGCGAAACGTTGAGATCATGCATAACACCTCAAAGGTATCTTCCTTTGTTATCGACACTATAATATCAGGTTGAATCCTCATAAGTATGTATTTTATGTTGAATCCGGTCGGCTCTTGGGTTTTATGGTGTCCAAGGAAGGAATCCGCATCTATCCTCTTAAAGTTGAGCAATAATCAATTTGCCTCATCCCTCTTTTGTTCATCAACTACAAAGTTTGGAGGGGAAAGCCAATTTCCTTCGTTGCTTTGTACTGAATCATGTTGAGCTTTCAAAAGGCTTTACACGCTTGTTGAAAAAGGGAATCTCATTCATATGGGATGAAATTTCTCAAGTCTCTTTCGATGCTTTGAAATGAGCCCTCATCCATGCTCCACTACTGCATCCTCCCAATTATCACCGTGCTTATTGTCTATATTTGGCCGCCACTGATAGCACTATCGGTATGGTGTTGGTTTAGGATAATAACAATGGTCAAGAGCATGCAGTGTACTAATTGAGACACAATCTCTTTGATACCGAGACTCGTTACGCTCAATTAGAGAAACTTTTGCTGGCTATAGTCCATGTTGTTTAGTGTTTTTATCACTACATTATCCTACGCAAAAATTTTGTGATTTTTTATTGCAACCCCATGACTTACATTATCACGCGTCATTTTCTTAGGGGAAAGTACTCGAAATGGATTTTTCATCCTTCAACAGTTCAACTTAGAATTCGTTGCTGCTAAGTCTAAGAAATCCTTGGTCTTTGTTGAGTTGATTTGTGATCTTCCTACCACAGACGATCCCACTTCTCTTGATGAGTCAATTCCTAATGAATCTCTCTTTATCATCAGTACTCTTGATCCATGGTATGGAGACATCATTTTTTATCTCCAGACCCAAAATTTTTGGCCAGAGCTATCACACTCTGAGCATTAACAGATTCGCTACCAGTACCAACCTTACCGTATTATTGAAGACACCCTATATTGCACTATATTGACTCTATCCCCCATCAATGTTTGACTATCGAGGAAGCTAAGAAAGCTCTCAATGACTGCCACTCCGAGGCCTATGGTGGTCACATGTTCGGTTATGCCACCACCCAAAAGATCCTTCGCACAAGGTATTTTTGGTCGTCTATCTTTAAATACTGTATTGTTTCAGTATGAAAATGCCATGACTCCCAAGTCTATTCTCGAAAAGAGTGTGCCCCACCCTCACCCTTGCACCCAGTTTTGACTGTCAGACCTTTTTCGAAATGGGGCATATATTTCATGACCTGTAACCCTTGCTTAGCTGAGGGCCATGGTTATATCATCGTTTTCATTGATTATTTCACTAAATGGGTTGAAGCGATGCCTACATATGATAATGAATGCTTCACTGTAGCACAATTCCTGTTCAATTATGTCATAGCTTGGTTTGGTTTCCTAAAAGTGATTATCACTGATCATGGCTCTCATTTTCACAACCATATGATGATAGATCTTGCTACTGAATTGGGGTTACATCATGATAGCTCCACTCATTATTATCGACAGGCCAATGGCCAAGTTGAGGATTTCAACAAATTCTTGGTGACTATGCTTCAACGCACCATTTGGAAGCACAAACGAGATTGGAATCTCATTCTCTTCTCAGATTTGTGGGCGTATTGAACCTCTAATAAGATTTCCACTAGATTCACATCATTCCAATTAGTGTATGGTCTAGAGGCCACACTCCCGATCAAGTGTGAGATTCCTTATTTGAAGCTAGCTATTGAACTACTGCCTACTACTTCCCTAGAAGAGGAACACTTTCTTTACCTCGAGCATCTAGATGAGACCTAAAGGCTTACTTCTTTAGTTATTGAAGAACATAAAATATGAGTTAAAGCTCAATATGACAAATCAGACAACCCTCTCGTTTTCTCCAAAGATGTCTTGGTCATGCTTTATGAACAAGCCAATGATAAATTTCCAGTAGGAAAGCTCGAGCCAATGTGCAATCGGCCCTATATCATTCAACAAGTATTGAAGAGAGGTCCCTATATTGAGCTAGCATATTATGAAGGCAATCAATTGGCTGAGCCCCGAAATGGGATCTATCTGAAGAAATATTATGCTTAATCATGAGTGTGATACTTTGTACATTAGTGTTTTATTCATTAGTGTGCTATGATTGGATTTTTATTCCGATTGTTTGCTTTGCAAACATGTTTCCTCTTCTCACCTTGAGTTCCACTTGGTTTGCAGATGTCATCGAATCATTACGTCAGTTTTGTTGATGGTGCTTGCCGTAGCACACAGAACCTGTCTTCTGCAACATGGGCCCTCTTTGTCCCTGATGGAAAGTTGATTAATTTACAAGGTATTTGTTTGGGTAGAAAAAATAACAATATTTTCGAATGTGGTGGGGTTATCAAGCTATTATCGAATGTTATTGATCTCTAAATTAGAGATTTGGTTGTTAAATTAGACTCGCAAATCGTTGTATTAGAGTTGAATGGTCATTATTCTGTGCGAAAATCCTCAAATTTTGTGTATGTATTTGCATTTTTTATTATTGGAAAGGAATTTTGATTTTATCACGTATCAACATATTCCAAGACGTTTAATCACATTAACATATACAATAGAAAATCATGTATTAGATAGACATCTACGCGATATGTAAAAAACCAACACACACACACACACACACACACACACACATATATATATATGCATGTTTCTACGACTGCTTGTGTATCATAATGATGTGTTGTTTTTTTACATATCGGGTCTGTCAAGTTTGTTACATCCAAAAATCTCAAAAAATATGTGTTTTGTTAAAAAATGGCTCTTTGAGCCTACATCAGTATAAAAATATAAAAACAAGGCTTCTATCTACCCACATGGTGCTAGTGATAGTAGATGATTGCTTGAATCACTCACCAAAGTAGATGATGCAATCTGCCTAGATCCCAGACCGTATGCCTCTGAAAGTGAAGATGAATGTCATCTAAGGTAGGATACTTTTGGATGCCTCTTGTAAGGCCTACCAAGTTCCACTCTAACTTGACTAGTGTGTTATCTCCCTCCTCATAAGGGACATCCTCCACCAGGCAGGCTACCCTCCTCGCGATCGGTGACATACCAGGTGGTCTTTGAGGACCCATATCTGTAAAAACATCATAATGTTACATCTCAGAATACATAACAAAAACATTCAAAATGTTAAAAATGTTAAAAAAAACAATTTTTACTTTTATCAGTCCACTGTGTGACAGGTGGAATGGGTAGATCTAGATCTCCTTTGAAGTTGATGCCTACATAAGAAAATTTCTCAACCATGATGATTTGATGACACAGGCAGCTAAAAAAATGTTGTAGGGAAATGCATATGTTGGCCCCCACCCTGACGAGGCATGATCTCACAGCACCTCATCAGTCTTAGGTCCCTTGAGCTTGGATCATGGATCTCCAACTATTGATACTAAAACAATGGTACTCTCTCTAAGAAAAAGGTCACCAGAATGGACCAGTACCCAAATTGTTTTAGCCACCCTCTCTTTGTAATGTTTCTAATTAGTCCTAAGCTAATAGGAATATTCATTTTGTTTTTCTTTCTTTTTTTAAAGTATAAATATGTAAAGGAGGTTCATAAAACTCCTAATAAAAGAATAAATCAATGCCCAATGTGAACAAGGCTAAATCTGGGCCACTTGTAAAAACACACTTGAGTGTGAAAGAGACTGAATCTATTGACCAAGTCAACCAGGACCAAATCAACCATGTTGTCCAAATGCAATGAATCTCCTAGAAGGATAGCATAGTCAAGTTGGAGGCTACACATGTGAATGGGGCTAAATCATTGAAGGTGGTTTAGGGTTTTACAATCTCTTGATCTTATAAAAGGAAGAGGAGGACAGCATATTGAGGTTGTTCATGATATGATTTCTGAATTTTTGTCTATTTAGACAAACATCTTTCTGGGCTGCTTAGCCTAGATTGCATTGGGATTTCCTGTTTAGGGGGTTCCATCTCTTCCCATTGAGGAGCTCTTAGGAGAGCTTGTATTGCTTGCCCACTATCACGTTGGAGACCAAGCTTCTACTTCCAACTGCAATGTAGATCTAGTGAGGTTTTGCTTGCTCTTGTAATCTGCAGCAAGTGGAATACTAGATCTGTTTAGATCTAACTTGTATTGGAGCCTCTTCTCAGTGAGTGTGTATTTTAAACTCTTGGAAGAGCGCATCCCTTGGTTGAGCTTCAGTTTTTGATCTTGGCATCAGGCCAAAGCATTCTCAGAGCCTACAACACTATTTCTCTCCCTGGATAGCGTTATTTGCAGATCTACAGCTACAGGGTTTTTTGTCTACATTATGGAGGAGAGATCTCCGGTGTTGGGATTCTTCCTCTCACTATGGTGATCCATGGATTGGCCATCCAATCCATGTTATTTTTAGATATAATCTGTTGTAAAATTGTATTATTCAAAAATTTCTGAATCATTATGCAGATCTGCAACCTTAGATCTCAGATCTACTCTCTGTGTTTCATGCTTTGCTCAAAACCCCAAGGGGAATGTAATAAGCAGCCTCTTTGGCTTTCAGATATATAATAGATCTATATTTTCATGCATATATATGTTATAGATCTAAGATCTAATATATCAGTGCTTCAATCTTCAGAAAATTACGATGTCTGTCTTTCTTGGCAATTTCCAGTGTTGCAGCACCTCAATCTTGAGGGTTTATCCATGTAAAATATATGTTTTTATCTTGTAAATGCATAATTCTTGCCCCAGGTCTAATTACACGATTTTAAAACTCATTTTCATATATTAGCTTCAGAAAATCACGCTTCTCAAGCTTCATAAAATTCTGCATACTCAAGGTCATGGGAAATCACCCTTTTTAAGTCCTTTCGAAAGTGGAGGAACTGTTTAACTTAGCTAGAATGATTTCTTTGACCTGAAATTAGGTTTTGAAGTCCCTCACGGCCTAAGATAAAATAACCTCTCGCAATTTCCCTTATTTTTACGCGGATTTATGAATACACTCATTTTAGGGCATAAATCACCTCTTTTACCCATCCTTTGATAATAGAATTAATCTCTCTTGTTTCTGCTGTACATAAAATTTCTTCTGGTGTGTTTCTAAACATATTTCAGATTTATTATCTCACGGATACTTTTTTTTTTTTTATACTATTGCAGCCCTTCATTGGGCAATTTGCTAAAGGCAACTAGGTGTGGGAGATCTGTTTAACCCACCTAGAGTGATTTCTTTTGAGCCTCCTCTTGGATTTAGGTCTTATATACTCTGATATAAGGGATCCAATGTATTTTCTTGGTTGTAGAAGCACACATCCCTGAAAAATGTGTTTTTCAAGCCTGTTTTGTTGAGCAGTCCAAATTGGGAACATTACACTCTTGCACTTGGTTAATTGGCTCTTCATGTTGGCCAATAACCTCTCACACTATTTGAACATTTTTGGGGCCAGAAAATCCACCGCGTACTGGAATTGGGATTTTATTGCCTTATGCAACTCATGGGATCCCGCCACTCGAGTTATGTAATGATTATGCACAAGGGAAGGACTCTGATAGAGGATATCTCTATATTCTCGCTCTCATTATTTCAATCCCTGGGACAGTATCTCTAGATGAGCATATGGGTACTCTCACCCGTTGTGTGAGCTTCAAAGAGTTGGATTCTCTCCCCTCTCCTGGACAAGCCTGTGATGAAATAGATGTCCATGACATCTAATTATAGTTCCTCGTCCCCGACAATGAATATCTGTCAGTCCACATCCAACACTCCAATCAAATACTAGAGAAGCTCGAGCTAAGCTCTTAGCCCTGATGTCTAAAATAATTTTAGTAATCCACACTTTTGCAATGCATTTACGCGATGTTTGTATTGAAGTGCTTGGTGGTCTTCCACCTCCTGACCTCATTATATCCATTCGATGACCATCCTTGTTGAAAACAACTGAAAAACATGTTCCAATGAAATTTTAGGAGCTTTCATCGGAGTAGTGTTGGGAAACATCCATGGAATGGGTAGATTTCTTATTTCAAAATCTTCCTCGTGCCCAGCGCGACTGTCTGAATTAATTCGGTGTTGGAGGCGCACTACCCTAATGGGCTAAACACGACCAACATGATTCTGATAGCTCGAACCCACGCTGGCCATAGGAGATTTTTAGGTTTTAAGTCCTCCCCCCATCTCTCTATTTATAAAGCTAAATTGTAAAAGAATGGAATTAAAATAAATAGGATACTTAGGGCTCTTAGCTCGTACTGACAGATCGTTGAATGGTGTCCTCAATCAACCGTGTTGGGTGTCATTTTTATACTCATTTCCTACATTTTCTTCCCTCGTTTCTGCCTTTTTGACCTCCAACCTGGGGACTATACTTGCCTTTTTCCTTTCCTTTACATTGAAACAACATAACTCTACCTTGTTTCATTACTTCGCCCTTCTTGTTAATTATTACGATGTATTGTTCCTTTTTTTTGTGGCTAACTGAGATGAACATTGGGAGAAGTTGTGGCCTTTTTGCAATTATTTCAGATACTATTTCAGGCACAAGGATATAGGACATACAAGCACATAGAACCAGTTAGAATCATGTTGTTACAATGTGTTGTTACACAGCGTTGCTACCACACGCATAGTCAACACTTTGGTTGTCACATATTTTGTTGTTACACCGTGATGTTGTTACAGATCTGTTGCTACAGTTGCATTGTTATTTTCGTATTTATAGATTCTGAATGTTGATATGTATTTGAAATTTGTTACACTACATCTATCACATTTCAACGACATATTTAGGAGTTATCATGTATCTTTGTTTAGAATAACAGCTTCAGGTAGTTTTTATTGAAATCAATGCTTTCCCATTCAGGATTTTTATTGAGGGAATCGGTTGTAACTATATTTACTTTATTTCAATCAGCATGAGAATCAGGAGATTCTCATGACTGATCTGTTCCTCATTTTTTCGAAATATAATTATTATATAAACACTCAAACCTTCAAGGTCAGGGATTTATCATAGAACAGGATTTCCATTTTGACTCTATAACTTTTGATCATCATATTATGGAATATCGTGTTGTTTTTGTTACATGTGTTGACTGATATAATTATCAATTCTTCATGTGCCCTGCTAGGGATGAAGGGCCCTCCTCTTTAGCAGGTATTTCATGTGTAAGGTAGCTGTATTATATCTTATATTCACTACAAGAAAAATGACATTGGTGAGGGTCATGCTTGTGATGGACCTTTAAGGTCCATCACCAATGTCACATATGGTGACAGTCCTTAAAAAAGCGTCGTTGTAAGTGTATATAGTGATGGTCCTTTAAGGTCTGTCACCAAATCCATTTTCAATGACACTTTTGGTGACGGTCGTTAAAGGCCCATCACTAATTCTCTCTTTGGTGACACTTCTAGAGACTAATTTTGAATGACCCTCATCGATGCTATTTTTGTTATTTTTGGTGACGGTTAAAAAATGTTCGTCGCCATTGATCATTCCAATGAGTTTTTGATGATGTTATGTGATTTTTAATATATGTTTTTTCAAAAGATAATGATTTAATATCATTATTGTGGAGAATTGTTTATAATATGTCTAAGTCCCTAGTAGTTAGAGCCAGTCAATGTCTTAAGAAGTAATTATTGTGTATAATTTCCCTCAAGTAATGACTAGTCTAATAGAGTTTTCTATGATTCAACACATGATTCATATATATTAAGTTTATTATCTAGAAAATTACCTTTATATAAATTCCCACTAGTGTGTGTAGGAAATATATTATTTAATACATAATCAAGCTCTGTCAATTCTATTAATGAGAAATACCTAACACTCCTTAATAATTCGGGCACACCTTAAATTAATGCTTTGGCACACAATAACATTTCTTCGCACCTCGAATTTCTTGGAACATCTTGGTACCTAGAACATCTTGTCATGACACTGATGCCCAAGTACATGCTGGCATGCTCAAGCACAAAATAGAACTCTCCTAGCATGTGTTGGCATGCATGTAGTCCCTAACATGCCCTGGAACACATTGGTTGAATGCATTGACATACATTAGAACTTGGCACACAATGCCATATTGAGACCTATTATTAGTGTGGTTAGCATGCCCCTTTTGAAAAATATAAATTCCCGACTTATTAACCCTCTTATTGGTTCTTCCTTTTGTTTCCTTCAAACTTCTTGACACATATTAACATACCCTAGCAGCATGCACATCCTTAGCACCTGGCATGTATTGGCACATCTTGGCACTATTTTTCACATATAATTGGTACACCGTAGAACTGCCAAGCACACTTTGTGAGTTCTTGACATGCCTTGATATTCCATAGCATGTCTTACCAATCCAAATCATACCTTGTCACTCCCTCCTTGGCATGACAACTAGCACTTATTAACATTAGTCCCCAACACACGTTACTCGTATTCATTAACAACCATGAATTTTGACCTAGTTCTCCCTTAATGTTTTGTCCTAGTACTCCTTAACACTCCTCAACATGCATTAGAACTCTCTAGCACACCTTAGCACTCTTCAACATGACCTTCCACTTCATAGCATGCATAACACTCTGTGACACATATTGGAACTTGGCATGTGTTGGTGCTTGGAAAGTCTTAGCATGTATGGAATACGTTGATATGCTTTGGTATAATTTGGCATGGTTTAATATTAAATTTATTTGAGATGAACTGTTGGAAAGTAGATGAGAAGCAACAAAGGAATAATTGACACTTAAAATGCATTAAGACTTTGCACTTGGCACCTATCACCGCCTAGTGTTGGTGTGCCTAGCATGCCCCTCTTGGAAAAGGAAAATTGATGACTTATTAACCATCTTATGTGTTCATTTCCTTGTAGTTTAAATTGTTTCTCCCTTTTGTTGCCTTGACATTCCTTGGCACGCATTGACACACCCTTGCACATCTTGGCATGCCTTATCACTTGGCACACCTTAGCATGTTTGACATGCCTTTGCACTATCTGACACATTTTAGCATTCCCTAGCACGCCTTTGCATTCATGTCCTCAAAGCTATCCTTTACATTTTTTTCATGACTTGGGAACCCAATCAATTCCTTGGCTACTACAGTTCATGTGACAATGTTGGCTTGCTTCAGCCGCAACAACTTGACCAATTACACCTACTACAAGTAGATTGTGCCTTGTTCACCTAAGAACACTGCCTATAACTCATCTTATGCCACTCATGTCCAAGCTCAACTTGTCCCACTTGACTAGTTACCAAGACAACGATCACATGACCTAGCCATTGCCATAAAACAACTAAGAAACATAGCTTACATGGGAAATATTTAATATGTTTGTTCAGTTCATATAAAAAATAGAAAATTAACTGAGAGTTTGCAAGAACCACCAGATTCACAAGGCGCAAAAGATATAAGCCGACACAAGTCGAGTGCCCCAAAAATTATATACAACAATGTACAATCTGCAATTATCTAGAATAGTTTAAAACATGAGCATGTAACCAAAGTGTGCCACATCTCATATAAAAAAATATATAAGGGAAAAAAAATGTTGTGCCTACCACAAAGTGATCTCCCTTTGTCTAAAACTTCTATGTCAAACCCCGTATAACAACCGTAGGCTTGCCTCCTGTAAATCCTATTCTGAACTTCTCCTAACACACTTCGTCCTTGGCACACTGGAATTCGTTGGCACTCCCTAGGACACACTCTTATTCATTCCTTTCCATGCATTTTGACCTAGTTATCTATTGATATGCCTTGACACTCCCTTACACTCTTCATCATGCATTGACATTATCCTACATGTGTTAGCATGCCTTTTCATTCCTAATGTGCATGCCCTGACCCTCCATAGCTATCATGCCCTCACAACTACCCTTAGTTAATTTGAAACTTGGGAACCCAACCAATCCCTCTCTTGAATACAAGATCTTAACAAAGTTATGGTTACTACAACTAGACTATGTTGTTGAATTTTTTAGCTTGGGAGGTGCTCCACAAGCCTAGTGAGTTGGGCTTTTGTGAGTTTGGTCACAAAATTTTTTGTGGGAAAAGAAACCAAGCAAAGGGATTTTGGACCAAAGATATGGTTTAAAGTCTAAAAGAAAATTAAAAAGGAAAATTAATATCTCCTAAGGTCTAAGTGGATAAAACCTGTAAGTCCTAGAGGGTTCCTAATAGGTCTAGTAAAAACTATTTAAGGAGGCCTTAGGATGAAGGAAATAACATCAAGTGAGAAGGAGCCCATTTGATAAAGGGGGAGAAGAGGGATGTAGTCCTAAAGTAGGTCGAGTAATAAGGTTGAGTAAGGGTTGCTAAAGGGAGGCAATGATTATCCTCCAAGAGCAAGATCATCATGTGAGAGTTCACAAGAAGGTTGCATACCTTAATGGTTGGTCTGAGCTAGGAAGTAGGATGGCATATTTTTGGTTCTCTTATGGCAGATCGAGCTTAAGAGAGGTTTCTCATGAGAATATGTGCATGTGATTTCAATGGTGTCTTTGTGTGAAGGCCGCATCCTATTATGATATTTTGAAATTTTCAACAAGAAACATTGAAATTGGAACCAAAAAGGACAAAAAAAAAATTGCACCCACACTAGTGCGGAATTTTGATGCACAAAGAGTGAGGAATGTGGGGTGTCTAATTTATTTTTCCCTTAAATAAATTGGACAATAAATTGTAATTTCACCGCATAATAACTTGTGTCAGTTAACTAAGTCATGATGACTGAGTTAGCTCAAGAAATTCGAGTTGAGGGTTTACGATGAGGCATGTAGCGGTATTAATCTAATAATTTTGGAGCCCAATTGCAGTTGATGCATTAGTGGGGTGCATGTGTGAATTAGTTAACTCAATTAAATGAATTTAAATCAGTTTAAATAGTTCTAACTAAGTGATGAGCTAGTGAGAGGTCAGCCAGTGAATTAAATTATATGTAATTCACAATGAGTGATCAATCAGATAACTGATAATTCACTATCAATAGTTGCATGCATGAATGTCAGTTCCGAGGAAGACCCAGTTGAGACAGAGGTTAAAGGGAACATAACTATCAGTTGTATTTATACACAATTTCCCATGTGAAATTATAAATTCATTTTGATTCCATGATGTATTGCGCAATCAAGGAAGGCATATTTTCCTAATTAATAGGGAGCTAATCCCCTAGGAATTGCATGAGTAAGGTAGGCTAAAGGAAGGATGAGAATTGGCTAAGTACTAGACCGAGTTTTCATAGATCAGTGGGAGATAATTGGCAGAGTGTTGGAGAATCTCATGAGAGATTAAGCATTGTATTGTTTCATGATTCCTTGACTTAATACACAATAGAGATAGAGAGGTTTTGAGCAGCTGCTTTCCCCAGATACATCTTGTGTTGTGCAATTGATAATTTATTTCTCTTACTTATATTTGATTATGCAATCATGTTTTTTTTCCGAAAAGGAAGGATTCAATATCTTGTTTTAGTACATTACAAGCTTATATTGAATCTCGTTGGTTAGATTTTCTACATGGTATTAGAGTAGGAATTTTTTGGGTGGCGATTTTGGAGAGAATATCTAAATATTTTGGTGTAAATTTTTCAAAAGAGAAAATAGCATATTTGGATTCCTTGCTAAAAACTACCCAAATGTAAAATCAATTCGGAGCTCGGATGAGGGAGATATCATCAATTTAAAATCAACTCTTTTTAGAAACTTTTGTAATGGCGGGACAATTACAATGTGTGCAAGTCAAGAACTTATATGCACTTGAGGTACCAGATGCATGAAAATATTTGAGGAGCAAAGCAGAGGTTAGAGATTTGGATGTTGAGAGGGAGTACAAATTACCAATCAACATGCAATATTAGAAGCAGTCTTAGAAGGTTGTGGAGCAGCCGCAATCGGAGAAAAAGAGAGGAGACCAAGAGGAAGCATCCACTCAAGTAGAGACCTCCATGAGGGGGAAATTTTGAGCAATATGGGCAGAGGGATCACATGCAGCCATACCTTGAGGTGAAAGTTGGGGTGATGTGTAGACATAATCCCAAGACAATAAATTTAGGCAGGGTCCATTGATATGGTGTGTGTCAAGGATCGAACCTAGCTATGAGGAGTCCACAGTACAACAGTAACAGGAAGGATCATTTAGATTGATGCAATCAGATGTCAGGAAGACAAAAATCATAGTGACATATGTCAAATATTGGAGCGTAGATCAGAGTTGGAAACAATGCAAAGTGAACGAATGAAAAATTCAGCAGAAACGTAGAGATTCCAATAGACAGGTGCAGTAGCTAGCAGCAGTCAGAAGACTCTGATGAAAAATTAGTTATATTGATTCAGTTGTTCGAAGGCTATTCAATTTCAGAATTTGCAGGTGCAAAAAACAATAGAGAAGTGTTGCATGCAAAATTCCAAAGGTATCGGATCATGATATATTGAATTCATTTCTTGTTCTGAGGGAGTGTTGAAATTTCCAATAAGAAAAAATGAAATCGGCAACCAGAAAGGACAAAAAAAATGGACCCACACTGGTGAGGAACTTTGATGTACTAGGAGTGAGGAATGTGAGGTGTCTAATTTTCTTTTTCCTTAAATAAATTGGACAATAAATTGTAATATCATCTCATAGAAACTTGGGTTATTTAAATAAGTCATGATTATTGAGTTAGCTCAAGAAATTCGAGTTGAGTTGATCGAGGTCGATATTGGTGGCCACCTACCTATTCCACTTGGGCCCTCGCCATTGATCATTCCAATGAGTTTTTGATGATGTTGTGTGCTTTTTAATATATGTTTTGTCAGAAGATAACGATTTAATATCATTATTGTAGAGTATTTTTTATAATATGTCCAAGTCCATAGTCGTTAGATCCATTCAATTTTAAAGAAGCAATTATTGTGTATAATTTCGCTCAAGTAATGACTAGTCGAATAGAGTTTTCCTATGATTCAACACATGATTCATATATATTAAGTTTATTATCTAGAAAATTCCCTTTATATAAACTCCCACTAGTGTGTGTAGGAAATATATTATTTAATACATAATCAACTCTGTCAATTCTATTAATGAGAAAGACCTGGCACACCTTAAATTAATGCTTAGGCACACACTAAAATTTCTTAGCACCTAGAATTTCTTGGAACATCTTTGTACCTAGAACGTCTTGTCGTGACACGAACACCCAATCACATGCAGGCATGCTCTAGCACAACATAGAACTCTCCTAGCATGTCTTGGCATGCATGTAGTCCCTAATATGCCTTGGAACACCTTGGTTGAATGCATTTACATACATTAGCACTTGGCACACAATGCCACTTGGAATTTATTGAGACCTATTATTAGTGTGGTTAGCATGCCCCTTTTGAAAAATATAAATTCCCGACTTATTGACCCTCTTATTGGTTATTCCTTTTATTTCCTTCAAACTTCTTGACACATATTAACATACCCTAGCAGCATGCACATCCTTAGCACCTAGCATGTATTGGCACATCTTGGCACTATTTTGCATATATAATTGGTACATCGTAGAACTTCCAAGCACACTTTGCGAGTTCTTTACATGCCTTGATATTCCATAGCATGCCTTACCAATCCTTATCATACCTTATCACTCCCTCATTGGCATGACAACTAGCACTTATTAACATTAGTCCCCGGCACACGTTATTCGTATTCATCAACTTCCATGAATTTTGACCTATTTATCCCTTAATGTTTTGTCCTAGTACTACTTAACACTCCTCAACATGCATTAGCACTCTCTAGCACACCTTAGCACTCTTCAACATGCCCTTCCACTTCATAGCATGCATAACACTCTGTGACACATATTGGAACTCAACATGTGTTGGTGCTTGGAAATTCTTAGCATGTATGGAATACGTTGATATGCCTTGGTATAATTTGGCATGGTTTAATATTAAATTTATTTGAGATGAATTGTTGGAAAGTAGATGAGAAGCAAAAAAGGAATACTTGACACTTAAAATGCATTAAGACTTTGCACTTGGCACCTATTACTGCCTAGTGTTGGTGTGCCTAGCATGCCCCTCTTGGAAAAGGTAAATTGATGACTTATTAACACTCTTATGTGTTCATTTCCTTGTAGTTTAACTTGTTTCTCCCTTTTGTTGCCTTGACATTCCTTGGCATGCATTGACACACCCTTGCACATCTTGGCATGCCTTATCACTTTGCACACCTTAGCATCTTTGACATGCCTTCGCACTATCTGACACATCTTAGCATTCCCTAGCACGCCTTGGCACTCATGTCCTCAAAGCTAGCCTTTACATTTTTTCATGACTTGGGAACCCAATCAATTCCCTGGCTACTGCAGTTCATGTGACAATGTTGGCTTGCTTCAACCACAACAACTTGACCAATTGCACCTACTACCAGTAGATTGTGCCTTGTTCACCTAATAACACAACTTATAACTCATCTTATGCCACTCATGTCCAAGCTCAACTTGTCCCACTTGACTACTTACCAAGACAAGGATCACATCACCTAGCCATGGCCATAAAAAAACTAAGCAACATAGCTTACATGGGAAATATTTAACATGTATGTTCAGTTCATATAAAAAATAGAAAATTAACTGAGAGTTTGCAAGAACCACAAGATCGACAAGGTGCATAAGATATGAGCCGACACAATTCAAGTGCCCTAAAACTTATACACAACAATGTACAATATGCAATTATCTAGAATAGTTAAAAACATGAGCATGTAGCCAAAGTGTGCCACATCTCATATAAAAAAAATCTAAGGGAAAAAAAAAAGTGTGCCTACCACAAAGTGATCTCCCTTTGTCTAAAACTATTATGTCGAGCCCCGTATAACAACCGTAGGCTTGCCTCCTGTAAATCCTATTCTGAACTTCTCCTAACGCACTTCATCCTTGGCACACTTGAATTTGTTGGCACTCTCTATGACACACTCTTATTCATTCCTTTCCATGCATTTTGACCTAGTTATCCATTGATATGCCTCGACACTCCCTTACACTCTTCATCATGCATTGACATTGTCCGACATGTGTTAGCATGCCTTTTCATTCCTGATGTGCATGCCTTGACCCTCCATAGCTATCATGCCCTCACAACTACCCTTAATTAATTTGCAACTTGGGAACCCAACCAATCCCTCTCTTGACTACAAGATCTTGACAATGTTACGGTTACTACAACTAGACTATGTTGTTGAATTTTGTAGCTTGGGAGGTGCTCCACAAGCCTAGTGAGTTGGGTTTTTGTGATTTTGGTCACAAAAGACTTTGTGGGAAAAGAAACCAAGAAAAGAGATTTTTGACCCAAGATATGGTTTAAAATCTAAAAGAAAATTAAAAAGGAAAATTAATATTTCCTAAGGTCTAAGTAGATAAAACCCGTAAGTCCTAGAGGGTTCCTAATAGGTCTAGGAAAATCTATTTAAGGAGGCCTTAGGATGAAGGAAATAACATCAAGTGAGAAGCAGCCCATTTGATCAAGGGGGAGAAGAGAGATGTAGTCCTAAAGTAGGTCAAGTAAGAGGGTCGAGTAAGGGTTGCTAAAGGGAGGCAATGATCATCCTCCAAGAGCAAGATCACCATGTGAGGGTTCACAAGAAGGTTGCATACCTTAATGGTAGGTCTGAGCTAGGAAGTAGGATGGCATATTTTTGGTTCTCTTATGGAAGATCGAGCTTAAGAGAGGTTTCTCATGAGAATATGTGCATGTGATTTCAATAGTGTATTTGTGTGAAGGCCGCATCAAATTATGATATTTTGAAATTTGCAACAAGAAACATTGAAATTGGAACCAGAAAGGACAAAAAAAAAATTGCACCCACACCAGTGAGGAATTTTGATGCACAAAGAGTGAGGAATGTGGGGTGTCTAATTTAAAATCAGTTTAAATAGTTCTAACTAAGTGATGAGCTAGTGAGATGTCAACCAGTGAATTAAATTATATTTAATTCACAATGAGTGATCAATCAGATAACTGATAATTCACTATTAATAGTTGCATGCATGTCATTTCCTAGGAAGACCCAATTGAGATTGAGGTTAAAGGGAACATAACTATTAGTTGTATTTATACAAAATTTCCCATGTGAAATTATAAAGTCATTTGGATTCCATGATTTATTGCACAATAAAGGAAGACATATTTTCCTAACTAATAGGGAGCTAATTCCCTAGGAATTGCATGAGTAAGGCAGGCTAAAGGAAGGATGAGAATTGGCTACGTACTAGACCGAGTTTTCCTAGATCAGTGGGAGATAATTGGCAGAGTGTTGGAGAATCTCATGAGAGATTAAGCATTGTATTGTTTCATAATTCCTTGACTTAATACACAATAGAGATAGAGCTTTTTGAGCAGCTGCTTTCCCCAGATACATCTTGTGTTGTGCGACTGATAATTTATTTCTCTTACTTATATGTGATTATGCGATCGTGTTTTGTTTCTGAAAAGGAAGGATTCAATATCTTGTTTTAGTACATTGCAAGCTCAGATTGAATCTCGTTGGTTAGATTTTCTACATGGTATCAAAGTAGGAATTTTTTGGGTGGCAAGTTTACAGAGAATATCTGAATATTTTGGTGTAAAAATTTCAAAAGTGAAAATAGCATATTTGGATTCCTTGTTAAAAACTACCCAAATGGAAAATTAATTCGGAGCTTGGATGAGGTAGATATCGCCAATTTAAAATCAACTCTTCTTAGAAACTTTTGTAATGGTGGGATAATTACAATGTGTGCAAGTCGAGAACTTATATGCACTTGAGGTACCATATGCATGAAAATATTTGAGGAGAAAAGCAGAGGTTAGAGACTTGGATGTTGAGAGGGAGTACAAATTACCAATCAATGTGTAGTCTTATAAGAATTCTTAGAAGGTTGTGGGGCAGCTGCAATTGGAGAAAAAGAGAGGAGACCAAGAGGAAGCATCCACTCAAGCAGAGACCTCCATGAGGGGGAAATTTCGAGCAATATGGGCAGAGGGATCACATGTAGCCATACCTTGAGGTGAAAGTTGGGGTGATGTGTAGACATAATCCCAAGATAAGAAATTTAGGCAGGGTCCATTGAGATGGTGTGTGTCATGGATCGAACCTAGCTATGAGGAGTCCATAGTACAACAGTAATAGGAAGGATCATTTAGATTGATGCAATCAGATGTCAGGAAGACAAAAATCATAGTGACAGATGTCAAATATTGGAGCGTAGATCAGAGTTGGAAACAATGCAAAGTGCACGAATGAAAATTTGAGCAGCAGTGTAGAGAGTCCAATAGATAGGTGCAGTAGCTAGCAATAGTCAGAAGACTCTGATGACAAATTAATTATATTGATTCAGTTGTTCGAAGGCTATTCAGTTTCAGGATTTGCAGGTGCAAAAAACACTAGAGAAGTGTTGTATGCGAAATTCCAAAGGTATCGGATTAGGATAGATTGAATTCATTTCTTGTTCTGAGGGAGTGTTGAAATTTTCAACAAGAAACAATGAAATTGGAAACCAAAAAGGACAAAAAAAATGCACCCACACTAATGAGGAATTTTGATGTACTAAGAGTGAGGAATGCGAGGTGTCTAATTTATTTTCCCCTTAAATAAATTGGACAATAAATTTTAATTTCATCTCATAGCAACTTGGGTTATTTAACTAAGTCATGATGATTGAGTTAGCTCAAGAAATTCGAGTTGATTTGATCGAGGTCGATATTGGTGGCCACCTGCCTATTCCACTTGGGCCCTTTCCATTGATCATTCCAATGAGTTTTTGATGATGTTGTGTGATTTTTAATATATGTTTTTTCAAAAGATAACGATTTAATATCATTATTGTGGAGTATTTTTTATAATATGTCTAAGTCCATAGTCGTTAGAGCCACTCAATTTTTTAAGAAGTAATTATTATGTATAATTTCCCTCAAGTAATGACTAGTCGAATAGACTTTTCCTATGATTCAACACATGATTCATATATATTAAGTTTATTATCTAGAAAATTCCCTTTATATAAATTCCCACTAGTGTGTGTAGGAAATATATTATTTAATACATAATCAATCTCTATCAATTCTATTAATGAGAAAGACCTAACACTCCTTAACAATTTGGGCACACCTTAAATTAATGCTTTGGCACACACTAACATTTCTTAGCACCTCGAATTTCTTGGAACATCTTTGTACCTAGAACATATTGTCATGAAACTAACGCCCAAGCACATGTTGGCATGCTCTAGCACAACATAGAACTCTCCTAGCATGTGTTTGCATGCATGTAGTCCCTAACATGCCCTGGAACACCTTGGTTGAATGCATTGACATACATTAGCACTTGGAACACAATGCCACTTGGAATTTATTGAGACTTATTATTAGTGTTGTTAGCATGCCCCTTTTGAAAAATATAAATTCTTGGCTTATTAACCCTCTTATTGGTTCTTCTTTTTGTTTCCTTCAAATTTCTTGACACATATTAACATATCCTAGCAGCATGCACATCCTTAGCACCTGCATGTATTGGCACATCTTGGCACTATTTTGCAGATATAATTGGTACACCGTAGAACTTCCAAGCACACATTGCGAGTTCTTGACATGCCTTAATATTCCATACCATGCCTTACCAATCATTATCATACCTTGTCACTCCCTCCTTGGCATGACAACTAGCACTTATTAACATTAGTCCCCGACACACGTTACTCGTATTCATTAACTTCCATGAATTTTGACATAATTCTCCCTTAATTTTTTGTCCTAGTACTCCTTAACATTCCTCAACATGCATTAGCACTCTCTAGCACACCTTAGCACTCTTCAACATGCCCTTCCACTTCATAGCATGCATAACACTCTGTGACACATATTGGAACTCGGCATGTGTTGGTGCTTGGAAAGTCTTAGCATGTATGGAATACATTGATATGCCTTGGTATAATTTGGCATGGTTTAATATTAAATTTATTTGAGATGAACTGTTAGAAAGTAGATGAGAAGCAACAAAGGAAGACTTGACACTTAAAATGCATTAATACTTTGCACTTGGCACCTATTAGCACCTAGTGTTGGTGTGCCTAGCATGTCCCTCTTGGAAGAGGTAAATTGATGACTTATTAACCCTCTTATGTGTTCATTTCCTTGTAGTTTAACTTGTTTCTCCCTTTTGTTGCCTTGACAGTCCTTGGCACGCATTGACACACCCTTGCACATCTTGGCATGCTTTATCACTTGGCACACCTTAGCATGTTTGACATGCCTTCGCACCATCTGACAGATCTTAGCATTCCCTAGCATGCCTTGGCACTCACGTCCTCAAATCTAGCCTTTACATTTTTTCATGACTTGGGAACCCAATCAATTCCTTGGCTACTGCAGTTCATGTGAAAATGTTGGCTTTCTTCAACCGCAACAACTTGACCAATTGCACCTACTACAAGTAGATTGTGCCTTGTTCACCTAAGAACATTGCCTATAACTCATCTTATGCCACTCATGTCCAAGCTCAACTTGTCCCACTTGACTAGTTATCAAGACAAGGATCACATGACTTAACCATGGCCATAAAACAACTAAGCAACATAGCTTACATGGGAAATATTTAACATGTATGTTCAGTTCATATAAAAAAAAAAATTAAATGAGAGTTTTCTAGTACCACAAGATTCACAAGGCGCACAAGATATAAGCCGACACAAGTCGTGTGGCCCAAAATTTATACAAAACAATGTACAATATGCAATTATCTAGAATAGTTTAAAACATGAGCATGTAGCCAAAGTGTGCCACATCTCATATAAAAAAAAATCTAAGGGAAAAAAAATGTTGTGGCTACCACAAAGTGATCTCCCTTTTTGTAAAACTACTATGTCGAGCCCCATATAACAACCGTAGGCTTGCCTCCTGTAAATCCTATTCCAAACTGCTCCTAAAATAGTTCATCCTTGGCACACTTGAATTCATTGGCACTCCCTAGGATACACTCTTATTCATTCCTTTCTATGCATTTTGACCTAGTTATCCATTGATATGCCTCGACACTCCCTTATACTCTTCATCATGCATTGACATTGTCCGACATGTGTTAGCATGCCTTTTCATTCCTAATGTGCATGCCCTGACCCTCCATAGCTATCATGCCCTCACAACTACCCTTACTTTATTTGCAACTTGGGAACCCAATCAATCCCTCTCTTAACTACAAGAGCTTGACAAAGTTACGGTTACTACAACTAGACTATGTTGTTGAATTTTGTAGCTTGGGAGGTGCTCCACAAGCCTAGTGAGTTGGGTTTTCATGAGTTTGGTCACAAAAGGCTTTGTCGGAAAAGAAACCAAGAAAAGGGATTTTTGACCCAAGATATGGTTTAAAATCTAAAAGAAAATTAAAAAGGAAAATTAATGTTTCCTAAGGTCTAAGTGGATAAAACTCATAAGTCCTAGAGGGTTCATAATAGGTCTAGGAAAAAATATTTAAGGAGGCCTTAGGATGAAGGAAATAACATCAAGTGAGAAGGACCCGATTTGATCAAGGGGGAGAAGAGAGATGTAGTCCTAAAGCAGGTCGAGTAAGAGGGTCAAGTAAGGGTTGCTAAAGGGAGGCAATGATCATCCTCCAAGAGCAAGATCATCATGTGAGGGTTCACAAGAAGGTTGCATGCTGTAATGGTCGGTTCGAGCTAGGAAGTAGGATGGCATATTTTTGGTTCTATTATTGTTGATCGAGCTTAAGAGAGGTTTCTCATGAGAATATGTGCATGTGATTTCAATGGTGTATTTGTGTGAAGGCTGCATCAAATTATGATATTTTGAAATTTGCAACAAGAAACATTGAAATTGGAACCAGAAAGGACAAAAAAAAATTTCACCCACACTAGTGAGGAATTTTGATGCACAAAGAGTGAGGAATGTGGGGTGTCTAATTTATTTTTCCCTTAAATAAATTGGACAATAAATTGTAATTTCATCTCATAACAACTTGTGTCAGTTAACTAAGTCATGATGACTGAGTTAGCTCAAGAAATTAGAGTTGAGGGTCTAAGATGAGGCATGTAGAGGTATTAATATAATAATTTTGGAGCCCTTGCAGTTGATGCATTAGTGGGGTGCATGTGTGAATTATTTAACTCAATTAAATGAGTTAAAATCAGTTTAAATAGTTCCAACTAAGTGATGAGCTAGTGAGAGGTCAGCTAGTGAATTAAATTATATTTAATTCACAATGAGTGATCAATCAGATAACTGATAATTCACTATTAATAGTTGCATGCATGTCAGTTCCGAGGAAGACCCAGTTGAGACAGAGGTTAAAGGGAATATAACTATCAGTTGTATTTATACAAAATTTCCCATGTGAAATTATAAAGTCATTTGGATTCCATGATGTATTGCGTAATCAAGGAAGACATATTTTCCTAATTAATAGGGAGCTAATTCCCTAGGAATTGCATGAGTAAGGCAGGCTAAAGGAAGGATGAGAATTGGCTAAGTACTTGACCAAGTTTTCCTAGATCAGTGGGAGATAGGCAGAGTGTTGGAGAATCTCATGAGACATTAAGCATTGTATTGTTTCATGATTCCTTGACTTAATACACAATAGAGATAGAGTGGTTTTGAGAAGCTGCTTTCCCCAGATACATCTTGTGTTGTGTGATTGATAATTTATTTCTCTTACTTATATGTGATTATGCGGTCGTGTTTTGTTTCTGAAAAGGAAGGATTCAATATCTTGTTTTAGTACATTACAAGCTCAGGTTGAATCTTATTGGTTAGATTTTCTATATGGTATCAGAGTAGGAATTTTTTGGGTGGCGAATTTGGAGAGAATATCTGAATATTTTCGTGTAAAATTTTCAAAAGAAAAAATAGCATATTTGGATTCCTTGCTAAAAACTACCCAAATGGAAAATCAATTTGGAGCTCAGATGAGGGAGATATCATTGATTTAAAATCAACTCTTTTTAGAAACTTTTGTAATAGCGGGAAAATTACAATGTGCATAAGTCAAGGACTTATATGCACTTGAGGTACCAGATGCATGCAAATATTTGAGGATTAAAGCAGAAGTTAGAGACTTGGATGTTGAGAGGGAGTACAAATTACCACTCAAAATGCAGTCTTAGAAGGTTTTGGAGCAGCCGCAATTGGAGAAGCAGAGAGGAGACCGAGTGGAAGCATCCACTCAAGCAGAGACCTCCGTGAGGGGGAAATTTTGAGCAATATGGGCAAAGGGAGAACATGCAACCATACCTCGAGGTGAAAGTTGGGGTGATGTGTAGACATAATCCCAAGATAAGAAATTTGGGCAGGGTCCATTGAGATGGTGTGTGTGTCATGGATCGAACATAGCTATGAGGATTCCACAGTACAACAGTAGCAGGAAGGATCATTTAGATTGATGCAGTCAAATTTCAGGAAGACCAAAATCATAGTGAAAAATGTCAAATATTGGAGCGTAGATCAGAGTTGGAAATAATGCAAAGGGCACGGATGCAAATTTCAGCAGCAGCGCAGAGAGTCCAGTAGATAGGTGAAGTAGCTAGCAGCAGTCAGAAGACTCTGATGACAAATTAATTATACTGATTCATTTTTTTGAAGGCTATTCAGTTTCAGGATTTGCAGGTTCAAACAACACTAGAGAAGTGTTGCATGCAAAATTCCAAAGGTATCGTATCAGGATAGATTGAATTCATTTCTTGTTCTGAGGGAGTATTGAAATTTGCAACAAGAAACAATGAAATTGGCAACCAGAAATGATAAAGTAAATGCACCCACACTGGTGAGGAATTTTGATGTACTAGGAATGAGGAAGGCGAGGCATCTAATTTATTTTTCCCTTGAATAAATTGGACAATAAATTGTAGTTTTGTCTCATAGCAACTTGGGTTATTTAACTAATTCATGATGATTGAGTTATTTCAAGAAATTCAATTTGAGTTGATCGAGGTCAATATTGGTGGCCACTTGCCTATTCCACTTGAGCCCTCACAAATGTCTCTTTCAGTTTTTCAGTTTCCTTAATTGTAGCACAATTTACTATTTTTGTCAGTTTTTCGGGTCTTGAACTTCTGAAGCAATTTTGAGGCCCAAAATGATATTGTTTGGGCATGAAATTTTTGGTGATTTCATAGAAATTTCTTTAGGATTTGTATTCCTTGGAGGGATATTTATAACAAGGTATCATGTGCATCAAACGGAGATCATATGACCATGTTACTACCTCGGGAAGTTGGCTGCCCAACTACCCCCAATGGGGCCCATAAACTCTTGGTGTTACATCTCCTTAGGTTAGTGTTTTCTCTTATTTTTCAATAATAAAAAGGCCTTTAAGCCTTATTGTAACATAGTTCAGAGGCATGTAGCCACCCCATCTCCTCTCAGAGATAAGCTACCATCGCCTGAGCTAGTTTTTTTTCCATTCTGTGTGTAAGCATTTTTCAGTATTTGATATTAATGAAATGAAGTAATATTCCTACTACATCTCTATGCTTATGTTTATATATGTATTTTATTGTGTTTTTTCATATGTCTGGATCATCAGGGTCTAAGATGAGGCATGTATAGGGATTCTAATATTTTGGGGGTCTAGTTGCAGTTGATGCATTAGTGGGGTGTAGGTGTGAATTAGTTAACTCAATTAATTGAGTTAAAATCACTTTAACTAGTTCTAACTGATTGATGAGCTAGTGAGAGGTCCATTGAATTAAATTAGATTTAATTCAAATTGAGTGATTAATTAGATAAATAAAAATTCACTATTAATAGTTGCATGCATGTCAGTTCTGAGGAATACCCAATTGAGACAGAGGTTAAAGGGAACATAACTATCAGTTGTATTTATAAAAAATTGCACATGTGCAATTATAAAGTCATTTGGATTCCATGATGGATTTTTCAATCAAGGAAGGATAATTTTCCTAATTATTAGGGAGCTGATTCCCTAGGAATTGCATAAGCAAGGTAGGCTGAAGGAAGGTTGAGAATTGGCTAAGTACTAGACCGATTTTTCCTAGAGAAATAGGAGACAATTGGCAGAGTGCTGGAGAATCTTTTGAGAGATTAAGCATTGTATTGTTTCATGATTCCTTGACTTAATACACAATAGAGATAGAGGGGTTTTGAGCAATTTATTTCCCCAGATAAATCTTATTTTTTGCGATTGATAATTTCTTTCTCTTACTTAAATTTGATTGTGTGCTCATGTTTTGTTTCCACAAATTGTAGAAAGGATTCAGTATCTTGTTTTAGTACATTACAAGATCAGATTGAATCTCGTTGGTTATATTTTCTACATGAAATAGAAGAGAGAGTTGATACGATCTTGTCTTCCGGTGGTTAGTAGGCATAAAGCTCTGTGATAAAGACAAACATAAATGGAGGAGGGATTGCACTGTAAATTAGAGCTAGAACAGAAGTTGACGTGAGCATAATATTGACTGAGGTCACCCTAGTTTGAGGGTCAGCATTGAGATCTGAATTTCATGTCAAGATTTGGTCAAAGAAATGCCTGGAATATATGGATCCATATGAGCTAAGTAGATTCTCTTATGGAGGCAAGAGTCATGGTTTTTTGTATAGATGGATAGGGTTTGTTATACAACAATTAGAAGTACATAAGTATAGTGCCCTAGTTAGGACAATTTCCTAGCATGTTTAGTTCATAAGGCATGCCCTTATGTTTGGGAAAAATTTGCATATAAGAAGAGAGGTTGTGACCCTTAGTGAAGTTTATTTCTGCAATACAGACCACAAATTTAGAAGATGGTTTGCAGATTCGGTACGTGTGGAGATAGCGGATCCAAAGGAGGGTGGAAATTGAGAAGAAGATTGAGCATGTATAAGAAATGTGCCATATGAGAATGGATTGACATGAAAAGGAGTTGATTTTGGTGGACTATCCATAGAGTTTTAGAAAAATATATGAAGCAACCTATAAAAAATTAGACAATGGATTGTTAGTGGCTGATTTTTTACCCTAGTTCAGTAATATACAGATTTTTAGATGGATGATAAGAGGAGTAGTTCATATTTGTTCATAGATTGGAAAAAAAATATCAAATTTTCGACACATAAGAAAAATCATTTTGAGAGGACTCAAACCATTTTTAGGTGGAATATTTGAAGAGCCCTAGATGAAGACAATATTTTGAGCCCTAGATTAGTAAAAATAATTGACTATGGTTGGGTAGATTGATCATAGTCTAAGTATAGTTGGAGGGTTCTTAGGTGACTATCAAAAAAGATCCCTAACTCTTGTACTTTTTATGGAAAACAAGATTGGTAGAAGGGCATGTGTATAGGGCCTAAGGATGTGCAGACTTTGAAGGACTAAAGTAGCAGTCAAGTGGTCCAACCAACTAGCCCTAGTTCACTATATTGTAGAGGATTAATTTAGTGAGAAGAAGGGCAGCCTCCATAGCCCTAGAATTCTCAGCTTGGAGCCGTAGTATAAAAAAAGTGGGCATACCAAAGATTTTTTCACAAATGAAGTTGTGAAAAACTTGTTACCACTCAAACTAGTAGTGGACCGAAAAGGGGTTCCTCAGAGGACAACTGCTAGGACAAGGGAAACGATGGAGGCTTAACCCATTGTCACCACAACTAAGGCTCCTTGATCTTCACAATATTTCACTGATGGGAGGAGTATCGGTCGTTTAGGAATTCACTTGTAGAGTATAGGTCAATGAATAGGTGGGAACTGACCCTAGAAACCCTTTCCCTAAGATAGAATAAAGTGTGGGACATGTTTACGTTTTAAGAAAGGGACTTGATCTTCAAGGGATAGAGGAGGTGGATTTAAGGGTTGAGGGAAAATAATAAGACTTATGAAGGTAGTTCTCAATCCCTAAAATCCTTTGGGAACTTGGATTCCCAAATCGCCCTTGATGAAAGGCCTTTCAAACCAAATGGGACCACAAAGGGCCAAGTGGACCCAGCCCATGTTCGGGGATGGAATTTAGCAACCAATGATGTTCCTATCCTAGAAAATGTGAGGGAAAAGGATCAGGCAAGGGTTTTTAGTTCAATGGATCAAATTGATCCTACTAGGTTTTAGCCTTGGGAACACCTATGAAAAACTTGATCCTAGATCTAGGGCTTAAGGTATACAGAGATTCAACTGTCAAAATTGGCCCAAATTCTGAGGAGAGTGACTAGGGACCCACCAACGTAGTTTCCTCTAGGAGATAAAAGTTTTACTCTAGCTATAATCTTTAGAAATTGATGCCCTAGGTGACCTAATGGGGTTAGACCTAGGGGAAAATGTAAAATTATGAAAAAAGGGGGGGAAATCATCACCCTTTTTGAGGGACTAGTGCCTAGTTCAATTGGGGATATAGATTCAGGGGTGATAATGAACAAGAATTCGGTCTCTTGATCAAGGAGGTCCATAAAGTCAACTTCGTCTAATGTTAGAGGAAAACAAAAAGTGATTTTCAAGCATTTATACTTCATACAAATGGTGCAATATTATTGAGATAAAATTATATCTAAGACATTTCATTCATCCAACAATGGCCCATATATTAAATAAGCTAAATAGACACATAATTCCACATTTCCATCATGCAACAATAATAAGCTAAAACTAGAAGTTCGCCAGACAGCTCTACTAAAACTGGAGCTCCGCTGCATTTGTTGGGCTCCATTAAGTCTGTCGCCAAGTTAAATGTGCATTTAAGTTGAGATAAGTGTGCATAAAGTCGAGTTTAGTGCTAAGCACATTTAGCTCTTAACCACGAGTTATGGTGCTAATCTTGGATTAGTGGCATATTAAATAGGTTTAACTAATTTGAAACTCTGTCGGTGAACAGTGTTAAGCCCCTGGTCTTAGCGCTTGAACATATGGAAGGGGGTTGGCCTACAGGGTTGGCCCCCTCCGAACCCCAAACATGGTGTGTATTAACTTCAAATACAAGCGAGCACCTTATGGGTTAAGACCCATAATATAGAGTAGACGGTAGAGCTATGGAGTTGTGCGCAGGTGGTCATGTGTTTGACCCCGGCCCCCGCACAAAATTTTTATGTGCATTATATTGACCCATAATCAAAGTCTAAACTTTTGGTTATAAGATATATATGCCTCCATTATATTAAGAACTCTGCCACACTAATTATCCATTCTGCCAAAGTTAACGCTACTCCACCATATGTATATCGCTTCCACCAGGTTTAGAAGTATGTCAGGTTAGTTTTCTGCCACCACATGAATATGTGTCCACCAATGGTAGAGACCCTCCATAGTTAACCTATCCACCAAATATGAAAGCCTTCCACTTTAGGCTAAGGTCCATACATTAGAATTCGAAATATGTGCACCATACAATGCCATGGGGGAGGGCACATGGCAGCCTCTGGCTGCTCCATTTTTCCCTTCTCCATTGGCCTAAATCCACTATTAATAAAATAATAATGCACCATATAATTAAAATTTCAACCTTAGAATAGGAATAAAATTTCAATTTCCCCAAGCAACATTGGCGAATCTGACTGTGACACTTGTCACAGTGTCATTGGCTGAAAATTGAAGAATATTTCCTAGATATTCTTGAGGTGCTAACTAGACTGCCAAGTCATAATTTTATCATTGTTCTGCACATTTTTTACCTATTTTAGAAAATGGACAGTAGACCATAACTTACTCATCCGAACTCGGATTTTGATGAAACGAGTTGCATTGGAATCCTGGTGACAAGCTCTATCCAGTCGCTCTGTGTGATGTTCCTAATTAGCCATAGCTAAGAGGAATATTCAATTTTGTTTTAATTTCTGTTGCATGAATAAATGAATAAAAGAGAAGATGTAAAACTCCTGAAAAGGCTGAATAAGTCAATGCCCATGTGAACAAAGATAAATCAGGGCCATATAAATAATCACTTGCAGGTGTGAAAGAGTTTTGAGCTGAAGACTGGGTCAACCTTGACCAAATCAACAGCACTATCTAGGTTCATTACATCTCCAAAAGGGACATCGCAGTTCTAGAAGGATGCCTCTCATGTGAAAAAGGCTAACTCATCATGGTGGTTTAGGGTTGCAGAGGTTTTTCATCTTTTAGAAGGAGAGGGAGGGTAGCAAGAGAAGGTTGTTAATTGATCATATTTCTGAGTATTTTTCTGCTTAGACAAATACCATTCTCTGCTGCTTAGTGGAGGATTGTGTTTGGAATTCCTATGCAGGGATTTCACCTCTTCCTTTGAGGATTCTTGGAGGAGTATTTTCTGAATTGATCCACTATTAGGCTTGAGGCCAAGCTCTAATTTCATTAGCAGCGAAGATCTAGTGAGGGTTTGTCTACTTTTGCAAGCTGCAACAACTGGAGTTTTAGATCTGCAGAGGTCTAGTGTGTTTTGGGAGCCTCTTCTCATGGAGTGTGTCTTTTAACCTCCTAGAAGAGTGTCTCTTCTCCTTATACTTCATATCTGCAATTTTGCAGTGGCTATCTATGTCATTTGAGCTATAGCATTGTTCCTATAGCTAGACTATGTTATTTTGGTATGAGGTTCTTCATGGTTTTTTTCTCATAGTTTAGATCAGAGATCTCTAGTGCTGGGCTTTGCCTTCCACTTGGTGATCCATGGATTAGCTTGCTAATCCAGGTTTTGTTTAGATATGATCCATTGTAATGAAATTTTATATTCATAAATTTACTGTAGCACTTTTCAGATCTGCAACTTGTTTCTCAGATCTACTCTTATTCATGCATGATTTGGTCAAAACCCCAAGGGGATCTTGTAAAGAAAACCATCTAGTTTCCAGATTTGAAATAGATCTGATGTTTTTTCCACGGATCTGTCCTAAATCTAAGTTGTAATGTGCAGCTACTACAACTCCTGAAAATAATGTTGTTGAGCCATTTCTGCTAATATATACATGTTGTAGCTCTCTCTTCTGAAGATATCTTGCTCTCCTATCTCATGTAATCTACTGTATATTGAAAGAGCTTCACTTTACTTCTGATTTTTTGCTGTACTTTTATTTATTAATCATATATAATGGCCTCCTTCTTATATGGACCAAGACTACATTATTCTTGAGGCAGTTTGTTGTGCATAGCTTCAGCCCCTCTTGTAGGGTGTTTTTCAGCTAGACTAGGTTGTGGGAGACCTGTTTACCACAACTAGTTTGATTTTTTTTTGCTCCCCTTGTGTATATAGACCCCAGATCTATTGATATAAGGGATCCAAGGGTTTTAAACTCATTTATGTACATCCATTCTTCAGGAAGTTCATTATTTTCCAAGCTTGTTATGCAATCCCCAATTTGGGAACATTACACTCTGGTTTGGAGCATTTCTAATCTCTTTCATTTTTGCGCTAAATATTGAGCCGTTGATCATTTGTACCCACTAGAATCCTTTTTGACCCCAAAATATACTATCAATTGTTCATCAGGTGAGGGTACATCTCCCTCACCCTTTCACTCTCCATCCATTTGGCCTTAGAAGGATTTTGTCCCTTGAGTCCCACTCTAAGGTATTTGACATTCCCTCTCCTTGAATTTCTAGTTCTTTTATCAATTATGAGATCTTGCTGAATTTCATCAAGATATTCTAGCAAGAAATCATCTATTGATGGCAGTTGAACATGCTCTCATTAATCATCAGTCAAAGGAGGCTCAAACAATCTCAAATTCTCAACATTAATGACATAATATATTTGAATATAAGGAGGAAAATCTAGCTTAAATACATTGGTACCAATCTTTTCCAGAATTTTAAATGGACCATAATGAATTTTCTTGATCTTTTTACCTTCCCCTTGAAATATTTATTTTCTAATATATAACCAAAATTCATCTCCAACCTAAAATTTGTGATCAACATGGTGTTCATCATGCCTTGCCTTGTAGATGCTTTGACTCCTTTCAAGTTGTTCTTGCACTGTGTGATGTACAAACTGAATTTTCTTAATGAACTTCCTTGCCTTATCTATGTCACTATGACCATCTATAGTGATATATTTCTCAAATATGAAGTCCAAATGCGATCTTGGAAAGTAACCAAGACATGCCTCAAATGGCGATGTGTTTGTGGAAGAATGCTTTGCCCTGTTGTATGTATGTTGAATGTAATGCAACTGTTCATCCCACAACTTGGGATGTTTGCTGCAATAACCTCTAAGAAGATGAATGCCTCTCTTTTTTACCACCTCAGTCTAACCATTTGTTTGTGGATGAAATGTTGTACTCTTCTTCAACTTTGTGTCCATCATGTCCCATAATTTTGACCAAAATTCCCAACAAACCGGGAATCTCGATCACTTACAATAGAATTAGGAAGACCAAAATGAACCCATACATTTTCAAAGAAAATATGATTTTTTTGTTCAGTTGTAATTTTTTTCTTACATGGCATCAAAAGACACATTTTTCTCAACCTATCTACCACAACATACAAGTAATCATGACCTTTCCTTGACATTGGAAGACCACCTACAAAATCCATTGAGTTACTCTCCCAAGGATGTGAAGGAATCGGAAGTGGAGTGCACAATACAATTTTGATATTACTAGGCTTACTTATTGCACATAAATAACATCCTCTAATAAAATGAGATACACTATCAATCATGTCTGGCAAATAGCAATACCTTTGGAGATTTGCTACCGTCTTGCCTACACTGAAATGTCCAACAATCAATGAAGTGTGGCCTCCCTTATGATATTGTTTCTTTCTCCCTGTGGTATACATAAATTTCCCAAGTGATACAACAAACTATTATGCACATTATAATATAACTCTTCATTTTGGTTTCCTTGACTCAATCTTTCATACACATCTTGAAAATCACTATCATATTCATAATGTTCAATGTAACTTCCATGCATAACTGAATTGTGCTTGAGTATAATAGATGAATTTACAATAGGCCTAGAGAGCATATCAACTAACTTATTGTAGATTCCATTTTTATACCTAGTAACCAAATGAATTTTTATAGAAATCCCATCCATCTGAAATGTCTTGATTGCTAGATCTTTGACTGTGATAATCGTAAGTACTGCAATGGTTGATGGTTGGTATGGATAATGGTCTCTTTCCCCATCAAATAGTGCTTCCACTTCTTTACACTTTGTACCAATGCCTATAATTCTTTTTCATAGGTGGGATAGTTACTCACGGCTCCATAAAAAATTTCTGAATGAAACGAATTAGGCTTACCATGCTGCATGAGAACTACTCCCATGGCGTAATCACTTGCATATGTTTGGATCTCAAATGGTTGTCTAAGATCTGGAAGAGCCAATACTGGTGCTGAACTTATATTTTTATTTAAAGCATCAAATGATTTTTTCTACAAATCTCCCTAATGGAAGACTTTCTTGACACTTTTCAATGCATGTAACGGAGTTGCAATGGAAGAAAAATTAGTAATGAATTTCCTCCAATATTGTGCTTCCCCAAGAAAGATTCTTACCTCTATAACTATATTGGGCTTGGGCCAATTCAGAACGACCTCTACTTTGGAAGGGTCTATCTTCAACTCACCTCCTCCAAAAATGTGTCCCAAATACACTGAAGAAGTCTTTCCAAACTCACACTTCGACATTTTCAAAAATAACTGCTCTTTTTTCAAGACATCAAGTACCTTGTTCACATGCATGACATGTTCATCTCTTGATTTTTTGAATATCAAAATATCATCTAAGTGAAAAATGATGAATTCATCTATAAATTCTCTTAGTACATCATTCATTACTTTCATGAAAGTAGTTGGAGAATTTGTTAGATCGAATGGCGTAACTAGCCAGTCAAACAATCCTTGTCTAGTTTTAAATGTAGTTTTCCAAATTTCCTCCTTAGCTATTCTAACTTGATGATAACCACTTAGTAAGTTTAGCTTAAAAATATACATTGCGTACTTTAACTGATCAAGAAAATCATCAATGCGTGGGAGAGGGTATCGATTCTTTACCGTGATTTTATTCAGTGCACGAAAATCTATACACATGCACCAAGTCTCGTCCTTCTTTGGTACCAAAACAATTGGTGAACCACATGGCGAAGTAGATGGGCATATGACACCTTTTTTTAGAAATTATTGGATTTTCTTCTTGACTTCCAAACTCTCCATAATTGACATGCGATACATACCAATGTTTCGAAGTGGAACATCCTGTTGCAGTTGAATCTCATGTTGAATTCCCCTCTTGGGAGGTAACCCACTTGGTTCTTGAAACATCTCGCCATGCTGACTTACCATATCAAAAAAATCAGATTTTAATTTGTCATCACATTCTTCAAAAGATTCATAGTCAAAATCATCCTTTTTCTTGATCATGAGAAGCACAAATTTTTTACTTGCATTAACTAGCCTCTTCATTTTCTCTGCATTAACTAAAGAAATATTTAGCTTTTTGTGATGAGGTCTCACAATATACTCCACCCCATCCTTAAGAAAATGATATTTTTTCTCATGGAGATAAAACACCACTTTCTTGTCATAAAAATATGGACTTCCCAAGATAATCCTAGAAATGTCAAGTGGAACCACATCTAACTCGACTTCATCAACAAAGTTTGCAGTAATAGAAAATCGAAATATGCATTTCCTTGTAACCTATAAATTAGAATTATTAACTATCCAAGCCAAAGGGTATGGTTTATGATGTGGTACGGTTTCAAGGTTAATATTTTTTACCAAGTCTTCTGAAATCAGGTTTGCTTGTGACCCAATATCAAACAATGCATCAATCTTTGTATGATTTGAAATCACTCTAACATGGAACAATTCTATCCTTGTGTCTTCATTTCGAGTGTTGTTGTGACTATTTGAGGAACTATTACTTGATATGGCTTCCTTTCCCTTGTTAACCATGGCTACAATCTTGGTCTCATCTCTGGAATCAGATCCAAGATTATGTTGTGTGGTGGCAATCATATTTTTTTTCCCCTTTTTATTTGGTTTCTTAGGCTTTAGTTCGAGATGAAGTTTCCAACAATGGGCTTCATCATGCTCCTCTTTGGAACAATATTTGTATGTAGTTTTTTCCCCTTCTTTCTTGATGCTTGAATTCTTCTTTCCCTTCCATTTTCCCCCCTTCTCTTTTCCCTTACCCTTGAATGGCTTCTTCTTACTACCCTCTTCCCGAATGTTCTTTCCCCTTGCTTCAAGATGTGTGGCTTGCACACATAATTCATATAATTTGTTTGGGTTAAACATAAGAATAGTATTTTTCAAGTAGGAATGTAAACCCCCAATGTATTTCAAGATTATGTCTTGGGAATTCAAGTTTACTCCTAACCACAAAGCCCTCTTTCTAAACTCTTAGGTGTACTCGTGAACTATTTGACCCTTGAGTTGCCTAAATTTTTTCCAACTCATAATTGATTTTTTCATATAGGCTAATGGATAAAATTTTCTTCTAATGGAATAAATAAATTCAACCCAAGAAATGGATATCTTACCATGGATTCACATTTCCTCTTGATTCTTTGCCTCCCACCAAAATAGTGTTGCTCCTTCTAGCCTTAATGAAGCTAACTGGATCTTTATGTCTTCCTCTTGTAGATTATGAATCTTGTAGTATAATTCCAATTAACGGATCCAATTGTCTAACTTCTCTGCATTTACCTCACCATTGTACATGGGAATTTCAAACTTGATGTCCAACTTGAGTAATGGAGTTTTTCCTTTTGGGGTTTTTGAATGAGTCTGGGTGGCTTTTATAGTGGAAGTGGAAGATGAATATGTTGATTAAGATGATGAGGATGAGGATGGTGGATATGGAGGTTTATTTCCTCCACTACATTTCAAACTCTTCTCTTCATCCTTCTTGTCATCTGAAGTTCCTTCTTCATGTGGAGGCTTAGACCCTTCTCTTGCTCTTTCTGCAATGAATGCATCAAACATTATTTGAACCATTCTCTGAATGTCCTTGAAGTCTATCTTGAAATATTCCTCTTCTGAATTTCCTTGAGTCTCTCCAACACCTGACATAATGGCTAAGGATTCAAGCTCAAATTCTCATGCTTGTACCTTTTCAATCGGCTCAGCTCCTTGTGTAATTTGTACCTCTTCAATCTCAACTGCTGGAGATAGAACTTGAGGTGATTCAAGTACATATTTGAGTGGAAATTTGGGTGAATATGATGCTCTTTGAGCTCTCTTTCTTCTCCTCCTAATCTCAGGACTAACAACCAATAGCTTCCCTTCTCCTCTCTCTCCAACTTCAACCTTGTAAGCATCACAAAATTGCAACTATTAAAACCCTTCTTGCACAATCTCAAGTAAAGAAAGAAAATAACCTTTGCTCTAATACCAACTTGATCTGAAATTTATTGTTAGTTAATGTTGTGCTAATATCAGTTTCAGATTTAATATGAAATTTCTTAGGTTTTCTTCTTGTACAAGGGTTTATACATGTGCTTATGATTGATAAATCAACAAACTTGATGAGATTAAGTGTATTTCATGAACATAAAAGCATGGAAATTAAATGTTGAACAAAAACATATAAAAACATAGAAAACACAGACAACTGAATCAAATACACATGGTTTTGATGAAAGAGTTTACCCCTCCTGGGCTACATCTCCTTGGTCTAGCTTCCATGGCATGGGCCTTTGTATTATCTTCCATTGTGCAAAAGTGTTGTTTACAGTCTCCTGTTGCCTCTGCAACCTACTGCAATGGCTATGAAACATCAAAATATACCAAGAATGGCTCTTCCTGAGCCAAAATTGGTCTAAAGTTTCCTCAATTATGGAAAAACCAATTTTTCCTACAATTTATCCACTAAAACTGGAAGTTCGCCAAACAGCTCCACTAAAAATGGAGCTCTGCCAAGTCTTCCATCGCTAAGTTAACCACACATTTAAATTAAGATAGTGTGTTTTAAAGTGTGCTTAAAATCAGGTTTAGCGCTAAGCGTGTTTAGTGCTTAACCGTGGGTTATGGTGCTAATCCTGGATTAGTGGTGTATTAAACATGTTTAACAAATGTGAAACTCTGTCGGTGAATAGTGTTAAGCCCATGGTCTTAGCGCTTGAACATATGGGAGGGGGATGGCCCCCACTGGAGCCCCAAACATGGTGTGTATTAACTTCAAATACAAGTAGACACCTTGTGGGTTAAGACCCATGGTGTAGAGTAGACGGTAGAGCTATGGAGTTGTACGCAGGTGGTCGTGGGTTCGACCCCAACCCCCGCATGTTGGGGTCCTATGATTTGGCAGATTGGTATACGAAATGACAAGGTAACATAAAACCAGTCTTTAGAGTCCTAGTACCTAGCCTTCCTAGACTCATAGAGGGATCTCTCTAGTTGTTTGCAAAAGATATGTGCTTGTTTGCTTTTAAGGGTTGATTTTAGGCTAGTTATTAAGTATGGGGTTTTGTTGTTTGTTTTGGTTGGGTATTGTTATCACCCAAAAATTTTCAAAAAACATCATTGTGTTATGTTTGTTTTTTGTCATGGTTCAAATTAGGTTTAGAAGTCAATTTAGGGTTTGGTTAAGGGTAGGTTAGATTTTTATAAGTTCAAAGCCCATCCTTAAGTTGAAATAAAGTCTTTTTAAGGTCCATTCATTGTCAAACATCCATAATTTCCATTTGTGAGTAATTTCCTAAAGTCTCATGTCAAAACTATTCAATTAGCCAAGAAACCTTACTTTCGTAGTGCCGCTAGTTCAAAAAAGTTGATTTTCACTACGAAACTGCTGAAAGTTATGAAGCAAAAACTCTGTTTTCTGGTTTTGAGCAGTCAACTTCCAAGGAGGTTACTGAGCAACTGAAAACGAATTTGGGAAAACTGAAAGAGGTTTTTCTTCCTACCAGACCTAAATAAAAAAATTCTCTCCATTTCTTCAAATCCATTAGGAGGTGGGAGAAATTGATAAATTAAAATGCGTTATGAAACTATTGTTACAAACCTGTCTTATACATGACTATTTAGCAGTCAACTTCAAGTTCCGTTTCTGGAAAAATTAAAAAGTATTTTGGAATTATGAAAGGAATATTTCTTCAACACATCCCTAGCTACAATAACCTCTCCCCCTTTTCTCACAAGTGTTATCAGTTTGGTGATACAAGGATTTCTTTGAAGCCCCATTTTCAGAAAACAAAGCTTTCCTGTTTTACACATGTTTTTCAAAGGAATTTTCTGGACAGAAGGAGATGTATTTCAAAAAACCAAGAGAGCTTTGTATTAAAGACATAATGGCCTATAAAATCCTCCTTTATTTTCTCAAAATACATCATATATTAGGAGATATAAGCTTTGTCTCAAGACCTATGTTTCAAATAAAAACAGAAGAAATCTACAAGAAGTTAAGAAGCTATGAAGGCTGGAATGACTATGTTTTCAGTTCATATGGCTTTTTATATGATGAAATCAGTTTCATTTTGAGTTTTGGCACATTTTCACATTTTCATCTTAGAAAATTTTGGACAAAACTGCTCACTCAGTAGTTTCGTAGTGCAAACAGTGTAAAAAGAGTGAAAAGCACTACGAAACTGTTGTAGCAGCTTTTTTCACTCTTTCTCATCAAAATTTGAAGGGAAAAAGTTTGAATTATGATCTGAAATTGCTAATGAGGATGTATTTAGAGATAATGAAGACAATCCTTGAGGAAATAAATCAAAATTTTGAAGAAACAAGGGTTAAAAAGCAGTGCTACGAAACTGTGTTGTTTTCGTAGCGCAATCTATTTCAGCTCATTTGAACATTTTAATGATGGTTTTTGGACACCTGGAGCTGAGGAAGGATTCTTTCAGGTGTTATTTCAGTTTCAAACAGCAAAGGAACTCAAAATAATGATTTCATAGTGGTCATAATGTTTCAATATGTGCAAGGGACCCAATGCCTAGAAAACAGGAGACTGTTCCTATTTTGGTGGAGGTCAGCATCATGGTCATGAAGAGTTGAAGTCTATCCTTTGGACTCAACCATGTGTTAGTATACTTGGAAAATTATGTAACTTAATTAAGATAAGGTGGTTATAGATAGTTTTTAAGAGTTTGAATCCTATTTTTAATAGGACTATTTTATTAGATTAGCTGCCTTTTTGTAATAGATACCATGTCATATGGTTAGACAAGGTGTCAAGAGTCAGGAGTTAGAGGTATCTAGCATAGGATAAGGTTATTTCATGTTGTAAATGGTCTATTAAAGGCCAAGAAGTCGAATTAGCAAAGGGTTGTTGGACATTTTTAGCAAGAGACTGTGTTTATTGTAAGTGACTGGCTTTCAGCCTAATACAGAGATTTCTACTTAGCCAACTTGAGATTCATAAAGAGTTCTAGTGTGTTCTTGTTCCAATTGCATCTTATTACTATCCTATGGTAGTGGTGTTTTTTTATTTTACTCAGAATTAATATTTGATGCTCTAATTTCCTATATAGACAAACTGACTGTGTTTTTTACTGTTTCACATGTGTATCTCTTAACTAGAACTCTGATATGCCTTGACTTCCATGCTAAGTATATTTTTTGGCTGTACTGAAACTATTTTGACTCTATAAGCCCAATGTGCACTTGCTAATGTTATTTTCAACCAATATCTATCATTTATATGATTATTACCTCAGATAGAGTTATCCATCTATATTTCTATCAAAAATCACTAACCCTTGAGAGAGCCCTCTCAGGTTGAGGAGGCTAAGCCTCAATCAAAAGACTAGTTTTAAACAGTTACATGATATTGATTTGATTAGCAGCCTATCAGGTCTAAGTTTGTGATAAAATTTTGGTGTGTCTGACGGAAGTCTGAAGATTATACTTTTTCGATATTTTGAAGTTGAACTTCTGAAGGTAGCAGGAGCTCAGGAACCTTTCGAGGTTGCATATACCTTGGCGACTCCACACATAAAATAATAAATTGGAAGGTGACTCCACTGCTTGAATATCAGTAGCTTGATGATGTTTCAGAATGATTTTTATTGCAAGTATAAATGCCAAGTATAGCCCTATGAATCGGTCTCATATCCCTGGTTTTCCAAATCTTATGCCAAAGGTTGAATGGTTAACTGAACTTCCTATATTCAAATATGAAAATAAAGACAATGTTTCTCTTCATTTGGTTATATTCCATATGCATGTACACAGTCTTAGGGTTCATTAACCTAAGGATTGTCTCATGAAGTTGGTTATGGCCACTTTAGAAGGAAAAGCATGGTATTGGTATGAAATCTTTCCAAATGGTTCATTATATTCTCTTGCTGATTTCCATGTTGCATTTTATGAGATGGATAAAGAGTGTCATCCCTCCTTATTCTTGGTCAAAGACTGTTGTAAACACTCTATGATTTTTATTGAATATTTGGAGAAATGTTATGAAGATGATGAGTTCATGGATGAGGAAATTTTAGAGGCCCTTCATGACAATACCTTTCATCACCAAGAAGAAAGGATATTCTCTCTCTTGGATGAAAATGAATCCTAGCAGGAGTTTATTTATGATAATCATGTTACATCCTCTGAGTTTGATGAAAATTTGCAACAGACTTGTCAGTGTTTTGATCATCGGGAGTATGAGAATCATTTCAAATAGTAAGAGGAAATATTGGAAAATTCTTGCTACAATCCTCAGGTACAAGAAAAAGTTGATTCTTCATGTCATTTCTTGCATCAGCCTACATCAAATGATGATCACACAAATGAAGAAGTAGGTGAAAATTTTTCTTTATCCTTGTCTTCTAATCTGAAATCATTTGAGTGCAACTCAAAAGTTAAGATTCAATTTGTGGATGAAGTTGCTAACAACCATGAAAAATATATTGAATTTTTAGAAGATAAAATTAAATCTCATAAAATTCATGATCAAGATCAGTCTTTTCAAATTATTTTTATGCCAGAAAACAAAGAGAGGGTGCTACCACCTTTCTCTTTTGAGTTTGAGGAAGAATACACTATTTTTGAAAATCAGTTTGAAAAGCAGTTTGAGAGCACACAACTGAAGTCTTATGTGGTTGATCAAAGCATGTATGAGTGGTCCAAAGTTGTAGAATTTCATGAGAAGAATCAAACAGATCATGTCTTCTTTGATCCTATAGCTGATTACATGGAAAATATTTACAGTTCATATTTCCAGTTATATTTTCATTTTGAAGATCAGTTACATCTCATGTTGCCTTAGTCATTTCAGTATCATGTTTACTTTTGGTTCAAGCGCAGTAAATAGGTTCAAGCGTCAGATCATATCAATGACTGGCTTCACTGGAAGTTTCATGTTGCTTGAGTTAAAAATGGAAATTGCAACTGATAGGGTAGGTAGTGTTGGAACACCTAATCCTACATGGGTAGGTGTGGAATATGAAAAGTCACAATGGAGTCCAAGTGACCTTGGAATGTGAAACCAAGAGTCACACCATTGTATTATAAATGTACATCTTTGTATAATGGAAAATAAAAAGCCTCACGCTTATCTTTCATTGTGTGTTTGAGTTTCTTGTGTGTGCATTCTTCTTCCTCATACACCATGTGTGTGCTTCAACATGGTGTTTAACATGGTATCAGAGCGGGCGATTTCTGGCCTTGCTCCACTTTGAATGAGCCATTTGTGTTTATGGCTCGTGCATATCTGCAAAATGCATATCCGCAAAAATTCTTGACATTTTTGCGCACTCGAGTTTCTTTCTGAAGCAGAGTTTTTGCCGCCATTCGCAGGTGTTTTGAAGAAAAGCAACACGTTGGTTTTGAGAAGGATCATCATTCAAAATCCCAACAATCGAAATTGGCTTGAAGAAAGGCAGCACTGCCCATCTGAAGGTTTTCATTCTCATTTTTCCTGCAATTTCTATTAAATTTCTACATTGAAGAGTTGGCCGGAAAACACCGATTTATGAAGAAGAAGTTTCTCGGTTTTAATGTAAAAAAGAATTCTAAGTTTTTCCATTGAAAGCTTCGCATTTTAAGCCATCGGAAAATAGTTTAAAGAGGTTTTTTGAAGAAATTTCTGAAATTTTGAGTTCTCTAAATTCCGGGTTCTTCTGCCGGGCTATTGGAAAATTTCGTTCTGCATCGTCGAAATCTTCTAGAAAATTTCGCATTCTCATTCTCTCGCTCGCCGAGAAAAATTAATTTTTCCTCCAAATCTACAAGATTCGCAATACATTTTAGAAGAAAATTCCCGCTCGCTATTGTACAAATTCATTGCTCTCTCGTTTAACATTAAAAAAAAATTCAAAAAAAAAATAAAAATAAAATATAATAAAAAAAATAAAATAAAAAATTCGGGCAACTTGGCCCCTCGGCCTCACGGCCTCCCTATTCTCACCGCAATACGCCCTAAAAATTTTAACGCAACCTACCCTTATCAACTTACATCTCACCACTCCCTTATCGACTTACGCAGCCCCGTTCCACTCTTAACTCTCGCCGCACTCTCTCCTTTTATACACTCCTCACTCGTTATACGCTCGCCCCTCTTTACAAAGCCCTTACGCTACACCGTCCGCCCCCCCCTGCATACACCCCCAACGCTTCGTAACCCTTCGCTCTACACTCACGACGTCACTTGGCCGCTTCTCCTACCAGCTACCAGCGCCCTTCCACCAATCTACGCCTTACGGCTCTCTCTATCCATCAACGCTCCCCTACGGCATAATTGAACGGCACTTCATTTAAATTCTCACACCGCTCCATTTACAATTTCAACACCGCCCATCCCTTTTTAAAATTCGGCCCTTTAATTTTAAATTCGTTTTTTATACCCTCTCACATATAATAGTTTCCCCTCCATTTTTAATTTATTCCCTTTTGGCCCCCATTACAATTCCTTTTTTAATTTTAATATACTCTCCCTTATTTTAATACCCCCCTCCCCTCTCATATAATACCTCCATTTCCCTTTTAAATTAAAATTCCTCCCTCCAAATTCTTAATCCCAATTTTAAATTCAACTTTTTTAATTTATTCCCCTCCATTAATAAAACTCCCCCACCATATAGTTACCCCCCCTCCTCTTATTATTTTACAATTAAAATCCCCCTTCCTTTTAATTTAATTTCCCTCCCCATTTTTAACAAATCCCTTTCCATTTAATTTCTCCTCCTCCATTAAAATTTCCTTTCCTCCCTTTTTAATTACTCTCATTTTTAATTATTTCCATTAATTTATTTTTTAATTAATTAAAAAAAAAACAGCAGAGAGAGAGGAAGAAGAGAAAATGAACAGCAGTAAATGGAAAATGGCATATGAGGAGAAAATGGACTGAATACATAGAGAAACGAGAAGATTTGACATTGTGGCATAAGGGTGATTTTTTGAAGAAATAGACATTTGAAGACAAGTTTGCCATCATTTTTAAAACAGCTATTTGAAGAAGAAAATTCAGCTGCCTTAAAGGCTTCTTGCACAAGTGTTTTGCTGCACATTTTCAAATATTTTTGCAGAGATTTTTTGTATCGAACTCACATTGTGATTGAGTGAACATTGCTTCTTCATTGTTGCACCGCATTTGAGTTGTTGGATTGTTGATTGCCCTCCATCATTTGAGGAGCACACTTTGTACTCCGAGAATTCCTTGAGTTATTTGTATTTGTTGTTGAATCACATTGTAAACGGGTGCATTTTCGGTTGAAGCCGACGCCCTTTCTTTTTTGAGCCTAAGTTGTTGAAAATGGCCAAAATCAATGAGGCATTAATGTTGTTGAATGACCTTATTCATTCAAATGTTGATGACATGATAAAAATGAGCAAGGATGCTCTTTGTAAAATTCACAATTGTTTGCAAGATGCACATGAAAAGATTGAGTTTTTGCAGTTGGAATCTCAGCTTCAACAAGACGAAATTCAGCAAAAGAGTCACCATTATGAACCTGTTTCTGTTCAGAAGATTGTGAAGGACTCTCATCAGAAGAAAGAAGATAAAGTTGCAGTTGATTCCAATTCAGTTCCTTGTTCAAGAGCAGATGTACATGTAGATGCAGCAGTTCAGCCTGCACTTCTCAAGCCCATCATCGTACCTTTGGAAGAGGCTTGTCCACAACAAGCACCGAACCGGTCTTGGATATGACAAGGATGTGTCCTTTCATACTCCACTACACCAAGCCAATCATATTTCGTAGTGCCGCATTCTCGTACGATACCACCCGCAACTGCTCCAGATCCTCGTCTTCCACAACAACAACAACAAATTGTAAAATGCCAACACTGTGATCGAGTTGGCCATATGAAAGATCACTGTTTTGATCTTCATCCATGCAAGAATTGTGGTCGACACACTCATTCTTCAGACAGAGCTTCAGACACAAGCCTCCTGCAAGAACCAGGATTCATCTTGCATGGATCGCTTCTTGGCACTGGGCATCAACAGCCAAGAAGATGTTTAAGTCACATGTTAGAACTTGTTCTAAAATATTGAGAAAACTTGCAGTTGATTTTTCGCCATCATCTCACCTTGTACCTGCCAGGGGGGAAAATGGTGGTCATCTACAAGCTTCGAAGCCACATCAAGCGAGTCTGAGCCACAATCTCTCATTCCGATTCAGAGATGTAGCTGCAGACACGATGCCCATGAGCATGCCTTCGTTTGGTGGATAACCTAAAACCATCATTTTCGCCAAGGGATAACCTAAAACCATCATCTTTGGTTGGTGGATAGCCTAAAACCATCATTTTCATTGGTGGATAACCTAAAACCATCATCTTTGGTTGGTGGACAACCTAAAACCATCACAGGTAGTAGATCTCCCTTCTTTTAGGTTGAAGGTCTCCCTTTTTTATGAGGGACAATTCCTCTAGTAGAAGCTTTCAGCTTCTTGCCAGTTTTGGAAGAGTTCCGGGAACTGCAACAAGTTTTGCATTCCAGTGTTTATGGTCATCCTAAAACCACCTCTTTTTTCCAACATTTCAGAGAGTTGATTCAGCCCTAGTGTTGCCATGTATACTTTGCATATTTGTATTAAAACTCTTTTTTTGGACTCACACATACCCCTTCGGATTAAGGGGGGATGTTGGAACACCTAATCCTACATGGGTAGGTGTGGAATGTGAAAAGTCACAATGGAGTCCAAGTGACCTTGAAATGTGAAACCAAGAGTCACACCATTGTACTATAAATGTACATCTTTGTATAATGGAAAATAAGAAAGCCTCACGCTTATCCTTCATTGTGTGTTGAGTCTCTTGTGTGTGTGTGATTTCTTCCTCATACACCATGTGTGTGTTTTAACATGGTGTTTAACAGGTAGGAGTATGTGAATAAACTCAAAGTTGACTGAGCATCTTCTCAGTAGGTATAGATTTGGTTCCTCTACAGTGATCATCAAGCTTGAGTTCGAGGTGAAGGCTATAATAATTTGAATAATACTTGGTAAAATTTCAAAGTTTTTATTCCAAGAAAATGGATAGTGGCACTGGAACTACTGGTTCTTAGTGTACCACAGGGGCACACTATCCCAAGTGGTGCCACTGTTATCACCCAAAAAATTTCAAAAAACATCATTTTGTTATGTTAGCTTTTGGTCATGGTTCAATTTAGGTTTAGAAGTCAATTTAGGGTTTGGTTAAGGGTAGGTTAGATTTTTATAAGTTCAAAGCCTATCCTTAAGTTCAAATAAAGTCTTTTTAAGGTCCATCCATTGTCAAATATCCATAATTTCCATTTGTGAGTCATTTCCTAAAGTCTCATGTCAAAAATAGTCAATTAGCCAAGAAACCTTACTTTCATAGCACCGCTAGTTTAAACAAATTGATTTGCGCTACGAAACTGCTGAAAGTTATGAAGCAAAAACTCTATTTTCTGGTTTTGAGCAGTCAACTTCCAAGGAGGTTTTTGAGCAACTGAAAATGAATTTGGGAAAATTGAAAAAAAATTTTCTTCCTAACAGACCTAACTACAGAAACCTCTTTCATTTTCTTCAAATCCATTAGGAAGTGGGATAAATTGATATATTAAAATGCGCTACGAAACTGCTGTTACAAAACTGTCATGTACATGACTATTTAGTAGTCAACTTTAAGTTCAATTTCTGGCCAAATGTAGAAGTCTTTTGGAATTATAAAATATTTTTGTCTTCATCACAGCCCCAACTACACTAACCTCTATCACTTTTCTCACAAGTGTTATCAGTTGGTAGATACAAGGCTCTCTTTGAAGCCCTATTTTCAGAAAATAGAGCTTTCCTGTTTTACACATGTTTTTCAAAGGCCGTTTCTAGAAAACAGGGGATGTATTTAAAACATCCAAGAGAGGTTTTTATTCAAGACATAATTATATAAAAAAACCTCCTTCAGTTTCGCAAACTACAGCATGGATTAGGAGATATAAGCTCTGTCTCAAAGCCTATTTTTCAGATAAAAACAGGAGAAATCTGCAAGAAGTTAAGAAGTTATGAAGGCTGGAACGACTGTGTTTTCAGTTCATATGGATTTTGATATGATGAAATCAGTTTCATTTTGATTTTTGGCACATTTTCAAATTTTAATCTTAGAAAATTTTGGACAAAACTTCTCACTTAACAGTTTCGTAGTGTAGACAGTGTAAAAAGAGTGAAAAGCGCTACAAAACTGTTCTAGCAGCTTTTTTCACTCTTTCTCATCAAATTTTGAAGGGAAAAAGTTTGAATTATGATCTTAAATTTCTAAGGAATATGTATTTAGAGATAATTAAGACAATCCTTAAGGAAAGAAATCAAAATTTTGAAGAAAAAAGGGTTAAAAAGCAGCGCTACGAAATGGGCTACGAAACTGTGTTGTTTTCATAGTGCAGTCTATTTCAGCTCATTTGAACACTCTAATGATGGTTTTTGGACACCTCGAGCTTAGGGAGGATTCTTGTAGGTGTTATTTCAGTTTCCAAAAGAAAAGGAACTCTAAATAATGAGTTCATGGTGGTCATAATGTTTCAAGGTGTGCAAGGGACCCAATGCCTAGAAAACAGGAGAATGTTCCTATTTTGGTCGAGGTCAGCATCATGGTCATGAAGAGTTGAAGTATATCCTCTATATTTTACCATGTGTTAGTATAATTGGAAAATGATGTAACTTAATTAAGATAAGGTGGTTATAGATAGTGTTTAAGAGTTTTAATCCTATTTGTAATAGGACTATTTTATTAGATTAGCTATCTTTTTGTAATAAATACCATGTCATATGGTTAGACAAGGTGTCAAGAGTTAGGAGTTCAAGGTATCTAGCATAGGATAAGGTTATCACATGTTGTAAATGGTTTATTAAAGGCAAATAATTTTAATTAGCAAAGGGTTGTTGGACATTTTTAGCAAGAGACTGTGTTTATTGTAAGTGACTGGTTTTCAGCCTAATACAGAGATTTCTACTTAGCCAACTTGAGATTCATAACGATTTCTAGTGTGTTCTTGTCCCAATTGCATCTTATTACTATCCTACAGAAGTGGTTTTTGTTTATGTTACTCAAATTTCATCTTTGATGCTCTGATTTCCTATATAGACAAACTGACTGTGTTTTTTACTATTTCACATGTGTATCTCTTGACTAGAACTCTGATATGTCTTGACTTCCATGCTAAGTAGATTTTTTGGTTGTACTGAAACTATTTTGACTCCATAAGCCCAATGTGCACTTTCTAATGTGATTTTAAACCAATATCTATCATTTATATGCTTATTACCTCACATAGAGTTAGCCATCTATATTTCTATCAAAAATCATTAACCCTTGAGAGAGCCCTCTCAGGTTGAGGAGGCTAAGCCTCAATCAAAATATTGGTTTGAAATAGTTACATGATACTGATTTGATTAGCAGCTTATCAGGTCTAATTTTGTGATAACAGTTATGATGATCAAACAACATATGTAGAATGAGGAAATCTCTAAGTCATTAGGTAATGGAGTCAAATGAAAGTTATAATAAGTTCATCAATGGATCATGGAGTATCATAGGGAAAATCTAACTTGGCCAATGGATCTTTAAAGTTTATAGGGTAATGAGATGGACATTAAAGGTAAGAATGAAAATTAGGGTAAAGGGAAATCAAGAATCCTTTATCATATGTACTTCTCAACAAAGGGACTTAAACAAATCTCAAAGCATATAGGAGCAATCAATAGACAGGGCAAACCATAAATTCTATGATCCAACTACAGTTGATAATTATTCAAGACAACTTTTCCAATGAAATATAGAAGGCGAGAAACTCATTTAACTTCTAGTGGTTTCACCTTCCAGGACAAAAAACACTTGAGGCACACAAATAACTGTAATCAGGGAAGAGGGAACTCCTAAACATCCTTAATCATAGCTATAAATACCTCTAAAACAATTAGTTAAGCAAGTGCAAAGGGTATGATCAAAACAAAACCTCTTTGGCAGACTTTAAAGAATGGTACTTTAGAGAGAGACTTCAAAAACAATGTTTAAGTGGCAGCAAGTAAGCAGGGAAAGCCATAAATCATGCTTGAAACCAACTGTATTCAACTATTTAGGGAATAAAAAAGATTAGGGGGTCTAGATAGAAATTAAGAATTCTCTAAAATGTCCTAGTAGAAGAAAACATTAAGGCAGTGAAGAGCAAATAGAACTAAGTTGCTTTCAAAAGACATTTCTTAGCCTAAAACTTTTTCTCTACTGCAACAAAGAAAGATGGAAACATAATGAAAATAGGAAATAACAATAACATATTAGAAGCACTTCACCAACAACCAAGCTCATGGATCCAGTGATCTAGCCTCCTCCATCAACAAACAAATCAAGACATCCACAAGTTCCAAGACCTCAATTTCCTTTTAACTTCCAAAAGACTATGTATTACTTCAAAGAGTCATCAAATGCCAACAAGATAATCAGTTCAGATGCAATATTTATGCTGCAAATGAGGAGGTGAAGCTCAAGATAGGGTTTGAGTATCATTTATTACATAGTAAGTGCATTCCTAATGTTGAAGACCATGCAAAGCTCAAGGCAGGAATATCTGCAGCTACTTCTCTGTTTCAATAACTCCTATCTTAACTTCTAAGGAAAAATAGGTCAGTGGGTTGACTTTAAGGCCTATTCATAACTTTTACAATAACTATTTGACAGATAAAATATCTCTGACTCGGCCTAATAACTGCCTAATGCTTTTTGAAGGGGAACAAAGCACTTAGGTGGCTAAAAATATCTTTGAGAGGAATAACTATTGTGCGCTAAGTCATTCGAACTTGTTCTGGGTTAATCTGTCCTTTTGTTTTATCTTTGATCTCTGTCTTTAAGCCTTAAACTCTGTCTTTATGCTTTACTGTCTGCTTTTTTTATTTTCTGATTTACTTTATTTCTTATGATGCTTTTCCTTTATTCCTTTAATCACTGTCTACCTGGCTAATCTTCTGTTTTTATCCTTTAATTAGTATTAGCTCTTAATCCTTCTGATCTTCCTTTCTTCTACTGCTTCTTTGACTATCTGTGTTTGTCCTTTGTGTAGGAACGCATTCTTTCTGTGCTGGAGGTTTTATGATCCATCGATGAGCATGCTTCATCATTGATAAAACCCTGAGAAGGTTCTTATCTCCATAATTTTGGATTTTAAGACCCTTGGATCATCACCCAGGGGTTTCAGTCTTCTTTTTTTGGATTGTAGGAGGTCATCTGGAACTTTTCCGCCATTGAAACCTACACAAAATGCAAACATTAGTTAAAAACCATGTGGGAGGGTTACTGCAATTTTTTCAGGGTTTGGAGCTGTCGGGAGGCGATTTGCAGAGGAGGAGAGGGTGCAGGAACATGATTCTGAAGGTGGAACCGGGAGGAATTCGAATGGAGGAGGAAGGATTTGAATTTTGGTGCGGAGAGGGGGGGTGGTATTGGAAAACTGGAGTGGTTTATCACGCAGGTGGAAGGTGGTAAGTAGTTTAGAGTAAAATGGACGTGATATCATTGGGTAATCGACGCGTGGCAGGTGGAAAACCCCCTATTTTGTGTGGGTTGGGGGTGATTAAACCCATCACAATTTTCTATGCGATATGGTGATGAGATCGACGGTGCGGACAGATCTGAGGAGCAGCGAGCGAATTTGGAGGGTGGAGCCAGGGGACAGATGGCGCAAGGTGAATGGTCGGTGGATTTTTAGTGGAAGGCGGAGCCCAGGGGCAAGATGACGTGGGGAGCTTTTCGAGTAGTGGGGTTGTAAAAATGTGGGATAAGGGTGGGGGTGCAACAGTCATCGGATCAGGGCCCAGGGCTCTAGATCGACGATGAAGATGGCCTGGTGAAAAGGTAAGGCAGGGTAGAGGAAAACTGGGCCCACCTTTTTAATATTTCAAAGGTTTAGAGGGGGTTTTAACAATGAAAGGCAGAGGTGAAGTTTATACGGGGGAGGGGTTAATAATAATCAGAGGGCATGGTTTTGTGGGGGTAAGGGAGACCGGGGGCTGAAACGAAAAGGGCTTAAGGCCTATTTATATGAAAAGGCAGGTTTTGTATAAAAACAGGGTTTTTATAAGGTTTCAAAAGGTCCGATAGGCTTAAAAGTTAGATTTAAACAATGTAAAAAGGGATTTTTACATTTTTTAAGGTTTTTTAGAGGAAAAATCATGAATGGAGGGGGGGGGATTTTTATGGTTTTTGGGAAAGGAGAAAAATGGGTTTTTCAGAGGAAAATAGGGAGTGAATGAGAGTGAAGGGAGGAAAAAAATGAGGTCAGTAGGCCCAGAAAATGGAGTCTTCTTAGAGCAGAAGGGTAGATTTGAGAAGGAAAAGATAGGAAAATTTAGTGGATCAGTTAGACTTAGGATAATGAAGGCAGTGAGATTTCTAGAACTCACAATATTTTTCGAATCTTGTTTCTAGAAATCTAGGATCATAATTTAGTCATCTTTTGATATCAACGAAAACTATTGATGACTAGCAGTGGCTCCACTTGGGGAGGGAAGCTTTCCTTTCAAGGTGTCTAGAACCTCCAGTTTATCAAATCTCTGAGTTTCAACAAACCAGTGTCCTTTCCATTGGGAAGATTTCCCTTCTTTTTCACTTGCTGATATTTCTTTGAAGTGATATTCTTAACAATATGCAACACATAAGGATTCGGATTGGAAGCCAAATGGTATGGATGTTGACTGCATACCAAGTTATTCTCTGCTTTCATCGCTTATTCCCACAGAAAGAAATCTCCCTCAGCATATTGAGGTAGAGCCGGAAAGTATTGATCTGAAAGGACTTGACATCTTTGGAATGGAACAAGCGTGCAAAAGAAAAGATTATGATAAGATTACAGAGCACCAACTAAATGCCCTTGAAGTAGTCATCTCTAGGGCCTACCAGCAGCAGCAACTTGGCATTCAGCCGGGAAGTCAATGGGACGGAAAATATTTCCCCAAGGATTCCAAAAAGAGGGGACGGAAAACTGACCTTCAACGCACCATTACAATAGGGAAAATCCTGGTGGACTCAGGCAGATATGCTAAGCTTACTAAGTACTACAAGCCAACCCCCCCCAGTGGACCATGAAGCTCACTTCATGGAATTTAAGAGGGCTAAATGGCCCCAGCAAGGTCCGTATGATTAAAAATATGATAAAGCAGGAGCAACCCCAAATCTTCTTTCTGCAGGAAACAAAATGTAATAGCTCTACTCTTGGTCAGATCCTCTCAAAAGCGTGGCCAGGTAGTCGATCGGTTGCTGTTGATGCGTCTGGCGCTTTGGGAGGTCTCGCTATAGCTTGGAACGAGCAGACCATCACACTCTCAGATTTTCATGCTTCCCACCACATTATTCAAGCCACGTTCCACATTATTGGTACCAATATACATGGGCATTTAACCAATGTCTACTTCCCGCAGGAGGCAGGCAACAAAACAGCTTTACTTGACACAATCGAACTGCTCAATCTTAACAGATTCCATCCTCTTTGGATTGCAGGAGGTGATTTTAATATGATAACTAAACTGGAGGAAAAGCAAGGAGGCCGAACCAGGTTGGATCAGGAAAATCGTCATTTCAACGAGTTCATCCACAACAACTCGCTTATCAATCTGCCGTTCTGTAATGGTACGCATACCTGGAGCAATCGCAGGGCTGGCAGACAGCAAATCGCATCCAAACTCGACAGGTTTCTGATTTCGGAAAATGCGATTCATCTCGGAGGGGATCTCACGGCTTCCATCCTCCCCTTATCTGGGTCGGATCACTGGCCGATCTCACTCCAATGGCTCAGACCTGGAAACTCTTCCAGATGCCCTTTCAGGTTCGAAGGGCTCTGGCTTTCACATCCTGCCTTCAAAGACCTCATAAGATCCACCTGGAAAAACTCCCCTTTGCCAGAGGGATAAAAAATGTTTAGGTTCCAGCAGAAACTCAAATTCCTGAAAGTCCAAATCAAAAAATGGAATCATGAGACCTTCGGTAACATATTTCAGGCTCAGCAAGATCTTGAAAAGGAAATGAAAGAGCTCCAGCAAAATATCATCGATGAGGGCCACACTGAAGAGACTTTGGCAAAGGAAAAGTTTATACACAGTCAACTAGAGGAGCGCAGGGCCCAAGAGGAACTTCTATGGAAGCAAAAGTCACGCATCAGATGGCTAAAGGAAGGTGAAAGGAACACTAAATTCTTCCACAGAACCACAGTCCAGAGAAGAATGCACAACACCATCTCTTTCATTCAGAATCGCGAAGGAGAGCACTTGAAAAATCATACAGAAATAGAACAGGAGTTCATCAATCACTTCAAGGAGGTCCACCAGGAACCCCCTATGGATAGAAGGCCAGCAATCGAGAAGATCACTCAAAATGTTCCAAAGCTCATAACAGAGGAGCACAATCAACTCCTTCTCCGACCTGTCCTGCTTCAGGAGGTAGATCAAACGATGCATCAGCTAAAAGAAGGCAAAGCCCCTGGCCCTGACGGATATACCACGACTTTCTTCCATTCCTTTTGGGACCTCATCAAAGAGGAGGTATGGCAAGTGGTTGAGGAATCCTGCACATTGCACTGGCTTCTGCCAGCTCTAAACTCTACCTTCATCGCTCTAATCCCTAAAGAAGCGAACATTAGAACTCCGGACAAGTTTCGACCCATAGCTCTTTGCAATGTTATTTACAAAGTGATATCCAAGGCCATTGCAAACAGGCTGAAGCCACTCCTGCCCATTCTCATTTCTCAGGAACAATCCGGATATGTTGAAGGTAGGCAGATACTGGATGGCATCATCCTCACTCACGAAGTCATTCACTCTCTCAAGCACTCCAAGCAGGCACGTATTCTCCTAAAGATTGACCTCTCCAAGGCCTTTGACAAGTTAAGCTGGCTCTATATAGATAAAATGCTTTTAGCCTTTGGCTTCTCACCTATGTGGATTAGGTGGATTGCTAGCTTAATTTCCTCTTCGTTCTTTTCGATTCTTATCAATGGTCTCCCCTCTCAACCTTTTAGACCTTCCAGAGGCATTCGTCAAGGAGACCCACTCTCCCCCTTTCTCTTTGTCATCATGGCTGAGGGGCTGGGTCGTCTCATCAAGCATGCTCTCTCTTCCTGGCTTCTCAAAGGCCTCTCTGTTCATAACTCCCTTGCCATCACACATCAACAATTTGTAGACGATAACATGCTGTTTGGATATCCCTCTGTTCAAGAAGCCACAGTCTTCAAGACCATTCTGTCTAACTTCTCTGAAGCCTCTGGTTTAAGTATAAATAATGCCAAATCGCAACTCTTTTTCTTCCACACCCCGCCCGTCACTCAGCAAGCCATAGCTCGCATCCTAGGCTTCTCCATTTCTTCTCTTCCTTCTAAGTACCTAGGGGCTCCCCTCATCGACTCTGCTATCAAGCATACGTCTTGGCATCTGCTCTTGGAAAAGTTGGAATCCCGTCTCAATCTCTGGACTCACAGAACTTTGAAAATTGCTAGCAGATCTGTGCTTACTAAAGTAGTGCTTCAAGCGATGCCTCTCTACCTCTTTTCTATCCTGGCCGCACCCAAGTGGGTCCTGAAAAAGATCATAGCTCTCCAACGCAACTTTCTATGGGGATCAACAGGCACTCATCGCAAATGGGCACTAGCTAAGTGGTTGACAGTCTGCCAACCCAAGGAACATGGAGGCATTGGGTTAAGGGACCCCCAGCATAGCAACGAAACCATGGGCGCTAAAATTTGGTGGTTTTGGCTCTCGTCCCACAACAAACCTTGGGCTTCACTCTGGACTACCAAGTATGCAAACAACAGGCTTGTTGCTGAGCTCATCAGATTCACTCCCACGGAAAAGGGATCTTTAATTTGGAATGCGGCCCGACAGCACTATCAACTCATCCAAAATCATAGTTTCTGGGAAATACGGAATGGCAGCTATGCCAGATTCTCGACGGATGCCTGGCAACAACTTCCTAAACTCACCAGTATTTACAATCAGCCTCCTAGCAAAGATTGGGAAGAGCAACAACAGGAAATAGTACAGCATCAATGGACGCAGGAGACAAAGCAGGGGTATAGGCAATGGAAACAGACAGAGAGATTGATCAGGAACGCTGACAACGACGTCAAGGAGACCTTGGAACAGGAGCTCCAGAAAAGGCGCATAAGATTCTCCGATGGAAAGGATATATTAAGATGGGGGTACACCCCAAAAGGCTCATTTTCCACCAAAGAGGCTTACAAAATAATTTGCAATAACCAGCGACCTTTGGATCCCATCTGGAGCAAAATCTGGGTGATGGGGAATTGGCCCAAAGTCTCCTTCTTCTTGTGGCTTTTGGGACATCGGAAAATTCTTACTTGGGACAACCTCCGGAAGCACACTATTCATGGCCCTTCCAGGTGTCCCAACTGCTACTCTCAAGAGGAAACGCTTCAGCACCTCATGTATGCCTGCCCTCTTGCCACCCACTTATGGGAGAAAGTCAGTTTTTGGTGTCAAAGAAATTGCAGAGGGTCCGAAGATATCATCAGCTCCATTCGACTCTGGGACTAGCACCCATATCAAAGTGAGCTCCTCAATCATTTATGGAGGCTTCTCCCAGGTCTGCTCCTGTGGACTATTTGGAAAGAAAGGAACAGGTGCATATTCAAAAACCAAACCACCTCGATGGACATTATTTGGCACAACTTCTATCTTAACCTCAAAGAGACTCTGGATTTGCACACCTGGACTCCAGAGGACTACCCTTCTCTGGCCAAGGAAAAATCCATTTTGGAAAACTGGAACTTACACCTTCCTTAACGAATGCTCAGCAATAGACTTTCTCAACGCCATTCTACCAGCAAGACTGCTTGGTGTCCTCCCCTTCAAAAATCCTTTAAACTCAATTTCGATGGCGCCTCCAAAGGCAACCCCAGATCTGCTGGTTTTAGAGGTATTATCAGAAACCATAAGGGCGATTCTTTGCTTCTATTTTATGGCAACATTGGTTGGGACACGAACAATTCTGCCGAACTAGAAGGTCTTTGGCAGGGTCTCCTCCTCTCGCGGCTTTACGGATTCCATCCTTTGGAAGTTGAAGGGGATTCCCAAATCCTCATAGGCATGGCCAACCAACTCCTCAACGGGACCCATGCGCATAAAACTTCAAATAGCTGGAGATTGGAAGCTCGATTGGAAGCAATTGAACATTGGCTTCATACCAATCGTGCCATCATCTTCCATCATGTTAAACGTGAAGGCAATAAGGTTGCTAACCTCCTTGCCAATATAGGAGTTAATCATGACCAAGCTCTTATTTCAGGAAGCCTGGACATTATTCAGAATCATGCTCACAAACAGGAATGTAACTCTCTTATCCAAAGGGATGCTAACCCCCCGGATGCGGGTGTTTCAAGGGCGCGTTAATGGGATGGGACGGAGAGGTGGCATGCCTTGCCGACATCTGCCCCACTGGTACGAGGTGTTAAATGGACAGATGTGCAATGGCTGGTTTCATTTACTCTCCCCTCCTTCCAACGCCATGGGCACTGCAAACCTCTGCTCTCGCTCGAATTCGACTGCAACGAACCATTCCTCCGCATGCTCCGACGGGATTCTCACCATGGGTGCAGTTAAGAAAACTGATCGGCTTGGTATGGGAAGGACGGCCTTGGCACATGTAGAGGCCTGTTGCAAGGTGGGAGGTTACCACATGCAACAAGTTAAATATCACCTGCTATCGGATTTCCTTCAGAATTGTTTTGGAACTGTTAGGCGTTGCATCCACAGTTGGGAGAGGGTCTATCAGTGCTCGTTGCATTTTATGAAGAGGAAGGCTCATTCTCCTGGGAACGTTAAGCAGCTGCAGCGTCCTCAGCCGAGCTTGGGCCACCCTTCGCTGGCTTTTACTGCTGTCTTTGATGCCTTCTGGACTCAACTCCAACTCACTATGCCGAGGATTCGACACCATTTGAGGAGCAGAAGAGGAAGCTCTCGAAGCCATCCCTCTCATACTCTGTCCAACCCTTCTCCGGACTCTTCCTCCTTTGGTGAAGGCCCGAGCCACTACCCCAGAACTCGTAGTGGTCGTGGGCGCTCTCATGATTTTCGCCTATTCTGGGGTCCCCATTCGCATCGCCCTCCAGCCTCCTATGCTCCAACAACTGGAACTGCTCGGTTCACCTTCAACAGCAATCTCAACTGCCCTCGGATTACTGCCATTCTCTCGGTGGTTTTTCTTGAAGACATCATGCAAGGGGAGACCAGCTCGCAGTCGGCCGTTCCTGAGGTGAATGTAGCTGCTCCTGACACCCAGTTCTCGAATTTCAATCTGGGTGGTGGCAGTTTCCCGGCGCAGCCTCCGTCTTGCCCTGTTGATTCTACTCTGGATGAAGAAATGCTCTCTACGGAACCTGGAGCCCCGGCTTCTCACGACGGGACTTCTCCTGACATGCATGCCACCGGCTGGTGCAGGATTGTGGAGGAGACTCCGGAAGACTAATGGGTTCGTTGCTTGGTCTTTTTTTCTATTTCTATCACACAACCTTATGGGTTTTTTTCTATTCTGGAAGCTATGATGTTTTATGGCCCTCTTTTGTTTCTTCTGGGTCAAAGTATCTCCTGGAAAAATATAGCTCTGCACCCCTGCGTGGGTTTCGACAGTCTACTACTCTGTTTTTTCCTGAATTTTCTGCCTCCAAGGCAGTAGTCACTGACTTCGGTCTCGATGTAATTTTACCCACTTGTTAATAGATCAGTTTAACTTAGAAAAAAAAAAACAATATGCAACACATGATTCTTACAAAAACATCTCTACCTACCCAATCTTACTTGTCCTAACATTATTCTTCTTTGAGTGCACTTGAACTGACAAACTCTTTGACATTTTATTTTTTAAAATAGAAATAAACTATCTACTTCTATCCTTATTCCTTCCAAGAGTTCAAATTAAACTAGTGAACTCTTTTATTCTCTACCTGAACTATTTAACTGCCAAGATTAAGTTGTTTGGCAGTTCTGATTCTCTAAATTATTGACATGAAATTTAAAGCATGGTTTAAATCAGGATTAGGTAGTCTGATTTACCATGGTTGTGGCATTTGGAACAAACTGCATAAAAACATTATTTGCATAAAAGTAAATTCAGAAAGATAAGGTTGTGATTTATCATTTGTAATGCATCCTCATCTTCCTCTTTGGTTCTGTTTTGAGCATGTGGAACTAGTATCTTATATTCCCTAATATATCTTTCCTGATAAGTCAAGTCTGAAATAATCTTGATAGTCATTGATTGCACTAACTTATCATAAATTTAAAGCATGCTCAACCATGATTAGGCTAGATGACTGAACAATATATCTTTTGAACCAGTAGTGACATCTAGACTTGCACACTTTCAGCAACACTATTTTTTGGGTATGGGGTTGTACCTCTTTTGAATTTGCCCTCTTTTCTTTTCTTTCATTGTTTTTGTATTTTCTGTGATTTTTCTCATGCAATGTTATGTATAATGAGTGAGAAATTTGAATCTAGGACTCTTGACAGAAATAATGTTTGAGCATCCTTCCATTGACAAGACCTCCAAATAACTCTTCTCCATTCATCCCTTGTAAAAATAAATCATTATGACCCCTAATTGAATAAATGATATAAGGCCCTTTCCACAAATTCTCAAATTTTCCATGTTTACCTCTATCTTCCCTCTTAGAATACCCTTTCAAAACTGTGTTTCCAATTTGGAAATTATTTGATTTAGTCCTTCTGTCAAAGATCTGCTTAATGTTCTCTTGAACTATTTGTGTTCTTTTATAAACCTCTTCTCTTGACTGCTGTAAATGAATGGGTTGATTCAGCCTTCTCTGCATGTCATTTTCTTCTGATTGCACTTCTTGGAGAAGTTTCATGACTATAACTCCCAAATATATAGGGAAGACTGCATCTAGACCATATATTAGCTGAAAGGGGGACATATTTGTTGATTTCTTGGTGGTTAGCCTATCAGCCCACAATGCATGAACCAACTTACTGTGCCATGATTTCTGATTTTGATCCAGCAATATTTTGACAATGTCGATCAGGATTTCATTGGATGATTCAGCTAGGCCATTTCCTTGGGGGTATTAAGTTGTGGAATGCCCTAATGTGATATGATATTTATAGCAGAAGTCAACCATTCTTTTGGATTTGAAGGCAGAATCATTTTCTGTAATGATATTTCTAGGACAACCAAATCGGGATAGTATGTTGGTTTCAAGGAACTTGATAATGAATGAGTCAATAGAATTCCTAGAAGGGATAGCCTCTATCCATTTGGTAAAATAATCAGTGGCAGTAAGGATCCACTTATGTTGGGCATATGAAGTTGGGTGAATTTCTCCAATAAATTCTAAAGCCCATTGTTGAAAGGGAGCCTCAATACTGATGGGATACAAAGGTAAAGGTAAGAGTTTTCTCTTGCCATCAAAAATTTGACACTTATGGCAAGTCATGACTATTTTTTGAGTATCAAGGAAAGGGTGGGCCAATAATAGCCATCTCTAAGAATATTATTTGTTGTGGTCTTCTAGTAAATGTGGCCTCCACATTCTCCTTCATGCATCTCATGCATGATTCTTCCTGCATCATCCTCAAGCAAACATTTAATCAATATTCCAACAGCATTTTTCCAATATAACACTCCATCTAAAATGCAGTAATTTAAAGCTTTTTGTTTCAAGAATCTAGCTTTAGTCTTTGATAAATAAGGAGGAGTATTAAGATAGAGAATCACATAAACGATATCAGCATACCAAGGTGAATTCAAAAACATTTCTTCAATGTATGGAGCTGTGAATTTTTCTGTTTCTTCTAAAACATCAACCATATTTATATCTAATGCTTGGAAATTTGATTCTCCCAATATTTTGCTAATCCCTGTCCTTTAATCAGCTTGGTAGGCTTGATTTCTAAATTATACTCTAAGATAACTGCAATCCATTTTCCCCTTTTACCATCAGGGTCTTGATTTAGAATGTCCTTGACAATTGTATGTGGGACAAAATCAATGATATGAGAGTGTAAAATGTAGGCTTGGAAATCCTTCAATGCTTTTCTCAAGGCTAAGGCTTGTTTCTCCATGATATTATATTTGAGTGGAGCATCTCTTAAGGCCCTACTGAAAAATGATATTGGTTGTCCTTCCCTGTATTATTCTTTTGCAACAACACTGCAGCAATGGTGTGTTCAGAGGCAAATGAGAAAATGTAGAAATCCTTAGTGAAATTGGGACTAATGAGAACTAGTGTTTGAGTGAGAGCTTGTTTTACTAGTTCAAATGATTGTTTGGCTTCTAAGGTCCACTTAAACCCTATTTCCCTTTTTAGCATATTTGTGATATTTCTCAAAAGTTCAGCAAGGTTTGGGATGAACCTTCTCAAAAAATTGATCTTCCCAATGAAAGATTGCAATTCCTTGAGGTTTCTAGGATGGTTGATTTTCAATATGCCTTCAATCATTTTAGGGACTACTTTGATTCCTTCTTCATAGATTATGTGACCAAGAAGTTTTCCTTCCTGGAGACCAAAGAGTTTTTTCTTGGGATTCAAAGATAAGCCATATTTTCTACATTTCTCAAAAACTTTTATCAAATGAATCAAGTGTTGTTTGTCAGTTTTGGAGAAAACAGTGATGTCATCAAGGTAAATGATTATGAAATAGCCTATGTCTTCTAAAAAATCTATGTCCATGGCCCTTTGGAATGTGGCCCCTGCATTCATAAAAAAAAATGGCATTTTAACATACATGAATGTACCCCAAGGTGTGGTGAAAGCAGTTTTGTGTTGATCACTTGGGAGTACTAGCACTTGGTTGTAGCCTGAAAAACCATCCAACAGTGATATTCTTTTAGATCCAACCACCTTTTGAAGTATCTGGTCCATTTTAGGCAAGGGACAATTATCTTTCAGGGAGGCTCTATTAAGATTTCTAAAGTCAATGCAAAGCCTAATTTCCTGGTCTTCTTCCTAATAGACACAAGGTTGGAAACCCATTTTGAGTATCTAAGGGGAAATATGATCCCAGCATCATACATATTTTTTATCTCTTTCTCAAATAAAGGCAGTAAATCAAGGTTTATCCTCCTTAGTTTTTGTTTGAAAGGTTTTTTATTTTCTTTAAGAGGAATTTTGCATTGAATAATGCTGGTATCATATGATTTTAGATCTTTTTACCCCCATGCAAATACATCTCCAAACTCTTTGAAAAGTTCAATATATTCCTGTTTGAGATGAGTAGGAAGAGTGCTAGATAACTTGATCATTTTGGGTTCATTCATGCTGCCTAGGTTGTGTTCTTCTATATTAGTTTCTATAGGCTCCATCTTTGGTTTTTTAGCTACATCATTAAGGTCAAAAATCTCCTCTAATGGTGTGAGGCCCCTTGGTATTGAATCATTTTTACATTGTAAAACTTCAAGGTCCCTTTGGTCTAGTTTGTTTAATAATCCTACTTGATAAAGATATTCAAATTGGTTTATATCAGCAGTAGAGGACAGTTATGTTTCATGGACTTGTTTTTTATCGAAATAGTCTTCTTCAAGGCTCTAGCTAGGTGTTGGTTTAGAAAACTCATCTCTTGTTTGTAGAAAATCATCAATGTGTTTATCACCCTCAAACACTTGCCAATAGTTTTCATTGTCAGGGACTGTAGGCTGATTTTTTACTTTGACATTGAATTGTTCATTTACCTAGGGTATTTGGCGATTATTGGCAGCAAAGGCAAGTTCATTTGCAAGGTTATTTTGAGGTCTAGGGATGTAAGTGAGTTCATATTTTTCAAAGGTTTTTAGGAGCTCTAGGGAAGCATTCCTATATTCTCTTAATCTTGGGTTTTTGGCTGAATAATCCCCTTTTATTTGCATAATGATCAGCTTTGAATCTCCTTAGACTAATATTTTCTTGGCTTCTAAATCTTTAAGAAAATGTAGGCCAAGGAGGAGAGCTTCATATTCTGCAATGTTATTGGTGCATGGGAAGTCAGGTTTATAGGAATTTTATTGGTTTGTATTGTGTATCCATACACCAGCTCCAAAACTATTTTTTCTACAAGAGCCGTCAAAGCTCATTTCCCAAAGTGATTCTATCTCATGCTCATTATCATTTTGTTGTTCAAGGATACCAAGGTCAGGGCTGTTAGATTCCTCTTTTGGGGACTGTTTTGACTGTTTGGATGGAATTAATCCTATCTCATTTTCCTTTTCTTGTTGGCTGATTTCATCTTCATTGTACAAGATAAAGGAATCTAGATCTAAATGAATAGAATAAACAGGAATGTTGTTTGGCCTATTTATGTTGCTTACCATATATTTCATATGAGATTCTCTATACAATATTCTAGTTTGGTTTAAAACTGGAATGGTAGCATAGGTCATGTCCATTTGAAGGCTTCCCTAAAGTTTGGCTCCCCATGATCTGGATAGAAGCATGCCATACTTTGGGGGAATGTCAGCAACCACTATGTCCATAACTAGACCCTTAGTAGGAATTTTTGCCAGATTGACACATAAATCCTTGATCAGACCAAAACACTTGACTCTTCTTGAATCAAAGGAATAAAAATCTTTGTAAGGTTCAGTAATTTCTAGGCCTAATCTCTCCATCACCACTTTTGGCATGAGATTGTGAGAGGCACCAGAGTCTAGCATGGCATTGCGTAAGATCTTATCATGTATATTCAAGCTGACATAAAATGGAGGAATGGTTCCTTCTTGGTATTTTCCTTCTACTTCAAGACCAAACAAAAATTATGGTTTATCATCTGTAAAGTTCAAAGTATCATTATCATTTCTTATATTCAAATCTTTCAAAACTTGGTTTTTATATACATCCTGGGTTACTAGTTCAGCTAAGGGTATGTTAATTTTGATCTTGGCAATTGCACCCTTAAGACGGAAAGGGCCTAATGTTTTTGACATATTTACATCTGTTTTGTCAATCATTGTCTTCTCAGCAATTCTGATTTGCTAAGTTTTATTAGGACTGTTATTTAGGATAGATTTCTCAGGGCCACAAGTAGAAGTACTAAGGTAGCTTGGGTCAACACATTGCTGGTTGATTCTTCCCTTGTTTGAGTCAGTTTTATTATTCAAAGTGCTATTACTCTTTGCTGTCTTTTTAGGAATATTTTCTGAAGTTTTCCTAATAGCAGTGTCTGTGTTTTTATCATTGGAAGTTTCCTGGTTATTTTTACTTATAAGATCATACTGACTGTGTACCTCCACTATTTCATTTTCAAACCCCAATTGATAATCTTCAAAATCCCCATGATTGTTTTCAATTTTTTCTGAGGAGAAGAATCCTTGTTCTTATTTAGTGAGGAAAGCATCACCCTCACTATGAGATCCTATCAGATTTACATAATTTTCTTCCAACTTTTCAGTTTCCCTTTCTTCTTCTTGATCTACATAGTTTTCTTAAAAAGGAGGCCTAATTTGTTGGTCATTATCTCTTTGTCTATTTTGAATAGGGTCTTTTCTAAAGTTTGGATTTCTATTTCTATTTAAGGGATTGATTTGGTTTTCTCTAGGAGGCACTCTTTCATTTAATTTTATCTTTTCCAGCATTCTTTCCATTACCCTCACTAAGTTGTCAATTTTGGCATCAAATGATGAGGTTGATGCCATTGTTTCATATTTGTATGTGACTATTTTATCTGATTTCAACCTAGCTCTTTTCTCAATCAGATTTGCTTCTACACTTATAGCTCCCCTCTGCATATCTTCTAAGGTTAAGGGGTCTCTTTCTCTTAGCTGATAGGCCATGTCTGAGTCAAAGCCTTCAGGAAATTTAGCTAAGGCTAAGCCTAGTGGAGATTTCATGTTTGGGGAAGGTGCATTGTAAACACTATTGAATCTAGTGCAATAATCTTGGACACTTTCCCCAATGTTTCTTTTAAGGTTTCTATATTCTAAAAGGATTTGGAGAGGGTTATTTTTAATTTCCTATTTGTTTATGAATGTTTGGTATAAAGAAGGGAGATCATTTATGCTATTAGGATTTAATCCTTTAAACCATTTTTTGGCTTCTCCTCCTAAACTTTGGGCAAATATTCTCATCTTAATGGTCTCTTATTCTATTTCCATGTAATCAAAAGAATCATCCATTTTATCTACATGTTGTTGGGTATTAGTAGATTCAGTTCCAGTGAAATGGGGAATTCTGGATTGATAATAATTTGGTAAAGGAACCAGAGGTTGTGGTAACACTAATGGGGCATACCATGCTGCCATGGTGGGAGTAAATGGAGGATTTACAAGAGGTGGATTTTTGACAGGGAAAGTGGGATTAAATGGATGGTTTTAAATAGTGGAAATATAGATGGGTGTGTTGGAAGTATTTGGACCATCAAACTGATTTTGAACAGATTTGTTATGGAAGGAGCTAAAGTGATGGAGAAGCTGAAAATCAGGTGGAGTACAAGGGGAGACTTCTCTACTAGAGCTCTGTTGCAAATCTGTGGGCTCAAGGTCAGCTTGGTTTATATCAGTATGTGACTTGGTTCTGAATACATTCTTTGTATGAGACAATTCAAAGTGAGGATCTCTCAAGATTGTAAGGTTTTCAGGGACAGATCTTGTTATTTGGATAGTCCTAACAATAGTTAAATTTCTAGATCTAGAAGTTTTCCACAAAATATTTTCTGGATCATCAACTATTGTAGGATGATTTGGGTCTGGATGAGATCTGGTATTGACTCTATGTGAAGCCAAATTTCAAATTCAAAATTGAGAGAGGCTGAAAATTTTAAGAATTTTTTTCAGAAGTTTGACCTCTCTTAGTGTTTAGTATCCTTCTATAATATGGGACTAGGCTTATAGACTTCTTGGGACATATTTGATACAATCTTAAGGAAATTTGAGAGAACTAGTGGAGTAATATGCCTACTGGGGCTAGTGGAGTCACCAGGTGGAAATTTTTAGCTTTTTTGAAGGTAAAATGTGTTATGGTCCACCACCAATAAGTAATAGAAACCAATCTAGGGATATTTTTTTGGGGTTTTCTGAGTTTTTATGTGGTTCTATGGTTTTCAAGAGTGTCCTATACCTAAATCATCATTTAGCTAAGATGGTGAAAGAAAAAAGTCTACTCTATGGTTGATAGCTAGATTTTCTTAAGCTTTTTTGAAGGTAAAATGAGTCTATAAGAGTTTTTAGGCTATCATGTACTCAGTCCCACCGTGATCGCTAGAATGTTGGGGTCCTGTGATTTGGAAGATTGGTATACCAAATAACAAGGTAACATGGAACTAGTCTTTAGAGTCCTAGGACCTAGCCTTCCTAGACTTGGAGAGGGATCTCTCTAGTTGTTTGCAAAACATATGTGCTTGTTTGCTTTTAAGGGTTGATTTTATGCTAGTTATTAAGTATGGGGTTTTGTTGTTTATTTTTGTTGGGTATGATGATCAAAGAGCATAGCTAGAATGAGGAAATCTCTAAGTCATTTGGAAATGGAGTCTGTTAGTCATCAATAATTTTGATCTTATCCAAAGATGACTAAGTTGAAAATATCAAATAGAAACAAAATTTGCAGAAACATTGTGAGTTCTAGAAATCTCACAGCCTTCATTATCCTAAGTCTATCAGTTCACTAAAAACTTCATCTATGCCTTCTAAAAAGATCACCCCTCTGTTTCAAAAAGAAGCCCATTTTAGCCTATTTTCCCCCATTTTTCCCTCATTTTCCCCTCAATTATTCTTTCACTTCCTCAAAATCCCCTTTTAAACCTTATAAGTCCCCTTTATCTGGTTTAAAATCACCTTTTTTTATCCTATCAGAACCTCAAAAAGGCTCAAAAACACACTTTTTAGCCCTATTTTCTGACCTTTTATTAAAAGAAGGCCTTAAGTGCTTTTCGGCTTAGACCCTAACCCCTTTTCCTCCATATGACTCGCCACCACAGCCGAGCGCTAAGCCCATCGGCGATCAGCACATCGTACTTTCTAAGTTCCACTTCCCTTTTCCTTTTTTCTGATGGCCAATCCACCGATGAGATCTGGACCATCCATTCCGCAGATCTGATGGCCATCGCATCGCATATCGCATCAACCATCGCGCATCGCATCAGGCTTCACCTTTCCCCTCTTCGTCGATGATCAACCCCCATAATGAAATCCCGACCGTTGATCCATCAGATCCAACGACCATCGCTCCTTCGCTTCTCTGCCTCCCTCCGTCCCATTCATTCTTTTTGTGCATCCGCGATATGATCTGGACCGTTGATATTTTAGATCCAACGGCCAACGCACTCTCGCATTTTTCATTTCACTTCGCGACGTCCCCTTCTACCCACCTTTCTCTGATAAAATCCCAACCGTCCATTCCTCCCAGATCAATGGCTCAAGTTCACTGTGGGGGTACCTGACCAAAGTGGCACGTACTCCCCATTCCCCCCGCAGTTAATCTCCACCATTCATCTTCTCTAGATCTGAAGGCCACTATTTCCCCATTCATTGTGGAGGCACCCCACTGGCAAGATCCTTTCATACCCCTAGTCCCCCCGCAGTTAATCTTAACCGTTGATCTGGCCCCCCAAGATCCAACAGCCCAGAACGCGTCTCACCTTGGCCCCAATCCATCCTCTTCCCATGCCTCGGTGTTGTATCGCACGACATGCTAACCTTCGATCTGCACGTCTCCTCGCAGATCGGATGACCAAGATTGTATTGCGCACAAACTCGTCCAAACCCCCTTCTGTGCATTTTTAACGTGAAATAAGTGGTTTTGTCAGGGTTACATGTAGCCTCCAGAGCCAATCGTGTTCGTATGGGCCTAAAACACTTACCACCTTCTGGCCACGCGAAGACCACCACCGGTTTCACCCAAAACCACCTTGCCTCTACTCGCGCCCAAATCCAAATATTTCCTCTATTTCTTCCTGGTATTGTTCACAAAACCCTTCCCTGAAATAAACCCTTCCTCTGCATCACTCTATAACCCCTCCCCGAGCCTCTGTTAGCAGTAAAATCCACAAGCGCATGTTTTTATAAATTTTTTAAGTTTCAAATTGTAGGTTTAATGGCGTCCAAATGTGCAGGCTCTCCCACAGTCAAGTAAAGTGACAAAGAGTCGAGGATGACGATCCTCGAAGGCTCAAAACAATGCAGAAAATGGATAATAAATGGTTTATTCCATGTTTAAGGTGATGCGTCATGAGCATCAACCATTCAATCAAAACCCTCTAGCACAGAAAGCCACCTGTACACCAGCAAAAGGGAAGAAATGGTGAAGATTAATGAGGAGTATTAGAAAGATTAAAGTTCAAAGGTTAAGTCAAAAGCATGAAAGATTAAAAGACTTAAACCATGCAGATCATAGATAAAGACAACATGATGAGTTATGAAGGAAAAAAATCATATCAAGCCTTAAAAACAGTTTAGCGATGAAATGAAGGAAAACTAGGCTAAAAGGCCTCAAATACATCAACAGGAGGTAGTTATTTCTCCAAAAGATCTAGTTGCCACCTATAGCCTACCTTCTGTCTCAAAGGGAAAATTGACATTATTACACTAAGAAGATATTTTAATCTGTCGGGACAGTTATTGTAAATATAAGAATAAGACGTGAAATTCAATATTTTCTCCTATCTTTCTATCAGAAGTTAATATAGAGTTATTGAAACAGAGTAGTTGCACCTATTTCTGCCTTATGCCTTGCATGGTTTTCAAGGCTAGAAATGCATTTAATCTGTAGTTAATAACATTTTGAACCCTAAATCAATTCCACCTCCTCATTTGCAGCATAAATACTGCATTGGAACTCATTGTAAAGTGGGCATTTGATGACTCTTTTGAAGTAATACATAGCTGTGTTGAAGTTGAAAGAAAATTGATGTTTTGGAACCTGTGGATGTTTTAACCTGTTTGTTGATGAAGAAAGCTCTGTCATTGGATCCCTGAGCTTGGCTGTTGGTGAAGTATTCTAATTTGTTAATGTTTTTCCTGTTTTCCATTTTGTTTCATCATTTCTTATTACAGTAGAGTAAAAATTTTAGACTAAGAAATTTCTTTTGAAATAACCTCAGTTCTATTTACTCTTTACTGTCTTAATGTTTTCTTCCGCTGAGGAATTCTAGAGAATTCTTAATTTCTCTCTTGAACCCTTATGCTTGTTTACTTCCTAAATAGTTCAATACAGTTGGCCTCAAGAATGATTTATGGTTTTCCCTTCTTACTTGTTGCTACTTAAAAACTATTTCTGAAGTCTCCCTTCAAAGTACCATTGTCCAAAGTTTGCCAAATATGTATGTTTTGATCATACCCTTTGTACTTGCTCAAATAATTGTTTTGAAGGTCTTTATAGATGTAATCAAATATGTCTAGGAGTTCCCTCTTCTATGAATGCAGTTATTTGTGAATCTTGAACGTTTTCTTATCCTTGAACGTAAAATCTTTGGATGAAATAGAGCGTTCCTCGACTCCTAGATTTTATTTTGAAAAGTTTGTCTTGGAATTGTTATTTTCTAAAGTGTGATTTCTAGAATTTATGGTTAGCCCTGTCTATGGAATGCCTCTTCATGTTCAAATAATTTTTTAAGTCCCTTTGTTGAGAAGTACATATAATTAAGGATTCTTAATTGCCCTTAGTTCTACTTTTCATTCTAAACCTTTAATGTTCATTTCATTTCACTTGAAAGACTTTGTAGATCCAATAGCCAAGTTAGATTTTCCCTCTGATACCCTGATCTATTTACAGACTTGTTACGATTTCCACTTGACTCCATTTCCCAATGACTTAGAGATTTCCCTTTTCTATCTATGCTGCCTAGATCATCATGCCCAACCAAAAAATCAAACAAACTCATGCTTAATAACTAGCCTAAAATAAACCTTTTACAAGAAAACAAGTCATATCTTTGCAAAAAATTAAGAGATCCCTCTCTAAGACTGGGAAGGCTAGGTCCTAGAGCTCTAAAGCCTGGTTTTGATGTTTCCTTGTCACTTGGTATGCCAATCTTCCAAATCACAGGACCCCAACATTATGGCGATCATGGTGGGACATTTTTTAGTAAAAGTCCCTAAACAAGACACTCAATATTCATTCAATTGAACTATAGCTTCTTCAAGCACTACTAGAATAATGGTAATCATGATAGGACCTATCTGAATCAGTGGCAATCTAAGTAACCCTTAGGATTCTAAGAGACCCTTATCAAACCTTGAAGAAATCAGTTGATAAGCCATAGAGTCGACTCTATTTGTTTCATCACCTTAGCTAAGTGTTGAATCAAGTATAGGACACTCTCACAATCATAGAACTACAAAAAACTCAAAAAAATCCAAAACATTTCAGATTGGTCTTTAAATAAATCATTGGTGGTGGACCATAAAACATTTTACCTTTAGAAAAGCTAAAAATTTCCACCTCGCGACTCCACTAGCCCTAATAGCCCTATTACTCCTCTAGATCTCTAGTTTTCCTTAGAATTGTGTTAACCATCCTTGAGGGAGTTTAGATACCTAGTCCCCTATTATAGAAATCACTGTGAGAGGAAAAATCTTGAAAAAAATTCCTAAAAAACCTCAACCTCTCTAAATTTTGGAAACTAAAACCTGGCTTCACATAGGTTCAATACTAGATCCCATCCAGACCCTAACCCTCCTACCATAGTTGACAATCTAGAGAGGATTTTGTGGCAAAATTATAGATTTGGAAAACCAACTACTGATAGGACTATCCCAAGAACAAGATCTGTCCCTAAAAATCTTATAGTCTTAAAAGATCCTCACTTTGACTTACCTCACACAAAAAACCTATTCATAAATAAATCTCAAAGTGATTTAAACCAAGCTGATTTTGAAACCACAGATTTTCAACAGAGCTTTAGAAAAGAATCTTCACCTTCTACTCCACCTAATTCTCAGCTTCTCCATCATTTCAGCTCCTTCCATAAAAAATCTGATCATCATCAATTTGTTGGCCCAAGTGTTTCTTCTACCCTTATCCACACATCCACTGTTCAAAACACCCCATTCCAGCCCACTTTCCCTCTTGTTAATCCACCTCTTGTAAATCCCCCATTATTTCCTATCATGGCAGCATGGTATGCTCCATTAGTATTACCACAACATTTGTTTCCTTTACCCAATGAATATAAATCCAAAATTCCCCATTTCACTGGAAATGAACCTACTACTACTCAACAGCACATAGATAAGATGAATGATGCCTTTGATTATATGTAAATAGAAGAAGAGACCATTAAGATGAGAGTATTTTCCCAAAGTTTAGGATGAGAAGCCAAAAAGTGGTTTAAAGGCTTAGCTCCTCACAACATTAATGATCTCCCTTCTTTATATCAAACATTCATAAACAAATGGGAAATTAGGAAGAACCCTCTCCAAATCCTTTCAAAATATACCAACCTCAAAAGAAACATTGGGGAAAGTGTCCAAGACTATTGCACTAGATTCAATAGTGTTTACAATGCACTTTCCCCAGACATGAAACCTCCACTAGGCCTAGCCTTAGCTAAATTCCCAGAAGGTTTTGATCCTGAAATGGCATACCATCTAAGAGAAAGAGACCCCTCAACTTTAGAAGATATACAGAGGGGAGCCTTAGGTGTAGAAGCAAATCTGATTGAGAAAAGAGCTAGGTTGCAAGCAGCAAAAATAGTTACATACAAGGATGAAACAATGGCATTAACCTCATCATCTGATGCCAAAATTGACAACCTAGTAAGGGTAATGGAGAGGATGTTTGAAAAGATAAATATGAATGATAGAGTGCCTCCTAGAGAAAACCAAAAAAACCCCCAAAACAGAAATAGAAACCCAAATCTCAAAAGAGACCCTAATCAAGATAGGCAAAGATACAATGACCAACAAATTAGGCCTCCCTTTCAACAAAACTATGTTGATCAAGAAGAAGAAAGGGAAGTTGAAAGGTTGGAAGAAAATCATGTAAAATTGATAGGATCTGACAGTGAGACAGATGTTTTTCTCACTGAAGAAGAATAAGGATTCTTCTCCTCAAAACAAATTGAAAATAACCATGAAGATTCTGAAGATTACAGATTGGGGTTTGAAAATGCAATCATGGAGGTACAAAAACAATATAATCTTAGAATAAAAGGGAGCGTAGAGATTTCCAAGGACAAAAACACTAGTACTATTGTTAGGAAAACTTCAGAAAATCAGCCTAAGAAGACAACCAATAACACCAACACTATGGCCAAGAAAATTGATATAAATAAAGACAAAAACAGTCAGCAAAGTGTTGAACAAAGATTCCCTAGTACTTCAGCTAGTGGCCCTAACAAATCTGTCCCAAATAACAGTCCAAATAAATTTCAGCAAATTAGGATTGCTGAAAGAGTTGTAAATGACAAAAAATATGTAAATATGTCAAGAACAATAGTTCCTTTCAGCCTTGAAGGGGAAATTTCCAAGATCAAAATCACCATACCCTTAGTTGAACTAGTAACTCAGGATGTATATAAAAATCAAATTTTGAAAGCTTTGAATATAGGAAGTAACATTGATACTTTAAAGTTGACAAATGATAAACCACAATTATTATTTGGTCCTGAAGTTGAAGGAAAATACCAAGAAGGGGTTGTCCCTCCCTTCTATGTCAGCCTAAATATACATGATAAGATCTTACACAATGCCATGTTAGACTCTGGAGCTTCACATAACCTTATGCCCAAAGTAGTAATGGAAAGCTTAGGCTTGGAAATTACTAAACCATATAAAGACATGTATTCCTTTGATTCAAGCAAGGTCAAATGCTTGGGCCTAATCAAATATTTATGTGTCAATCTGGCACAGATTCCCACTAAAGGTCTAGTCATGGACATAGTGGTAGTTGACTTTCCCCCTAAGTATGGAATGCTTTTATCTAGATCATGGGGAGCCAAAATTTAGGGGAGCCTTCAAATGGACATGTCCTATGCCACCATCCCAGTGTTTAGCCAAACTAGAAGATTATATCAAGAGTCTCATATGAAATACATGGTGAGAAACATAGATAGGCAAAACAACACTCCTATGTATTCCATCCATTCAAACTTAGATTCCTTTATCTTATTTAATGAAGATGAAATCAGTCAACAAGAAAAAGGAAACAAAGAGGAAGTCAATCCACCAGAACATTCAAATTTGTCCTCCATTCAAATACAAAACAACCCAAACTTCAGCAGCCTTCAGTAATAGAAACAAAATGAAAATGAGACAGAAACACCTTGGAGAATGAGCTTTGATGGCTCTTGTAGCAGAAAAAGTGCAGGGGCAGGTGTGCGGATACACAATACAAACCAATAATATTCCTACAAACTAGATTTTCCATGCACAAACAACATTGTTGAATATGAAGCCCTCCTCCTTCGCCTACATTTGCTCAAAGATTTAGAAGCCAAGAAAATATCAGTCCAAGGAGATTCTTAGCTAATAATTAGACAAATTAAAGGGGAATATTCAACTACGAACCCAAGACTCAGAGAATATCAAAATTCTACCCTAGATCTCCTGAAGACCTTTGAAAAATATGAAATCATTTTCATCCCAAGAGCTCAAAATCATCTAGAAAATGAACTTGCCTTTGCTGCTAGTAATTGCCAAATACCACAGATAAATGAACAATTTAATATAAAGATAAAAAACAGACCTGCAGTACCTAACAATGAAGACTATTGGCAAGTGTTTGAAGATGACAAACACATATATGATTTCCTACAATCAAGGAATCATTTTGCTATACCAACACCAAACATCAATCCTAAAGAAAGTTGTTTAAACCAAGAACAAATCCCTGAAACAAAGCTGCCATTTTCTGCTAATATGAATCAACTCGAACATATTTTTAAGGCAGAAATAGTTGACAATATAGACCAAAAGGACATGAAAGTTTTACAATGTAAAAATGATACAATTCCAAGAGGCCTTACACCATTAGAGCACCTTTTTTATTTCAATGATGTGGCCAAAGAACCAAGAATTGAGCCTATAGAAACAAGTGTATAAGAACATAACATAGGCAGCCTAGTAGAACCCAAAATGATCAAGTTATGTAGCACTCTCCCAACCCATATCAAGCTGCAATACATAGAACTATTAAAATAATTTGGAGATGTGTTTGCATGGCGATACAATGATCTAAAATCATATGATACTAGCATAATTCAACACAAAATTCCTCTTAAGGAAAATCAGAAACCTTTCAAACAAAAACTTAGAAGGATAAACCCTGTTTTATTGCCTTTATTCGAGAAAGAAATCAAGAAAATGTATGATGCTGGGATCATAGTTCCCCTCAAATATTCACAATGGGTTTCCAACTTAGTATCTGTCAGGAAAAAGACTGGGAAAATTAGGCTCTGCATTGATTTCAGAAATCTAAATAGAGTCTCCCTTAAAGATAACTATCCCTTGCCAAAAATGGATCATATACTTCAAAGGGTGGTTGGGTCTAAAATAATTTCACTGTTGGATGGGTCCTCAGGTTACAATCAGGTGTTATTACTCCCAAGTGAACAACATAAAACTGCTTTTACTACACCTTGGGGTACATTCATGTATGTCAAAATGCCATTTGGTTTGATGAATGCAGGGGCCACCTTCCAAAGGGCCATGGATATAGCCTTCTCAGAAGATATAGGCTATTTTATAATCATATACCTTGATGACATTACTGTTTTCTCCAAAACTGATGAAGAAAATTTGATTCAGTTAAAAAAAAAATTTGATAAATGTAGGAAATATGGCTTATCTTTGAATCCCAAATTGACACTCTTTGGTCTCCAAGAAGGAAAGCTTCTTGGCCACATAATTTCTGAAGAGGGAATCAAAGTAGACCCTAAAAGGATTGATGGCATATTGAAAATCAGCCATCCTAGAAACCTCAAAGAATTACAATATTTCATTGGGAAGATAATTTTTTTAAGGAGATTCATCCCCAACCTTGTTGAGATATTAAGAAATATCACAAACATGCTTAAGAAAGAAATAGGTGTTAAATGGAAAATACAAGCTAAACAGTCATTTGAACTAGTGAAATAAGCTCTTACTCAAACACCAGTTCTTATAAGTCCTGATTTCACCAAATATTTCTACATCTTTTATTTTTCATCTGAATATACAATAGCTGCAGTTTTACTACAAAAGAACACTATGGGGAAAGAAAAACCAATATCCTTTTTTAGTAGGGCATGGAGAGATGCTCCACTCAAGTATAACATCATGGAGAAACAAGCCTTAGCCTTGGTAAAAGCATTAAAAGACTTTACAGTCTACAATTTTCATTCTCACGTCATTTCTTTTTTCCCACATACTGTTGTCAAAGATATTCTAAGTCAAGACCCTACTTGTAAAAGGGGAAAATCGATCGTTGTTATTTTAGAATATGACTTAGAAATCAGGCCCACCAAACTAATCAAAGGGTAGGGATTAGCAAAACTCATGGCTGAGCTAAACTTTCAAGCACTAGATATGAATATGGTTGATGTTTTGGAAGAAACAGAAGAATTCACAGCTCCATTTATTGAAGAAACTTTTGTGAATTCACCTTGGTGTGCTGATATCATATATGTGTTGCTTTATCTGAATACCCCTCCTTCTCTGTCTAAAACTAAAGCTATATTTTTAAAACTAAAAGCTTTAAATTATTGCATATTAGATGGGGTTTTATATTGGAATAATGTTGTTAGGATATTGCTTAAATTTTTTCCTGAGATTGATGCAGGAAAAATCATGCATGAACTGCATGAGGGAGAATGTGGAGGACATCTTTACTGGAAGACTACAACAAATAAAATCCTCAAATCTAGTTACTATTGGCCCACCCTTTTCCCAGACACTTAGAAACTTGTCATGTCTTGCCATAAGTGTCAATTTTTTATGGCAAGAGAAAACTCCTACCTTTACCTTTACATCCCATCAGTGTTGAAGCTCCCTTTCAACAATGGGGCTTGGACTTCATTGGGGAAATCTACCCATCTTCTTCAACCCAACATAATTGGATCCTCACTGCCACTGATTATTTTACCAAATGGATAGAATCCATACCTTCTAGGAATGCTACTGACTCTGTCATTATCAAGTTCCTTGAAACCAACATACTATCCAGATTTGGTTGTCCTAGAAAAATTATCACAGATAATGTTGTTGCTTTAAAGTCTAAAAGAATGGTTGACTTCTGCCATAAATACCATATCACCTTGGGTCATTCCACTACCTAATATCCTCAAGGAAATGGACTAGCTGAATCTTCCAACAAAATCCTTGTCAATATTATCAAAAAATTGTTGGAGCAGAATCAGAAATCATGGCATAGTAAGCTTATTCATGATTTATGGGCCGATATATTAACCACCAAAAATTCAATAAATATGTCCCCCTATCAGTTGGTTTATGGCATGGATGCAATCTTCCCAACCTCTCTAGGAGTCCCTGTCATGAAACTTCTTAAAGAAGTACAATCTGAGGAAAATGATATGTAGAGAAGGATACATCAGACCATTCATTTACAGCAGTCCAGAGAGGAAGTAATAAGAGAACACAAACAGTCCAAGAAGACATCAAGAAATTATTTGAGAAAATGACTAAAGCAAATGATTTCCAAGTTGGAAATATAGTTCTAAAGTGGGATTCTAGAAGGGAAGAAAAGGGAAAACATGGTAAGTTTGAGAATTTGTGGAAAGGGCCCTACATCATTCATTCTATAAGGGGTCATGCATTCTTTCTGCAAGAGTTGAATGGAGAAAATATGTTTGGAGGTCCTATCAATGGCAAGATTCTCAAGCACTACTTCTGTCAAGAGTCTTAGCTTCAAATTTTTTCATCCATTGTACATATCATTGCATGAGAAAAATGAAAAAAATTCATAAAACAATAGAAAAGAGAAAAGAAGGCAGATGAAAAGAAGAAGGTACAACCCCATACCAAAAAAGAGAAAAATATGAAAGTGTGCAGCCTAAATGCCACTACTTTAAAAGAACATTGTTATTTGGTCATACAACCTAATCATGACTAGATAAATTTCAATTTACTGTTGATAGGTTAGTAAAAGAGATTTTCCAAACTATTTAATATTGGCTTATTAGTAGAATATATTAGGATAGAAGAAAAAATGGTTCAAACATGCTCAAAATATGAACCAAAGAATCAAAAGAAAGAAAAATATGGCTCTAAACAGATCAAAATCTGAGTCATAAAAAGAAGGGAATGAGGCTTAATATTTTCAGATCTTAAGCCTTCAAAATTTTGTTTCAATTTTCTGTAAATTTCAGTCTATGTGTAGCATGTTTTTATGCCATAGTGATTTCTAGAATTTCCGGTTAGCCCTGTCTATGGAATGCCTCTTCATGTTCAGATAATGTTTTAAGTCCCTTTGTTTAGAAGTACATATAATTAAGGATTCTTAATTTCCCTTAGTTATACTTTTCATTCTAAACCTTTAATGTTCATTTCATTTCACCTGAAAGACTTTGTAGATCCAATAGCCAAGTTATATTTGCCCTCTGATACCCCTGATATGTTTACAAACTTGTTACGATTTCCACTTGACTCCATTCCTCAATGACTTAGAGATTTCCCTTTTCTATCTATGCTGCCTAGATCATCATGCCCAGCCAAAAAATCAAACAAAATCATGCATAATAACTAGCCTGAAATCAACCTTTTACAAGCAAACAAGTCATATATTTGTAAACAATTAAGAGATCCCTCTCTAAGACTAGGAAGGCTAAGTCCTAGAGCTCTAAAGACTAGTTTTGATGTTGCCTTGTCACTTGGTATGCCAACCTGCCAAATTACAGGACCCTAACAGAGTCAAATGAAAGTCATGATAATTTCATCAATGGGTCGAGGAGTACCATAGGGAAAATATAACTTGGCCAGTGGATCTTTAAAGTTTCTAAGGTAATGAGATGGACATTAAAGGTAAGAATGAAAAGTAGGGTAAAGGGCAATAAATAATCCTTTATCATATGTACTTCCCAACAAAGGGACTTAAACAAACCTCAAAGCATATAGGGGCGATCAATAGACAGGGAAAACCATAAATTCTATGATCCAACTATAGTTGATAATTATTCAAGACAACTTTTCCAATGAAATATAGAAGGCGAGAAAATCATTTAACTTCTAGTGATTTCACCTTCAAGGACAGAAAACGCTTAAGGCACACAAATAATTGTAATCAGGGAAGAGGGAACTCCTAAACATCCTTAATCATAGCTATAAATATCTCTAAAACAATTAGTTAAGCAAGTACAAAGGGTATGATTGAAACGAAACCTCTTTGGCAGACTTTAAAGAATGGTACTTTAGAGAGAGACTTCAAAAACAATGTTTAAGTGGCAGCAAGTAAGCGGGGAAAAACATAAATCATGCTTGAAACCAACTATATTCAACTATTTAGGAAATAAACAATCTTAGGGGGTCTATAGAGCAATTAAGAATTCTCTAAAATGTCCTAGCAGAAGAAAACATTAAGGCAGTGAAGAGAAAACAGAACGAAGGTGCTTTCAAAAGACATTTCTTAACCTAAAACGTTTTCTCTAATGCAACAAAGAAATATGGAAACATAATGAAAACAAGAAATAACAATAACAGATTAGAAGCACTTCACCAAAAACCAAGCTCAGGGATCCAGTGATCTAGACTCCTCCATCAACAAACAAATCAAGACATCCAGAAGTTCCAAGACCTCAATTTCCATTTAACTTCCAAGAGACTATGTATTACTTCAAAGAGTCATCAAATTCCAACAAGATAATGAGTTCATATGCAGTATTTATGCTGCAAATGAGGAGGTGAAGCTCAAGATAGGTTTTGAGTATCATTTATTACAGAGTAAGTGCATTCATAACCTTGAAGACCATGCAAGGCTCAAGGCAGGAATATCTGCAACTACTTCTTTGTTTCAATAACTCCTATCTTAACTTCTAAGGAAAAATAGGTGAGTGGGTTGACTTTAAGGCCTATTCATCACTTCTACAATAACTGTTTGACAAATAAAATATCTTTGACTCAGCCTAATAACTGCCTAATGTTTTTTGAAGGGGAACAAAGCACTTAGGTGGATAAAAATATATTTGAGAGGAATAACTACTGTGAGTTGAGTCATTCGAACTTGTTCTAGGTTAATCTGTCCTTTTGTTTTATCTTTGATCTTTGTCATTAAGCCTTAAACTTTGTCTTTATGCTTTTCTGTCTGCCTTTTTGATTTTCTGATTTAATTTATTTCTTCTAATCCTTTTCCTTTATTCCTTTAATCATTGTCTACCTGGCTAATCTTTTTTTTTTATCCTTAATTAGGATTAGCTCTTAATCCTTCTGATCTTCCTTTCTTCTACTACTTCTTTGACTGTCTGTGTTTGTCCTTTGTGCAGGGACGTGTTATTTCTATGCTGGAGGGTTTATGATCCATCGATGAACATGCTTCATCATTGATCAAACCCTGAGAAGGTTATGATCTCCATAATTTTGGATTTTAAGACCCCTGGATCGTCACCCAGGGGTTTCAGTCTTCTTTTATTGGATTGTAGTAGGTCATCTGGACCTTTTCCGCCATTAAAACCTACACTAAACGCAAACCATTAGTTAAAAACCATGCGGGAGGCTTTACTACAATTTTTTCAGGGTTTGGATCTATCAGGAGGTGATTTGCAGAGGAGGAGAGGGTGCAGGAACATGGTTCTGAAGGCGGAACTGAGACGAATTCAAATGGAGGTGGAAGGATTTGAATTTTTGTGCGGAAGGGGGGGTGGTATTGGAAAACCGAAGTGGTTTATCACGCGAGTGGAAGGTGGCCAGTGGTTTATAGTAAAACGGATGCGATACCACTAGGTAATCAATGAGTGGCAGGTGGAAAACCACCTATTTCACACGGGTTGGGGGTGATTAAACCCATCACAATTTTCTATGCGATATGGGATCTGAGAAAAAAAATCTCGGGTGATGAGATCGACGGTGCGGACAGATCTGAGGAGCAGAGAGTGGATTTGGAGGGTGGAGCTCGGGGACAGATGGCGCAAGGTGAATGGTCGGAGTATTTTTAGTGGAAGGCGGGGCCCAGGGGCAAGATGACGTGGGGAGCTTGTCTGGTAGCGAGGTTGTAACAATGCGGGATAAGTTCGGGGTTGCGACAGTCGTCGAATAAGGGCCCAGGGCTCCAGATCGATGGTGGAGATGGCCTGTGATCTAGATTTATGCAAGAATGCAACAGAATAAACATATAACCATAAATACAAAGATGCGGCTAAAAAATCACTTCATTTCATTAATATCAAAGAACTAAAATTTGCTTACAGACAGAATGGAAATAAACTAGCTAGGGCGTTGGTAGCTATCTCTGAGAAGAGATGTGGTGGCTATAGGCCTCTGAAATGAGTTACAATGAGGCTTTAGGGCCTATTTATTATTTAGAAACAATGGAAAACCCTAAACATCCAAAACCCTAACCCTAGGAGATAAAGCGCCAAAACTATGGGCCCCGTTTGGGTAAATTGGTATTTCAACTTCTCGGGGACGTAACTTTGGCATACAATCTTCATTTGATGTGAATCATACCTCGTTAGAAATATCTATCCGAGGACTACAAATTTTGAGTGAGCAACACGGGTCCATGGACCACAACATGGGTCCAAAACGGCTCCGGAAGTTCAAGACCTGAAAAACTACTAAAAATAGTAAGTTGTGTCGAAACTGAAAAACTGAAAGATACAATGGTGGGGCCCCAAGTGGAATAGGTGGGTGACCACCAATATCCACCTGTATCATTCCTCCCCCCTTAGGAAGAAATGGTCCCCATTGCGTTAAGTTCCTCCATGAGATGAGGAAAATTTTGTTGAACTTGGTCCCTAGTGAACCACTTTCCTTGGTGCAGGAGTTGGCCAGCTTTGACAACCCGATATAGTTGGATCTTCTGTTGGCGAGTGTTATTGATTTGTATGTCCATGATATAATCTATGGTGGCCTATTCCATGCAGTCTGGGTTTAACTCTATTGGTGTGAGTTGTTCTGCAATGTCAGAGGTGTCTAGTAGAGGTGGGAAGTAAGGACGAAGGCAGTCCACATTGAATACCGGGTGTAGACCAAGGAATGGTGGAATACTGAGCTTGAAGGCATTGTTCCCTACAGCCTTGGTGATGGTGTAAGACCCTTATCGGAGCGGGTGAACCTTGCAGTGGGGTCCAGTGAGGCGCTCCTTCTGCAAATGCAGCCACACTTTGTCGCCCACCTGGAAGTTGTGTGGCACCCGATGTTTATCATGGTGTTGCTTGTACTTAGCATTAGCTTTGTCCAATATGTCATGAACCTATTGGCAGATGTGTTGAATGTGCTCGATGAAGCTATTTTCTTTGTCAACTTCCGACTGGGCATGAGTAGAATCGGCCTGAGTAGCCGCAAATGGCATGGCTACGTTAATGGGACATAGTGGCTGGAATCCCAAGCCCACCTAAAAGGGGCTGTGGCCTATTGAGCTGTGGAGAGATCAGTTATAACTGTGTTGTACATAGGTAAGGCTCTCATCCCATGTGCGTGGATGCTTGGAATTGTACATGCGCAGAATATGTACAATCATTTTGTTGACGACCTCTATCTGGCCATCTGTTTGGGGATGGAAAGCTGTGGACTTGGTGAGCTTGGTGTCCAGCATTGACCAGAGGCTAGACCAAAATGTGCTGAGGAACCTGCTATCCCGATCTGATATGACAGACTGTGGGATCCCAAAGTGCACCCACACTCATTCAAAGAAGAGTTTAGCAGTGGCTTCTGTTGTGATATTCTTCTTGCAGGCCGCCATAATGGCCATCTTCGAGAATCTCTCAAAAACCACGAAAACACAGTCATTTTCATGCTTAGTAGAAGGCAGGACCGACATGTAATCCATGGAGATGGATTCCCAAGGTCGACTAGGGGTAGGTAGCGGAGTATATATGCCTTGCTTCTTGATGGTCGGTTTGGAAATGGCACAAGCAGTGCAGGATCTGATGTGCTTCTTGACATCCTTTCGAAGGTTTGGCCAATAGAAATACTTGTGTAGTACTACTACTATTTTCTCAACCCCGAAATTCCCAACAACTCGAATGTAGTGTGCTTCCCATATCATCTTGGCATGCTCGCTTGAATGAACACAAAGGTGTCCCAAGTGACATAAACGTGCATCTTGGAGGTGAAATTTTGGAACTTGCGTACCCCCCAAGAGTGCCTTGTATGTGTGGCTGAATTATGGGTCGCTCTCATAGAGAAGTGGCCAATCAGAAGTCTCGTGCCCATAAGAGTTGAGAACGGTGGTGAGCGCCATGATCGGTGGTCGGCTGAGATAGCTTGCAACATTATTAATGCTACCCTTCTTGTACTTGATGTTCAAATGAAACTGTTGCAGATATGTAGACCACTTCTGATGGCGATCATTGCGAAACTTCCCTTGTGTCTGTATGAACTGCAGGGGTCGGTGGTCTGTGTGGATGATTGTCTTCTTCCCCAAAATGTAATGCTTCCATTTTCGAAAAGCTTGCACAATGGAATACATTTCTTTGTCATAAGTGGGGTACTTGCGAACTATGTCAGACAATGTCTCACTGTGATATGCCATTGGATGTCCCTGTTGAGTAAGAACTGCCCCAATAGCATAGTCAGAGGGATCTGTCTCGATCTCAAATGGCTGTTGCAAGTCTGGTAATGTGAGAACTAGGGTAGAACAGAGGTGATTTTTCAATTCTGTAAATGCCTTCTGTTGAGATTCTGACCAAAATAATTTTTCTCTCGCTCCTCCCTTGGTGACTTGACTCAAGGGCCAAGTGATATGAGAGAATCCCAACATGAACCTACGGTAGAAATTAGCAAGACCCAGAAAGGTGCGTAGCTCTGTTATAGTGGTTGGGGCTGGCCAATCCCGAATGACTTGGATATTGGTTGGATCCACATGCACCCCCCTTTCATCAATAATGTATCCCAAATATTGAACCTAAGTCATACCAAAAGTGCCCTTCTCCAAATTGACACACAACTTGTGTTGCCGTAGTGTTTGGATGACTTGTCGAATGTGGTGGAGGTGCTATTCCCAAGTCTGGCTGAAGATCAGAATGTCATCCAAGTACACCACTACAAATGAGTTGGTGAATGGCCGCAAGATGTCGTCCATCAACCTCATGAAGGTTGCGAGAGCATTCGTCAACCTGAAAGGCATGACCAACCATTTGAAAAGGCCTTCCTTGGCTTTGAAGGCAATCTTCCACACATCGGAGGGTTCAATTGGTATCTGTTGATACCCATACTTCAAGTCGATCTTGCTGAAATATTTCGCCCCTTTGAGTTGGTCTAGAAGGTCATCAAGCCATGGGATCAGGTACCTATTCCGGACAGTGATCTTTTTCAGCGCCCGATAGTCAATACAAAGCCTCCACGTCCCATCCTTCTTCTGTACCAACATGATCGAGCTCCCATAGGGCGATGAACTTGGTTGGATGTGACCTTTATGCAGTAGCTACTGAATCTGCCTCTTGATTTCATCGTTCTCCAGAACAGAGCACCGATAGATCGGTCCATTGGGTAGCGGCGCACCTGGGGTCAGATCAATCGGGTGCTTAACCTGACAGTGCAGAGGAACCCCTGTAGGTGAGGTGAAGATGTCCTTGTACTCCTCCACAACCTTGTCCATTTGTTGTTGTCATGCAGAGGAGCCCTATCTGGAGGTCGTGGCCATAGTATTCTTCTTTCCCTGGGGGTGGATCATCAGTAAAATAAATTTCTTGGTTTGGGAAATGAGCTTACTGCATTGTTTTGCAGTAACCAAAGAGATAGCGGCAAGAGGTGGTACCTCTGGTATCCTGTAAAACTTATTTCCCAAAGTAACAATAACAGCGTGACGCCGAGACTCATACATAGCATGACACTTCCACAAGTATGGTTGTCCTAATAATACATCAGAAACATCAATAGGAGCAACGTCACATAATACCTCATCCGTGAATGGCTTGATGCTATAGGGAAGGCGGCACTGCTGGCTGACGCAGAGATCTCGTCCTTGGTGAAGCCACCCAATGGTGTATGGATGTGGGTGAGTTGTGGTCGGCAAGCCCAACCGTTTCACGGCGTCTGCTGAAATGAGGTTCTTTTGGCTCCCATTGTCGACAATGAACTGTACCGGGGAGCCCTTTACCCACATCTGGGAGTGGAAGAGACGGTCCTCCTCCTCTGGATCTTCTGGTTCCTCCTTCTGGATCTTTGGAGTGGCAACAGTGGCATTGGGCTCTGCATCAATAATATGTTTCCCTTTTTCATTCCCCTTGTTAGGTTCTGATTCAGATTCGGAGCATGCATCTGACTCAGAAGCCCTCATCTCAGCCACTAGCGACTGCTTGGCCCGACACTCACTTGTGTTGTGAGTGGAGCTCTTATGGAACTCATACCACTTTCCCATGTCCTTCTTTGGCTTTGCGGTGTTGCTCTTTGCTTGTGGCTTCGACAGGTTGTCTTGAGTCGCCATGCCTTGGCTCTGTCCTTTGTTTTTTGGTTTGGGAGTACCTTTCCCTTGCTTTTGATTCGCAGATCCAAAGTCTCGCTTCTTCTGTTTTAATTTTTGCTCAATCTTGGTATCATACTGGTATGCTGTACCAAGCAAGGAGATGTCGAGGAACTCCATTTCCTCCCGAATGTATCTATGTAGAAAACTGTGATACTATAGCACCAGATGTTTCTCTGAATCTTTGATACCCAACTTTGTGCACAGGGTATGGAACAGATTCATCAGCTCATGCACATCTTGATCCCTTTGTTGTCGCAATGTGGTCCATTGTATGTACTTGTCCTCATAGCTCCCCACGGGATAGTATTGTTCCTTGATGGCATCTCAGAAAGAATTCCAAATTGGTACAGCCGAGAACAGAGAGGGTTTTGTCTCATCCTTGTTCTCACAGTAGGTTTCCCACCAGTCCTTGACATGGGGGGTGGCTTTGAGGAGTGAAAAAATAATCTTCTCTCGGTCGGAAAAGTCATGAACCGAGAAATATCCTTCTAATAGATTCAACCATATATCTATGGCATCTACATCTATTTGACCCAAAAATATGGGAATGTAAAAATTTACTTGTACCTTAAAAGGAGTCGCACTTCCAGAGTGGCTGCTAGATGCAGATGTGTCGTCGGTGGGCAGCCATTGAAGGATCTGGGCAAAGTTATCCATCATCGCGTTCCTTTGTTTTTCGTGGGCCTCCTCGAGTAATATTTTTATAGAATCTCCTGCTACCTCATCTTTCTTTCTGTCCCCCATGGGCATCTGTCGGGGTTTGCGAGGCTGATCTTGCAAAGGTTCCACCAGATCAAGCCCTAACTCCTTATACCCAAACCTCGTTGGGGACATGCAAAGAAGGATCAAGAAAAAGCAGACCGCTTTGATACCACTGATCTGGATTTATGTAGGAACGCAACAGAATAAACATATAACCATAAATACAAAGATGTAGCGGAAAAAATCACTTCATTTCATTAATATAAAAGAACTGAAATTTGCTTACAGACAGAATGGAAATAAACTAGCTAGGACACTGGTAGCTATCTCTAAGAAGAGATGTGGTGGCTACAGGCCTCTGAACTGAGTTACAATGAGGCTTGAGGGCCTATTTATTATTTAGAAACAATGGAAAACCCTAAACATCCAAAACCCTAACCCTAGGAGATGAAGTGCCAAAACTATGGGCCCCGTTTGGGTAAATTGGTGTTTCAACTTCCCGGGGATGTAACTTTGGCATACGATCTCTGTTTGATGCGAATCATAACTCGTTAGAAAGATCTATCTGAGGACTACAAATTTTGAGTGAGCAACATTGATCCATGGATGTTGCTCTCGTGTTTCCTAAAAAATGTTGTTTAGGGCCTCAAAACAACTCCGAAAGTTCAGGACCCGAAAACCGTTAAAAATAAAAGGAAGCAAACCGAAAACTGAAAGAGATAATGGTGGGGCCCCAAGTGGAATAGGCAGGTGACCACCAATATCCACCTGGATCGGCCTGGTGAAAAGGTAAGGTAGGGTGGAGGAAAATCGGGCCCACCTTTTTAATATTTCAAAGGTTTAGAGGGGGTTTTAATAATGAAAGGTAGAGGTGAAGTTTATACAGGTGAGGGGTTAAGAATAAGCAGAGGGCATGGTTCTGTGGGGATAAGGGAGACCGAGGGCTGAAACGAAAAGGGCTTAAGGCCTATTGATATGAAAAGGCGGGTTTTGTATAAAAATAGGGTTTTTATAAGGTTTCAAAAGGTCTAATAGGCTTAAAAGTTAGATTTAAACAATGTAAAAAGGGATGTTTACATTGCTTAAGGCTTTTTAGAGGAGAAATGATGAATGGGGGGGGGGGGAATTTTTAGGGTTTTTGGGAAAGGAGAAAAATGTGTTTTTCAAAGGAAAGTAGGGAGTGAATGAGAGTGAAGGGAGGAACAAAATGAGGTCAGTAGGCCTAGAAAATGGAGTCTTCTTAGAGCAACAGGGTAGATTTGAGAAGGCAAAGATAGGAAAATTTAGTGGATCAGTTAGACTTAGGATAATGAAGGCGGTGAGATTTCTAGAGCTCACAATATTTTTTGAATCTTGTTTCTAGAAATCTAGGATCATAATTTAGTCATCTTTTGATATCAACAAAAATTACTGATGATTAACACCGCACAAAATTTTGATGCGCATAACATTAACCCATAACCAAAGTCTAAAATTTGGGTTATAAAATATATACGCCTCTGCTATATTAAGAACTTTACCATGCTAATTGTCCATTCTACCAAATTTAATGCTACTCCACCATATGTATATCACTTCCGCCAGGTTTATAAGTCTTCCAGGTTAGTTGTCCGCCACCATATGTATATATGTCTGCCAATTGTAGAGACGCTCCATAGTTAGCCTATCCACCAAATATGAAAGCCTTCCACCTTAGGCTAAGGTCCAAAAATTAGAATTCAAAATATGTGCACCATATAATGCCATGGGGGAGGGAAAATGGCAGCTTCCGGCTACTCCATGTGTCCCTTCTCCATTGTCCCAAATCCACCATTAATAAAATAATAATGCACCATAAAATTAAAATTTCAACCTTAGAATACGAAGAAATTTTCAATTTCCCCAAGCAACATTGGCGAATCTGACTGTGATACTTGTCACAGTGTCATTGGCTGAAAATTGGAAAATATTCCCTGGATATTCCTGAGGTGTGGAATGGACTACCAAGTCAATAATATGTCACTATTCTGCACATTTTTTACCTATTTGAGAAAATGGACAGCAGACCATAACTTACTCATACAAACTCAGATTTTGATGAAACGAGTTGCGTTGGAATCCTTGTGACGAGCTATCTCTGGTCGCTGTGGTTTGGAGCATTTCTGAGAAATTTCATTTTTGAGCTAAATACTAAGCCTTTGATCACCAAACCCATGTCATGACGTATAATTTATGGTGCTCTTATAATTCTTGGGTCTATTATTCTATTCATATTCGTCTTTTCCAGCGTATTTTAACCAATAATATGGCCAAGTGGTTTATTGAGCTCCCTTGAGGAATTTTCTTAGATTTTAATTATTTGGCTATGTCTTTCCTCACTCATTTCTAGTTACATGTCCGGTATGAAACTGGAACCCACCTACTCACCTCGTTGAAGCAATCAATTGCTACTCACATTTCAGATCAAATTCATGAATTGCGACGTTGTTGTCACCTCATAAAATTCGAGATCCCTGATCAGTTGTTGACTGAATGGTTTATGAAATCATTTTTTCCTAGGATTTCTAAAGATCTTGCCGTGGGTGGATGTGTCATGGAAGAAGAAGTCATTTCCAGAGCCCAATACCTCTATTTAGTTTATTCCCAATTTGGGACTCTATAAAAGCTCTTTCTTGACGCGTCACGACCTTCAACTGATCCCACAGCATTTCATTCTCCTGCTACGCCTCCGGTTTATGGTGTTATCGGTACAGTGGCTCATAGTGATAGTAGTGCACCCAAAAATTCCTCGAAGTCTAATTCCACTACCATTGTTGCACCCTCCACTCCTTCCAATAACCATAAGAATCCTAGTAAAACCTTCAAGGTAAATGCTGTCCAATCTACCGCAACAGACAAATCCTCAAAAGGTAATAAAAAGGGTAAAGGAAATTCGAAATACAACTACACTAAATAGGATTCAAAAAATTCATATGTTGATGATTCTTCCATGCTCAAGCCTAAATATCATTGCCTAATATGTGATGGTGATCATTACACGAAGGATTTTCCATGATCTGTTGAATTTTCTCATCTTCTGAAGGGTGCACCTGGGACTCCATTTATCTTGAATGAACATTTCCCTTCTTAATAGACACAAATGGTAGATCAACCTCTATCATCTAGAAACTCTTAGGTTTTCATGGATAGAACATAACCTATTGCTATTAACACAAGATCAAAAGACTACCCTAATCCATCCAAGGTTCCTATGGAACCAAAATTTATAGTGTAATATTCCTTCTTAGGAATTTTAGCAATATGGATGGTAAAAACGTTGTTTTTAGAAAATTACACTACATAATTGAGAAACAGGACTTGGATCCTTTATTTTATGCTTTATAACCCATAGATACAGAATGCGATCAGAAACAAATTATTCTAGCTATGTTAAACAAATCTCCCCAACCCAATATAGCTCAAAAACACCCAATCCCCATGACTTATACCAAACTGAATCATTGAGGCACATGACAGCGTTATTCCATGAGGGTTTCTGCAGCAAAATATGGACAATAACAGATCTAAAGTTTATATTATTCAATGAGCCAAGAAAATGGAGATCTAGCCCCTTTTATACAATGTACAAATAACACGACAAGGGTTTCATGAGAACACAAGTACAAAATGGTAGATATACAGATCTAGATCTGAAACTCACGTAGTCTTGTAATATTCCAAATTAGGAACAGCTAAACTATTGGGAATATCTCAAGATATTACCAATGTGGAGATCAGTAATGCATAAACATGAGCTGGAAAATAGCAGTGAATGCATTAATAAAAGAATGCCAGAAGATCCACATAACCATTTACATTAGATTATAGCAGTAGAAATGTATACAAGATCTTGAAAAAATGATCTCTCAAGCTAGGAAATGCAACTTCAATGAAACACATACATGAAAGATGAAGTAATACTACTATACAAGAGAAGCCCTGGCTATGACTGCGCAATCCATGAAGAGGATCTGCTGCAAATAATTTCAATACATGGATACAACAATATATAGCTCAAATAAAGAAGGGGGAGCAAGATCTCAACCCCTGGAAACTACAATACACAATCCTTAGAAGGATTGATTGAAATAAGTGAAAAATGGAAAATCAGCAGAAATGACGGAGTTGTTAGGTAGCAGCAGCAACTCAAGAACTGGAAATAAGTGGAGAAGGTTGAAGATGCTAAACCAATGAAAATACCTCCTCCAATGGATCTCTAGAATGAAAGGCTGATCCTCTCACCTAAGATCTCACCCTCCAAAGATATCTGCAAATCCCCACTACAAATGCTCCACTAAAATAATGCAGTCACTGGATGAAACTACACTATAAGGATAGGGAATGAGTTGGCCTTGATGCCAAAGTCTGTAATAAGCTCCGGATGCCTCCAATATGATCTCCCAAAGGGAAGAGAGACTCCTCCTCTGAGAAATAGCTGATGGAGGTGGTGTAGTGAACCCTCACTGCAACACCAAACAACACAACATTATTCTGCTACAGAAATAACACTGTCTTGATGGAGGATGCTTGGCCTCAAGCCTGGATGTGAGGAAAATTAGTGCAATCCCTCAAGAGGCCTCTCAAGAAGGAGAAGGAATCCTAAATAGAAATTCCCCCAGAAACTCTTGCTAAACAGAAAAGAATGCACAATTGTCTGAATAGACAATGAGATGAATAATACAAGCATGAATAACAATGGCTGCCTTGCCCTCCTTTTAAAAAACTGAAAGCTCTCTCTCCATGGGCCCCATCCATTAGGGTTTCCTCCACCAAATATCCTTTTCCTCATTCACACTGTGTTGTATCATAAAGTGATCCACTCCTCCTATGGCAGCGTTGTTGACTTGGTCAAACATGACCTTGTCTTCATGCATTTGCCCCTTTTCTCACTTGAGGGTGCAAAATGAAGCTACTCTGATGATCCCTTTCACGTCATGAGGGATTTTATTCATGTATTCAATAAGAATGGGTTCCTTTACCCATTTATTTAGTTGCAATGTGATAAAAGAAAAATTTTAACATTCCATTTAGCCATGTGCTAAAATGGGAATATTACAGTCCTCCCCTTCCAAATGTTGCTTGTCCTCAAGCATCTACAAGGATAGAACTGAAGAATCTCCACCCAAGGCATGGAGCCAGAAATATGTTGAGGAACATATTCCCCAAATGGATCCTCCATCCTCCAGGCAATCGTCCATACAAAGTGAGCTACCTCCCAACATGGCAACTCCTGACAAACATCTTCCACCTTCGGCTCTTGCAATGTAGGTGGGCTGAAAATATGATCTTGGTAGAAAAAATAGCCTACCCCATGTTTTCCTCCTCTTCACTTAGGATAATTGTAGAGTATATGTTGATATTGGGTTGCAACAATGTTTCCCTCAGGTGGAAAAATGAATACTAGACCTCCAAGGATCTCTTCTCCAGCGTTATGAAACATGCTGTCCCAAATCATCTCATATGTGATGAGTTGGAAGTCACCACCATGGCATCCAATCAATCATATGGCTCACCTTAAATGGAAAAAATGTCTTGCTATAGTGGCCACATGTGCTCTCATGCTCCCATTATAACATGCAATGCAAATAATGTGGGACACATCCAACCAATGTGCCATTCCCCCAATCATGCTCTCAAAAAACATAAATACAACAACAACATAATGAACCATAATGAGAACCGTGCTTGTTGTCATGTGTGGCAAGGGAGAAGGACAATGGTCCCTCAATTATAACCAATGCAGTTTGACCCTCAACTACAAAAGAGTATGACAAAAAGTGTGGCCTCTCAACCATTTTCTTGTTTTCCTACTCTCCTCAAATGTATGGAGAAATTAAATGATGCATGGTGCAAGGTGATTATGTCATCCAAAGTACATTTCCTCCCCAAGTCCTCCTAGGGTGTGGTCACCAATAGTGCTGATGGCTTCAAGTAGACCATGGCGTCTAGAAAGAAGAATTCTCCTCCTTGGAGCAACATCCTATACATATATGGTTAAGGGACGAATATACAAATCATCATGCAAATAAAAAATACCCTTAACATAAGTTCCATGTATGCAAATGGAGTGGCTCAAAAATGAGTCTCCTCTCACCCTCAAAGAGAAAAGAGATGCCTGTGCTAACTCCTCCAAAGATTTATGTATCTCTTCCATCTGCACATGATCTATGCATCTCCTCATATGTTGATCTGTCAATATCATGCAAGAAAAATGATCCTGGGAGCACTCCACTCCTCTGAAATCAATGAATGGTGCCTCAACATGTGAAGCATCCCTTCTCCTCTGTTGGTCCAGTGGTCTCCCCGGAAAAATGTCTCCATGCAATGAGACATCCTCAACAAGAGATGACTAAATATATGAATGAACAAGCTCGTCCATGCTTCCACTGCGCAATCCAATCACCTTCTTAGGTGCATCAACCTCATAAAATAGACATGGATGTATGCTCCTCATCACCTCATGATGGTCATCCTCCCTATCTCCTCCTTGTGTCTCCATGGTTCCACACCTCCTCAATAATGGCACATGAATTGTGCCTTGATCTCTATACATGAGATCCTGCGGACTTGCTTGCAAAGATGCAAGAATCCCTCTACCTAGAGTAAGAGCTCTTCCTTCCTCTGCATGAGGCACTATATAGTCTCTAGATGGCACAACGTTTTTTCTCTCGGCTCCCTCAATATAGATGGGCAACCCTCCAACAATGCTGCTGCAAATATGGAATCTCTCCCAAAGTGGAAGTAATTCCTGATCATCAAAGGTCAAGGAGTATCCCCTTTGCACCATGATGGTGCCATCTCCTACTCCTACAACATCATACAAGAAATGAGAGAAAATATGCTCTTGCTCTCCCAAGAATAACCCCAGCAACAAATTTTTTTGCTGCTTCCTCATGTTCTCATCATACAAGATATGTGATGAATACATAGTGAATGACATGAATGTTGCATCATCACTATGCACCCATACTCTTTGTTGCTCCATGATGCCAGCATCCTGCCACATATTCCCCATTGTCATACCCTTGGAAAGAGTGTATGCCAAGTGATGGCCAAACTCCTTTAAGAGTAACCAGCGCAGCCAAGCCACCTGTTTCCCAGTATCATAAATCTGCAAGTAGCTTACCAGCTTCTTGCTCACCATCCACATCCACTCAACCAATTGTGGACGTCTTCTTCCACCCTTCATCTTGTTACTCCTCCCATGAGGGCTACCATCATCCCAAATCAGATTCCTGCATTTCATGGGATCTTGAAATGAAATCTTCCTAAGGATCAAGTTGACCCTATGAGGATCCAAATAGGTGGTAGGAAAAAACCTCCCATCATGATGTGCATGGCTCAAGGAATGTCCAACATAGTCATGAGATATTTTATCCATCCAAAGATGTCCTCCATCTACTATCCGTTCCTGAGAGAAGGGAAGAACCTCCTCAAACTGATGAAGAATCTTGCACTCCATGATGTGTGGGAGTGCACCTCTACAGAAATATTCCCGGGGGATCTCCTCCTCATGCATGTCCTTCCAAAACCAAAGAGGTCTTGGATCTGCTGCCAGTAGAAGTCTCTCTTTGAGCTGTGGCATGCTCATTGAGAGAGTGTTATCTAGAGAGGAGAAAGAGTTTCTTGTCTCCAGATGTCTACTCTTTCTCACTGCTTCCTTCATGGCTTCATGAATGAAGCTGCCCTGTGAATGTTCACATGAGGAATGATTCCTCCTTTCTCCACCATTGCTCAGCGCAGTGCTATTCTGTTGCTCTAGATCAACTGCATGCAATGATATAGACCCATCCAAAGTGTTTGTTGAAATGACAAGAGATGGATTTTCAATCATACCTTGGTGAAATGTGGAAGCTCCTTGCAGGGCTGCAAGAGTTTCCTCCTCATAAGTGTTGGCCTCCCAAACTGTTGAAGATGAATTCTACTCCTTCATGGTTTCAACAGCACTGGTACATGCCTCATTAACTAGTGGTGAGGGCTCCTCCCTCCTTTTTCCAAACCTCTAGATCAATCTTTGAGAAAAATCCACAAGAGTAGAAACCCTTGTATGGCTTAGATGGCTGATCCACCATTTCTTTGCTTCACCTTCAAGGTGCAGCACTGTAATTTGTACAGCCTCTCTATCTACTACAGGATGTAGCAGGAAGAAATCCTCTAGCTTCTTCACCCAAACCTCTGTTGCACATGTGAGTGATCCATCAAATGTGGACAATATAAATCTATTGCATCTCATCATCCCATAGCTGTGGGGTCTTCTTTCTTATTTCTGCTAAATAAATTGTGGAAAAGCTAGAGTCTCTTGGAAGGCTCTAGTTTTAGCTCGGTATTCAGCCAGGTACTCACTTAGAATTTCGAATTCCAAGTGTTCTTCATGCTTCTGATCTTCTTTTCTGTGAGAGTAGGAAGTGCATGGTCCTTCCTCTTCTCCTTCTTCAATTCTCTTGACCTCCTTGGAGAGGTCTCCTCTGGATCTGAAAATAGATGAGAGTAAACTCATCTTCTTCATCATCTTGATCTTCTTTGGCTGAGACTCATAGGCTGAGCCAGAGATCATGCTCTGATACCACTGTAATATTCCAAATTAGGAACAGCTACACTATTGGGAATATCTCAAGATATTACCAATGTGGAGATCAGCAATACATAAACATGAACTGGAAAATAGCAGTGGATGCATTAATACAAGAATGTCGGAAGATCCACATAACCATTTACATTAGATTATAGCAGCAACAATGTATACAAGATCTTGAGGAAATGATATCTCAAGCTACGCAATGTAGCTTCAATGAAACATATACATGAAAGATGAAGTAATACTGCTATACAAGAGAAACCCTGGCTATGACTGCGCAATCCATGAAGAGGATCTGCTGCAAATAATTTCAATACATGGATACAGCAATATATAGCTCAAATAAAGAAGGGGGAGCAATATCTCAACCCCTAGAAACTACGATACACAATCCTTAGAAGGATTGGCTGAAATAAGTGCAAAATGGAAAATCAGCAGAAATGACAGAGTTGTTGGGTAGCAGCAACAACTCAAGAACTGGAAATAAGTGGAGAAGGCTGAAGATGTTGCAACCAATGAAAAGACCTCCTCCAATGGATCTCTAGAATGAAAGGTTAATCCTCTCACCTAAGATCTCACCCTCCAAAGAAATTTGCAAAGCCCCACTGCAAATGCTCCACTAAAATAATGCAGTCACTGGATGAAACTACACTATAGGGATAGATAATGAGTTGGCCTTGATGCCAATCTTCAATAATCTCCGAATGCCTCCAATCTTATCTACCAAAGGGAAGAGAGACTCCTCCTCTGAAAAATAGCTGATGGAGGTGGTGTAGTGAACCCTTGTTGCAACACCCAGCAACACAACATTATTCTGCTACAGAAATAACGTTGTCTTGATGGAGGATGCTTGGCCTCAAGCCTGGATGTGAGGAAAATCAGTGCAATCCCTCAAGAGGCCTCTCAATAAGGAGAAGGAATCCTAATCAGGAACTCCCCCGGCAACTCTTGCTAAACAACAAAGAATGCACAATTGTCTGAATAGACAATGAGATGAATCATACAAGCATGAATAAAAATGGCTGCCTTTCCCTCCTTTTAAACAAGTGAAATCTCTCTCTCCATGGGCCCCATCCATTAGGGTTTCCTCCACCAATTATCCTCTTCCTCATTCACACTGCGTTGTCTCATAAAGTGATCCACTCCTCCTATGGCAGCGTTGTTGACTTGGTCAAACACGACCTTGTCTTCATGCATTTGCCCCTTTTCACACTTGAGGGTGAAAAATGAAGCTACTCTAATGATCCCTTTCACATAATGAGGGATTTTATTCATGTATTAAATAAGAATGGGTTCCTTTACCCATTTATTTAGCTGCAATGTGATAAAAGAAAAATTTTAACACTCCATTTAGCCATGTGCTAAAATGGGAATATTACAAGTCTACTAAAACTCTGCATTAATATGGCTAAATAATAAAAGAATAAATAAAAATATCCTCCTTACTAGCCTTCCGGGAGAGGGAGAACCCCTTCTCCTAAGAGACTAGCTCAAAACACAAGGATTTAACCCCACCACAGCAACACCTTGGGAAATGACGCAGTTTCTGCAAGAGACTATGCTGCAGGAGTTGGTGAATACTTGACCCAAAGTCAAATAGTGGAAATGTAGCCCGGAATTCTCCTCTTAGATCCCTTCAACAAGCTGAACCAAGAAAGAGTACGGAACTCTCGCATGAGAATCCTTTGCACTAAAGAGTGTAGTAAACCCAGCTAAATAGTTGAAGCATGCAAGAAGTCCTAAGACCCAAACATAAACAAGATTCTGAATGACTCTCATGGTTTCCATCGCTTCATTTTTATTCTTAGTGAGCCTCCTCACCTTGGACCCCACACATTCATGAGGTTACTTCCTTGCAAATATTCCTCCATCAAAAATGCATTGTTCCTACTGGTTTTCCTTCTCTTTTAGTAGCACTGTTGATTTGGTCAACAAGGATCTAGTCCTCATGCATTACCTTCTTTCCCACCAAAGGTGGCTTTATTTTTCCTACCCACACAAATCCCCTTTCACATTGGGAATTTTTTATTCCTACTAAAGAGATTTAAGGGTTTCCCTACCCCATTTATTCTTCTAAGATGCAAAATAGAGCAACATATAATATTCCAACTAGCAGCAGATAATTGGGAATATTATAGTTCTCCCCTCTCAAAATTTACTTTTCCTCAAGAAGCAACAAAGAAGGATGTTGTAAAATCTTCTCTCCTTCCCAAGTGGCATCCTCATCAGGAATATTCCTCCATTGAATCAGATATTCTTTGATCACCCTGTTCCTTAGTTGCCTCTCTTGTGTATCCAACATTGCCTTGGGTTGTAAAACTAGATGGCCTTCATCATCAATAGGTGGGAGGTCCATATTGGAAACTATATTTTTTCCAATGGCCTTCTTGAGGTATGAAACATGAAATATATTATGGATCTTGCTCCCCTTGGGAAGCTCCAACTCATATGCTACCTCCCCAACACGACGGATCACCTTATATGGCCCATAGAAACATGGCTTGAGCTTTTCAACCCCCTTCTCTTTGAGTGTAGATTATCTATAAGGCTGAAGACAAAGATAGATTAAATCATCTACCTCAAACTATCTCTCTATCCGATCAGGGTCTGCATATACTTTTTGTTGGTTTTGGGCAGTAGCAATGTTGTCTTTGAGGGCCCGAAGTATGTCCTGACTCTCCTGAATCCATTATTTTTCTCTGGGAGCCTTTCTTGCTCCAAACATGACGTCAACAAATGAGAGTGAATCATACCCATAGAGAGCTTCGAATGGGGTCATACCAATGGACATATGGTAAGTGGTGTTGTAACAATACTCCCCCAAATGGAGCCAATGCAGCCATGACATCTGCTGTCCTAAAACATAGTTTCTCAAGTAGCCTTCCAGCCACTTGTTTACTATTTCAGTCCATCCATTGATTTGTGGATGATAGCTGGTACTTGGTGTCAATTCAGTCCCCACTTACTGGAAATTTTATTTCCAAAAGCCACCCATGAAGCGGCTATCTCGATCACTGACTATGGTCTTTGGGAGACCATGGAGCCTAAACACATCTCTGAAGAAGAGCTCAGCTACCTATGAAGAAGTATAATGTGCAGAAATGGAAAAGAAGTGTGATTACTTTGTTAGTCTATCAACAACTACAAAGATACAATTATTACCCTGAACGGTAGGTAGACCGGTGATGAAGTCCATGGAGATGCTTTCCCACTTTCCATTCAAAATGGGTAGTGGCTGCAATAACCTAGCAGAATGGGTGTGTTATCCCTTGTTCTATTGACAAACTATGCACTCCTTAATATGTTGGAGTACGTCCTCCATGAGACCCTTCCATGAGAATCTCTCCCTTATGGCTCGATAAGTCTTTGTGAATCCTTGATGCCCTGCAAGTGGGGAATCATGTGATGCTTGTAATATATTCTCTTTGAGATTAGAATTCTTAGCCAAAAATACTCGGTCCCGGTAATAGATGATCTCATCCATCACTCTATACCTCTCATCAGATGTCACCCCATCAAGTATCTCACATGCAAAGTTATCTTTGGAATACTCAACCAATAATTAGGCCTTCCAATCTGCGCCCATGCCCCTTAAGGACAGCGTTGCTGGTCTCCTAGATAGAGCATCAGCCACTATATTTCTCTTCCCCTTGACATACTCTATGTCAAAGTCATATGCTTGGATTTTTCTTACCCATTTTTTTGCCTTTCTTGGAGTTTCTTTTGTTCAAGAAAGAATCTAAGGCTGTTATGATCAGTTTTCACCCTTAATTTATTCCCCACCAAGTATTGTCGAAATTTGTCTAAGGCATGCATAATAGCCAACATTTATTTATCATAGCCTCTCATGTGGTAGAAAATTCCTTCTCTCAAAGGCTATAGGATGCCCTCCTTGCATCAAGACTGCTCCAATCCCTTCACCTGATGCATCACATTCTAGCACAAAAGGTTGAGAAAAATATAGTAAAAATAATACTGGGCAGCTACTCATTACCTCTTTGAGCTTATCAAAAGCCCTCTGCGATGTAGGTTTCCAACTGAAAGCTCCATTCTTTTTCAAATCTTTAATTGGTGCTACAAGTTGAGATAACCCTTTGACAAACTTCTGGTAATATGTGCATATGCCTACAAACCCCTGGAGTTCTGTAACATTCCTTGGCTCAGGCCAATCCTTGATTGCCTGGATATTTTATTCATGCACTCTTACTCCGTCCACTCCAATGATGTGGCCCAATTAAATCATCTCTGTGAGCCCAAACTCACATTTAGAGACTTTAGCATAGAATTTTTTCTCCTTAAGAATATGCAATACTGTCTCAATATGTTGCAAATGTTCCTCCCATGTGCAGTTGTAAATAAGAATGTCATCAAAGAAGACCAATACAAAATTTCTTAGATGACCATGGAAGATGTGGTTCATGCAAGATTGGAATGTTAATGGGGCATTGGTCAAGCCAAATGGCATTACCAAGAACTCAAAATGCCCATAGTGACACCTGAACGTTGTTTTGGGAATATCTTGATCCCTCACCCTGATTTGATGATATCCGGATCTCAAATCAATCTTGGAGAAATATTTGGATCCTCTTAGCTCATCCATCATCTCATCGATCCTGGGAATTGGGAATCTATTCTTCATGGTCTTTTTTTGTAAGGCTCTATATTCAATGCACATCTTGAAGGTGCCATCCTTCTTCTTTACCAAGACCACTAAAGATGCAAAAGGACTAGTGCTAGGCCAGATATGTCCTAGAACTAATAGATCTTGGATATCCCTTTCAATTTCATCCCTATCAGCTTTGGGATGCCTATAAGGGGTGGTAATCACTACTTTAATCCCTTGCTCCAACTCAATAGTGTGCTCAAATCCTCGATCAGGAGGTCTCCTTGGTGGGACATCTCCAAATACTGTAGAGTACCGGTGTAAGAGAGATTGTACATCTGGATGTACTAGTGAATCCTTGACTCCAGCTTCAGATAAATGCAGTTATACTACCCACTCCATGTCTCCTTTGTGTAAATCTACTTCCATCCTATGGGTTGAAACAATCTGAGGTGGGTAAGTGTGTATTCCTTTGATTTTCTGACACTTACCATTCTCCTTTTCTATCCATTCCATCTCTAGAGTCTCCCAATCAGTGGTAACTCTCCCAAGAGTGATTAGCCATTAGACACAAAATATAACATTGGTGTCAGGAATATCAACCACAAAGAAGTGGTATGTCAGAGTGTAGGTTCCCATGGTGATAGACAATTCCAGAACATACTTGGCACACTGCATGGTTCTGGCTCCCAAAACCAAGACTAAAAAACCTTCAAAGTCTTCCATATGGATGCCCATCTTCTCTACTAGTTGTGAATCAATGAAGTTATGAGTAGCTCCACTGTCTACTAGTACTGATACTCTCTGCCCCATAACAGTACCTCTAGCTCTCAAATTCGGATATTTAGGGACTCCTCTTAATGCTACAAGAGCTCCTCCTCTCGGAGAAAAAGTTTTTACTGCATCTTATGTAGGTGGTACAGTGTTGGCCTTCTCCTCTTCATCATAAACTATCTCAATACAATGTGCTTTCCCTGCAACACATTCATGGTTTGGCACCCATGTTTTCTGAAAAGTAAGGAAAATTTTTTCCTTCCTTAATTTCTTTTGATCATGATCAAGAGGTGTACTCTTTGGCCATGAGGAAATCTCCTGCTGCAATAATGCTTTTGCCTTGGGAAAAGTATGTTGTAAATATCTAGCCTTCTCCACAACTTATAGGAGTGTAGTTGGTTTAGTCCATTTTACCAACCCATGCAATGGTTCAGCCATCCCATCAATAAACATGCATACCCTTCTGCTCATAATGAGGTTGGATACCATCATTGAAAGCTTCAAATATTCAGCAATATAATCTTCCAGATCTCCCTTTTGGTTAGCTCAACAAAGTGGGCCTCTAGATCCCTTGGATAAAATATCTCTACTAGTATCTTGGTGAAGACTGAGTATGAAGTGATATGAGCATGCCCAAGTGTAGTTAACCCATGGAAACCATTCATGAGCCTCCCCTTCCAAGTGCAGCACAACTATTTTGATAGCCTATATTTCAGAAACTCTATTGAGCTGAAAATAAGTATCCAGCTTCTCCACCCAAGCCTTGGTTGTGCATTTAGGTGATCCATCATATGCAGGAAAGAATAACCTTCCCATACTACGCTTTAGGTCTGATTCCTACATAAATCTTCCGTTCTTTTGGTGATAATAAGTTCTCCTTCCATCCTTGATCCGACAGAACTCCTGAAAGCTCAAGTGTTATTTGAACCTTCGGGATTGGGATTCATACTCCACAAAATAATCACCAAGGGTTTATTCCTCACTTTCCTCAAATAGGAATGAGGGTATAGTAGAGGGTTGTAGAAAAGGGTGTGTGGCTGATTGTTCCACACAATGTGAGGTGCTGGTGCTTGCTTCATGGTAAAACCCTCTAGGGGCTTCCTTATGCCTCATCTCCTTGAGATCTCTTGCAATGTTCTACATGGTTTAAAGAAGAATCTTTGAACTATCTTTCTCCTCCATACTGTAGATATATTTTCCCCACAAGCTGAGCCAAGAGCAGAGCTCTGATACCACTGTAATATTCTTTCTTTGGAATTTTAGCAATATGGATAGTAAAAATGTTATTTTCAGAAAATTACACTACAGAATTGAGAAACAGACTTGGATCCTTTATTTTATGCTTTATAACCCTTACATATAGAATGGTGTCGTAAAAAAATCATTCTAGCTATGTTAAACAGATCTTTCCAACCCAATATAGCTCAAAAACACCCAATCCCCATGACTTATACCAAACTGAATCACTGAAGCTGTTATGTATATTTTTAGTTATTAATTAGATTTAGTTATCTTAGGTTATTAATGTGGAAGGGCATGATCAAAGATCATGCCTCTTCGCCAAGGGACACCTTGAGGCTATATTTAAAGCCTAGGTGATCCCTCATTGTAATCATCTTTCATCTTCGTCAATAATAATATATAATTATCAAGTTTACTAGAGTTTTTACACTCTATTGGTATCAGAGCCATTGCTCTTCTGGATCTGTGTGATCATCAGATTAAAGAATTTCGAAGGAAATTCCAGAAATTTTCCTTCTTACCAAGTGCAGAAAGGTTAAAGAATTAATTCCCCCTACGCTCACCAACCACTATTCCCTACGTACTCTGCCACACCAGCACTCACTCCGCGGTTGATTATCCCTGCAACCTACGCGTGTTCTCCATTCATTCCAATCCCATTTCTGCCCGTGTCATCACCGTCCTAATATTTTTTTCTGCTGTGTTATTTTGTTGTCAACCACATTTTGTTGAGACATCATTCTCCATTATCATCATACCTTATGATTGTATTTCGTTAACCACTATTCTCTCACCGTTCCTCCTTACGCGTTACCATTTCCCTTGCCCCTTCCCACCGGCGCACAACCCACTTACCCCCTGTCCGCATTGGCGTACTGACCATCCTCTACGCGTAGCCACAGTCATAGACTTTTCTGTGCGATTGATCGGTTCCTCGACTGGTGCGGCTGGTCCACGCTGTCGTCGTGTCACTGCTTCGATCCGGGTGTTTCGTCATTGACCGTTTCTTCTGCTGCATAAATATATATAAATATATTCCGCGGCACAGTGGAACGATACATCATTCGTGTGAACCGGTTGACATTTTGGTGACGGGTGTTGTCCATGTCTAAATTAACCCAGCGTCTAAATTAACCGGTGTGATCTTATTAACCCAGCGTCAGAGCTGTCCATGTCAGACGAGTGTTGTCCACGTCAGAGCTACCGATGTTGTGCCATAGCAATTAACCAATAGAAAGGGCGTCTATTTAAAAAAAAAATACGTTTCAAATCGTGAACAGTGTCACGGTTGAAAAAACAAATCGATTTGTTTAAAAAAAAAAATTCCTGAAGCATCGTTGTTTTAAAAAGTCGATTGTTCCCACATAATTATTTTCATATATAACTAAATATATGATATATAATTATTGACTGTCGTGAAAGGAGGCGATTGTACGAAAAAAAAAAAAGGTGAACTATATATATATAACTAAATATATAACTAAATATATATAACTAAATATATATTATATAATTATAATTAATAATTATATATATATATATATATATATATACTGTATATATAAAATTTGTACAAATAAAATAATTATTATTATTATTTATATAAATAAAATAATTATTATTATTATTTAAAAAAAAAAAATTAATTAATTAATTAATTAATTTAAGAAAAAAAAAAAAAGGGAAAAGAGAAACTGGCAGAAAAATATTCCCCACCTCATACGCGTTCGATGTCATCATCAATGTCAATGGCTGAATTCCAGAAAAAATTGGTGGATCTCAAGAAACAGATCACTAATAATTCCGAAGAATTCGGAAAAAGATTAGTCGACCTTGAAGATACAGTTGCAGGGCATTACAATGACATCAAAAAGGTTCATGATACAACAAATCGAATAGAGAGACAAATGTGGCTAAATCATCACGAGGCCACAGAAAAGCAGAACGAACTCTTCAATAAGCTAAATGATAAGCTAGATAAATTAAGTCAGACACAATCCCCAATATCTCCTAACAAGGAACAAAATCAACAAAACAATTCCGCAGATTCAGGGAACTCAGAAGAGCATCAGGAACAAACCGATTCCCCACATCATCAAGAAGATAGTAATGCAGATTTTCAAAATAAGCAGCTCTGGAACGCATTCGCTAATCAATATCCCCTTCTTGTTCCACCATTAGCATATCAGCGCAAAGCCAAGATCGACCTACCCAAATTTGATGGTAATGAAAAAAATAGCGTTGCATGGCTTAATAAAGCAGAAGAATATTTTGAGATTTATGACATTACTAGTGATGATGAAAAAATTAAACATGCTTCCATGAAAATGGAAGGAGAAGCATATAATTTGTATATGTGGTGGAAAAAGACGATGCTCGCTATCAGTTGGAGGAAATTTAAAGATGCATTCTTCAAAAGGTTTCAAGGCATAAAAGAAGAAAAGTTTTTTTCAACCTTTATCAAATTACGCCAAAAAGGAGATGTGGATGAGTACACGCGAGAATGGGAGACTTTGGCAACACGAGTACCCGGATTGTCGGAATCTCGTCTAATCCAGTCTTACATCTCGGGACTTAAAATCCACATACAAGAAGAGCTCGAACTACATGAAATTACGTCCGTAGAAGTAGCAAGGCAAAAAGCAAAAGCTGCTGAAAAGAAATTTGAAAGATTATCAAAACCAGAAAAAGTATATTCGAGACGACGGTTTCCTCAATCTACAAAAGAAGATAACATGAAATATGTTCCCCCACGCCTTCGCGAAGGAGACAAATCTAACTTGGAAATACAAAGAATGAAGGAAGGCAAATGCAAACGTTGTGGCGAAAAATGGGACCCTAAGCACAGATGTGCTAATGGGAAAGAAAAAAATCTGTATAATTGTGAAGCAACGAATGATTCTAACAATGATGATTCAGACATAGAAGGGATAGAAGATACCCTCGAATTCTCCCCAGAGGTAGATGATGACAGCGCTCCGCAAGTGTCATTATCAGCCATGACAGGTATATCACAACCTCAGACACTAAAATTAAGGGGACATATTAAGAAAAACAATGTAATGGTTCTCATAGACACAGGCAGCACGCACAATTTTCTAGACTCAACCATGGCCAAAAGGCTCAACCTCTTTACTTTTCCTATGCCGAATATGAAGGTAATGGTGGCCGATGGTAAGAAGATTGAACAGGTAGGAAAATGCCATAAAGTCAAATTGCAGATTAAAGACTTTAGTTTAGAATCTCCATTCTATGTCGTACCACTCGGAGGAGTAGATGTGGTCTTAGGAATTCAGTGGTTACAAACCTTGGGTACTTATGCGGCCAACCATCAGAAGCATTTTATAAGCTTTAAGTGGGAAGGGCGGAAGCAAAAGTTATTTGGATTCCAAGCCCCAGAAAATCAAATCGTATCATCATCCCAGATGATGAAGATGATCCGAAAGGGAGCGCCAGCCTATATAGTCGAATGTCATCATTTAGAGATGTTATCTACAAAAGTCAACCACGAAGAATCACAGGAGGTACAAGCACTAGTTCGGAAACATGAAAAGGTATTTCAAGATCTACCAATGAAGATGCCTCCTCATAGGGAAATCGAACATACAATAGAAGTCAAGGCAGGATCAGACCCTGTTAACATCAAGCCTTATCGCTACCCACATCACCATAAAACGGAAATTGAGAAGATAATCCAAGACCTTTTAAAATGTGAGGTCATTTCAAAAAGTTAGAGTCTGTATGCTGCCCCAGTTATATTGGTAAGAAAAAAAGATGGATCGTTTCGGCTATGCATTGACTATAGAGGATTAAATAAGATAACCATTAAAAATAAGTTTCCAATTCCCTTTATCGATGAAATGTTGGATGAACTCCATGGCGCAAAATATTTCTCTGAATTAGATTTAAGGTCAGGTTATTACCAGATCCGAATTAGATTGGAAGATATACCAAAAACTGCATTTCAAACACATGAAGGTCATTATGAATTTAAAGTAATGCCCTTTGGGTTAACAAATGCACCAGCTACGTTCCAAACCACTATGAACGAGTTATTTCGTCCATATCTTAGGAAATTTGCACTAGTATTTTTTGATGATATTTTGATTTATAGTAAAACCTGGAGGGAGCATTTGCAACACTTGGATAAAGTTCTTACGTTACTAGAAGACCATCAATTCTATGCAAAAAAATCCAAATGCACCTTTGGAAAAGAAGAAGTTGAATATCTGGGACACCTAATATCCCATGAAGGAGTAAAAGTGGATCCTTCTAAGATTAAGGCTATAAGGGAATGGAATAAACCAGTGAACATATCCAAGCTCAAAGGATTTTTAGGATTAACAGGATATTATCGAAGATTTATTAAAGATTATGCGCATCGAACTGCACCTCTTACAAATATTTTAAAGAAAAATTTGTTTCAATGGAATGAAGAAGCAGGGAAATGTTTTGAAGATTTGAAGGAAGTAATGGCTAATGCCCCAGTATTGGCAACTCCTGACTTTTCTAAACCATTTATCATTGAATTTGATGCCTCTGGATTTGTTATTGGTGCAGTGTTAATGCAAGAGGGGCACCCTATTGCTTTTGAAAGCAGAAAACTAAATAAACGTGAGCGTCTCAAGTCTACATATAGTAAGGAAATGCTCGCAATTATGCATGCATTGGCCAAATGGAGACAATATCTGTTAGGAAGTAAATTTTCCATCCGAACCGATCATAACAGTATTCAGTATCTCCTTCAGCAAAAAACACTCTCTGAAGAACAACAAAAATGGATCGAGAAGATTGCCGCTTTTGACATGGAGATATTACACAAGAAAGGAAAGGACAATGTAGTAGCGGATGCCCTGTCTAGAAAAGATGAGGAAACAACATTACTTGCAGTTTCAATTGTTGTGCCTGAATGGCTTAATGAGATTAGAAGTGAGTATGCCAAAGATCCGGACATGTTGGCTATAATCAACAATCTCCCAGGGAATTCAAAATTTGAATGGAAGAACGATATCTTATGGTACAAAGGGAGAATTTATCTAAACTCCAAATCCAAGTTTATATCAAAAATACTCAAGGAATCACATGATTCCATGTCATCGAGACATGTAGGATATTTCAAAACCTACTACAATGCACGTCAGTCATTTTTTTGGAAGGGTATGAGTCACGATATTCAAAAATATGTTGCAGAATGTGACAAGTGTCAAAGAAATAAAACTGAAAACATTATGACACCTGGCTTACTTCATCCCTTAAATATTCCGGCTCAGAAGTGGGAAGAAATATCGATGGATTTTATTGAAGGATTACTTGTATCGGATGGAAAGGATAAGATCTTCGTTGTAGTAGATAGACTCACTAAGTATGCTCACTTTATCGCTATTAAAAAAACAGACTCTGCAAAGCAAATTGCAGAGATATTCTGCAAACATATTTATAAACTACACGGCTTTCCGAAGGTTATTGTTAGTGACAGGGATGCCAAATTTAAGGGAAACTTTTGGAAGGAATTGTTCAACCATGTTGGAACCTACCTCAATATGAGCTCAGCTTATCACCCTCAAACAGATGGGCAAACAGAGGTTGTTAATAAATGTTTGGAAGCTTACCTACGGTGTTATGCTACGGAGAAACAAAATAAGTGGGTCCAATGGTTGCATCTTGCCGAATGGTGGTATAATTCTACTTACCATACATCGACAAAAATGACTCCGTTCCAGGCTCTGTATGGATATGAGCCTCCGAAGTGGAAAGATTTTGCTTCAGTTCAAACTAATTTGCCAGCAGTAAAAAATCAACTAGAAGAACACCAAAAGGTCGTCCAAATTCTAAAAGAGAATTTGAGTGTTGCACAGAATCGTATGAAGCAACAAGTTGACCGTAATCGCACTGAGAGATCATTTGAAGTTGGAGACTGGGTGTTTGTCAAGCTTCAACCATACAAGCAGTTGTCCCTTAAACAAAAAGGAAAAAATAAATTAGCTCCAAAGTTTTATGGTCCGTATCAAATTATTAAAAAAATCAGTCAAGTCGCTTATGGGTTGAGCCTTCCCAATACCAATCGTGTTCACAATGTTTTCCATGTGTCCTGCTTAAAAAAGGCATTGGGTGACCATCAGTTGCCCCAAACAACACTTCCCATTTTGGATGATGAAGGCAAGCTCGTTCTAGAGCCCGAGGGTATCCTATCTTCTCGTGATAAGAAGCTGCGCTCTCGTGTTATTACCGAATATTTAATCAAGTGGAAGGACTTGCCCATTGAAGAAGCATATTGGGAGTCTGAAGCGTTTCTCCAGCAACACCCATCATTACGTATGCTTTGAGGACAAAGCATCTTAAGAGAGCGGCAATGTTATGTATATTTTTAGTTATTAATTAGATTTAGTTATCTTAGGTTATTAATGTGGAAGGGCATGATCAAAGATCATGCCTCTTCGCCAAGGGACACCTTGAGGCTATATTTAAAGCCTAGGCGATCCCTCATTTTAATCATCTTTCATCTTCATCAATAATAATATATAATTATCAAGTTTACCAGAGTTTTTACACTCCATAAGCATATGACAGTGTTATTCCATGAGGTTTTCTACAGAAAAATATGGAAATAACAAATCTAAAGTTTATATTATTCAATGAGCTAAGAAAATAGAGATCTAGCACCTTTTATACAATGTAGAAATAACCCGGCAAGGGTTTCATGAGAACACAAGTACAAAATGGTAGATCTGCAGATCTAGTTCTGAAACTCATGTAGTCTACTGCAAATATGCATTAATATGGTTGAATAATACAAGAATAGATGAAAATATCCTCCTTACTAGCCTTCCGGGAGAGGGAGAACCCCTTCTCCTAAGGGACTAGCTCAAAACATAGGGATTTAACCCCACCACAGCAACACCTTGAGAAATGACGCAGTTTCTGCAAGAGAATGCACTGTAGGAGTTGGTGACTACTTGACCCAAAGTCATATAGTGGAAATGTAGCCCAGAATTCTCCTCCTAGATCCCTTCAACAAGTTGAACCAAGAAAGAGTATGGAACTCCCACATGAGATTCCCTTGCACTAAATAGTGCAGCAAACCCATCTAAACAGCCGAAGCATGCAAGAAGTCATAAGACCAAAACATCAAAAAGATTCTGAATAACTCTCATGGCTTCCATCCCTTCCTTTTTATTCTTGGTGAGCCTCCTCACCCTGGACCCCACACATTCATGAGGTTACTTCCTTGCAAATAGTCCTCCATCAAAACTGCATTGTTCCCACTGGTTTTCCTTCTCTTTTAGCAGCGCTATTGATTTGGTCAACAAGAATCTAGTCCTCATGCATTGCCTTCTTTCCCACCAAAGGTGGCTTTATTTTTCCTACCTACACAGTTCCCCTTTCAAATTGGGAATTTTTTATTCCTACTAAACATATTTAAGGGTCTCCCTACCCCATTTATTCTTCTAAGCTGCAAAACAGAGCAACATATAATATTCCAACTAGCAGCATCTAATTGGTAATATTACATATAGATCGCCCTTCCTCTTCCATGCCTCCTACTTCTGGTCCTCTCTAGATTGAGAGACCTAGTAGTGACTCCATCATCTAACCACCCCCAAAAGTTGTTATTCGAAAATCGTCCTATAATCCAAATGCAAGGATTGTGCAACACTACAATATTTTAGAGCATCTAGCTCAAATGCCTTCGACGGTGTCATCTTTGCAGGTCCTTCGGTCATTTCCATCACAAAATAAGGCACTAATTTCCGTTATTGGATGGATTGATCCCCTAGATTCTAATATTATTACTTTCGATCTTGAAAACCTCTTTCCTCACCTCCCATCTCAGGTGGCTTTTATTATTCAAGTTACTATGATGGGAAAAAGCATTCATAGGATTTTTTTTTATGAAGGCGCTTCAACCTGCATCATGTCTGTCATGTGTTGGAAAGCCATCGACTCTCCTTTGTTGAGTCAATCCCTGAATACCTTGGAATATTTCAACGGTAGAGGTTCTTGGCCATACATAATTCTCAAATTGTTGCCCATCTTGTTGGAGGGAAAAATGGTAACTTTAAAAGTTGAGGTGGTAGACTCCAACTTGAATTATAATCTCCTTCTTGGATGCAATTGGACTCATGCCATGGTTTGCGTGGTCTCCACCCTTTTTTGTGTCCTCCATTTTTATCATTAGGGGAAAATCGTGATTGTCGATCTGTTAGCTTTCTTTTCCTCTAATTATTCAACAAGAAACATTCCATATGTTGGGAAGAAGGCTACCCCCTATGAGAACATAGGGTCGGGTATCTTCAAAGACTTGTCCCTTATGGGAATTTTTCCAGTCCCACCTCTAAGTGTTGCCATTTTCGATATGATATCGTCTGGTCACGATCCATGGATTTTTCCCAATCCTGACCAACTCGAAATTTTTAGTGACATGCCTCTCAGTCCTGCTGAACAAATGTATCAAAGTATTCTCATGGCTTCTGAGGCTGCATCCGGAACCAACGATCATTTGGTTTCTTCTCTGGACACTTATGTGCAGTCTCCCTAGTTTGGTTCTTGGGAATCTGATGATCCCTTGAATGAGATTTTCTGCATCGATGAAAGTATCGTGGAGGTAATGTCTCTCGAAGAAACACCATGGGATGATGGACATCATCTTTCCATGTTTATCCCAATCCCAAGTGACATATCCTCCTATTTGGAATCCCATGCTTCATTTGTACCAACTGGGCCATTTCAAAATCCGATCTTGATTCATGAAGTGTTTTCTGAAGGGAACATGGGAAATATTACTCCAACCATTCTGATCGGCATCTCTATCAAACCAGGGATTGTCGAGAATGTTCAGTGCATTATGTTCTCCCAATGAGATCAAGATCTACACTGAGATTTTTTAGGAATTATACAATGTAGTCATGTGGTCATACGAAGATATTTCTGGCATTGATTCGAGTATAGTTGTGCACAAAATTCCTACCTATCTAGATTTAAAGCTCATTCGTCAATGGCTTCATCCTATGCACCCAAGAAAGGTTGTTGCCATAAAGGTTGAAGTTGAAAAACTTCTCAAAGCCAGTTTTATTTATCCTATACCATTGACAGATTAGGTCTCAAATATTGTTCCTATTAATAAGAAACAAGGGACCATATGGGTTTGCATTGATTACCATGATATCAATCAAGTGTGTCCTAAGGACAATTATCCCACTCATTTTATCTACTAGATCATTAATGAATATATTGGGAGTGATATTTTTTCCTTTATGGACATTTTTCCTAGCTACAACCAGGTCAATATTGCTCCAGTTGATCAGCACAAAACTGTTTTTATCTGCCCGTGGGGGACATTTTCCTATAAAAATCTCCCTTTTGGCTTGAATAATGTCTGGGCCACCTTCCAACAAGCTATGTCATATGCTTTTCATGACATCAAACACATAGTCCAGCCATATCTCTATGACCTTCCTGCTCATTCTAAGAAACATTGAGATCACGCGTAACACCTCAGAGATATCTTCCTTCATTGTCGACACTATAATATCAGGTTGAATCCTCATATGTATGTCTTCTACATTAAATCCGATCGGCTCTTGGGTTTTATGGTGTCCAAGGAAGGAATTTTCATCTATCCTCTTAAAGTTGAGGCACTCATTAATTTTCCTCATCCCTCTTTTGTTTATCAACTACAAATTTTGGAGGGGAAAACCAATTTCCTCCATTGCTTTGTACTGAATCATGTTGAGCTTCCAAAGGCTTTACATGATTGTTGAAAAAGGGAATCTCATTCATATGGGATGAAATTTCCCAAATCTCTTTTGATGCTGTGAAATGAGCCCTCATCCATGTTCCACTATTGCATCCTCCCAATTATCACTGCGATTATTGTCTATATTTGGTCGCCGCTGATAGCACTATCGGTATGGTGTTGGTTTAGGACGATGATGATGGTCAAGACCATGCAGTGTACTACTTGATCCACAATCTCTTTGATACCGAGACTCGTTACGCTCAATTAGAGAAACTTTTTCTGGCTACATTCCATGTTGTTTAGTGTTTTTGTCACTACATTCTCCTACAGAAAACTTTGTTGATTTTTTATTGCAACCCCATGACTTACATTCTCACGCATCATTTTCTTAGGGGAAAGTACTTGAAATGGATTTTTCATTCTTCAAGATTTCAACTTAGAATTCGTTGCTGCTAAGTCTAAGAAATACTTGGTCTTTGCTGAGTTGATTTGTGATCTTCCTACCACGGATGATCCCACTTCTCTTAATGAGTCGATTCCTAATGAATCTATCTTTCTCATCAGTACTCTTGATCCATGGTATGGAGACATCATTTTTTATCTCCAGACCCAAACTTTTTGGCCAGAGCTATCACACTCTAAGCAACGACAGATTCGCTACCAGTCCCAACCTTACTGTATCGTTGAAGACACCCTATATCGCACTATATTGACTCTATCCTCCATCGATGTTTGACTCTCAAGGAAGCTGAGAAAGCTCTCAATGACTGCCACTCCAGGGCCTGTGGTGGTCACATGTCCAATTATGCTACCACCCAAAATATCCTTCGTGCAAGGTATTTTTGGCCGTCTATATTTAAATACTGCATTATTTCAGTACGAAAATGCCATGACTCCCAAGTCTATTCTCGAAAAGAGTGCGCCCCACCGTCACCCTTGCACCTAGTTGTGACCATCGGACATTTTTTGAAATGGGGCATGGATTTCATAACTTGTAATCCTCGCTCAGCCGAGGGCCATGGTTATGTCATCGTAGTCATCGAATATTTCACTAAATGGATCGAAGTGATGCCTACATATAATAATGAATATTTCACTGCAACGCATCCTGTTCAATCATGTCACAACTTGGTTTGGTTTCCTGAAAGAAATTGTCATTGATCATGGCTCTCATTTTTGCAACCATATGATGATAGATCTTGCTGCTCAATTGGGGTTACATCACGATAGCTCCACTCCTTATTATCCACAGGACAATGGCCAGGTTGAGGCTTTCAACAAATTCTTTGTGACTATGCTTCAACGCACCATTGGGAAGCACAAACTAGATTGGAATCTCATTCGCTTCTCATATTTCTCAACATATTGAACCTCTGATAAGACTGCCACTGGATTCACACCATTCCAATTGGTGTATGGTCTATAGGCCACTCCCTATCAAGTGTGAGATTTCTTCTTTGAAGCTAGCTATCGAAATACTTCCAAGTACTTCACTAGAAGAGGAATTCTTTCTTTACCTCGAGCATCTAGATGAGACCCGAAGGCTTGTTGCTTTAGTTATTGAAGCACATAAAAGATGAGGTACAGCTCAATATGAAAAATTAGACAACCCTTTTGTTTTCTCCGAAGATGACTTAGTCATGCTTTATGACCAAGCCCATGATAAATTGGGAGTTGGAAATCTCGAGCCAATGTGGCATCAGCCCTATATCATTCTACAAGTATTGGAGAGAGGTCCCTATATTGAGCTAGCAGTTTATGAAGGCAATCAATTGCCTGAGCCCCGAAATGGGATCTATCTGAAGAAATATTATGCTTAATCATGAGTGTGATACTTTGTACATTAGTGTGCTACGATTGGATTTTTATTGTGATTGTTTGCTTTGTAGACATGTTTCCTCTACTCACCTTGAGTTCCAGTAGATGTCATCGAATCATTACGTCAGTTTTCTTGATGGTGCTTGTTGTAGCACACAGAACCTGTCTTCTACAGCATGGGCCCTCTTTGTCCCTGATGGCGAGTTGATTAATTTACAAGGTATTTGTTTGGGTAGAAAAACTAACAATATTGTCGAATATGGTGCGGTTATCATGCTATTATCATATGTTATTGATCTCGAAATTAGAGATTTGGTTGTTAAATTAGACTCGCAACTCATTGTATTACAATTGAATGGCCATTATTCTATGCGAAATCCTCAAATTTTGCGTATGTATTTGCATTTTTTATTGAAAATAAATTTTGATTTTATCACATATCAACATATTCCAAGATGTTTAAACACATTAACTGATACAAAATAAAATCATGTATTAGATAGACATCTACACAATACGTAAAAAACCAAGACATCATATATATATATATATATATATATGCATGTTTCTACGGCTACTTGTGTATCATAATGATGTGTTGGTTTTTTACATATCGAGTCTGACAAGTTTGTTACATCCAAAAATCTCAAAAAATATGTGTTCTATTACAAAAATGGCTCTTTGAGCCTAAATCAGTACAAAAATATAAAAACAGGGCTGCTATCCACCCACATGGTGCTCGTGATAGTAGGTGACTGTTTGAATCACTCACCATAGTAGACGACGCAATCTGCCTGGATCCCAGACCATATGCCTCTGAAAGTGAAGAGGAATGTCATCAAAGGTAGGATACTTTTGGATGCCTCTTGTAAGGCCTACCAAGTTTCACTCTAACTCGGCTAGTGTGTTTTATCACTCCTCATAAGGGACATCCTCCACCGGGCGGGCTACCCTCCTAGCGATCGGTGACATACAGGGCGATCATTGAGGACCCATATCTGTAAAAACATCATAATGTTACATCTCATAATACATAACAAAAACATTCAAAATGTTAAAAATGTTAAAAAAAAAAAATTACTTGCATCAGTCCATTGTGTGACAGGTGGAATGGGTATATCTAGATCTCCTCTGAAGTCGATGCCTGCATATGAAAATTCCTCAACCACGATGATTTGATGACACAATCAGCTGAAAAAATGTTGTAGGGAAATGCATATGTTAGCCCCCACCCTAACGGGGCATGATCTCGCACCACCTCATTAGTCTTGGGTCCCTCGAGGTTGGATCATGGATCTCCAACCACTGATACTAAAACAATGGTACTCTCTCTAAGAAAAAGGTCACCAGAATGGACCCGTACCCAAATTTTTTCAGCCACCATCTCTTGCACTTGGTTAATTGGCTCTTCATGTTGGCCAATAACCCCTCACACCAGTTGAACATCGTTGGGGCCAGACAATCCACCGCATACTGGAATTGGGATTTCATTGCCTTATGCAACTCATGGGCTCCCGCCACTTGAGTTATGTAATGATTGTGCACAAGGGAAGGAATTTGATAGAGGATATCTCTATATTCTCTCTCTCATTCTTTCAATCCCCAGGACAGTATCTCTAGATTAGCATACTGGTACTCTAACCCGTTGCGCGAGCTCCAAAGAGTTAGATTCTCTCCCCTCTCCTGGACAAGCCTGTGATGAAATAGATGTCCATGACACATAATTCTAGTTCCTCATCCTCAAAGATGAATATATGTCAGTCCACATCCAACAATCCAATCAAATACTAGAGCAGCTCCAGCTGAGCTCTCAGCCCTGATGTCTAAAATAATTTCAGTAATCCACAATTGTGCAATGCATTTATGCAATGTTTGTCTTGAAGTGCTTGGTGGTCTTCCACCTTTTGGCCTCATTCTATCCATTCGATGACCATCCCTATTGAAAACACCTGCAAAACATGTTCAAATGACATTTTAGAAGCCTTCATCGGATTATTGTTGGGAATCATCCATGGAATGGGTAGATTTCTTATTTCAAAATCTTCTCCACGACCAGCGCGACTGTCCGAATTAATTCGGTGTTTTTGGCGCATTTCCCTAATAGGCTAAGCACGACCAATGCAAGTCTGATAGCTCAAACCCGCGTTGGCCACGGGTGATTTTAAGGTTTTAAATCCTCCCCCCATATCTCTATTTATAAATCTAAATGCTAAAAGAATGGAATTAAAATAAAGAAGAGGCTTAAGGCTCTTACCTCTCACTGACAGATCGTTGAATGGTGTCCTCGATTGACCATGTTGGGTGTCATTTTTAAACTCATTTCCTACATTTTATTCCCTCATTTCTGCCTTTTTGACCCCCAACCTAAGGACTATACTTGCCTTTTTCCTTTCCTTTACCTTGAAACAACATAACTCTACCTTTTTTTATTACTTCGCCCTACTCGTTAATTATTAAGATGTATTGTTCCTTTTTTTTGTGGCTAACTGAGATGAACATTGGGAGAAGTTCTTTGGCCTTTTTGCAATTATTTCAGATACTATTTCAGGCACAGGGACCTAGGACATACATGTGCATAGAAACAGTTGGAAACATGTTGTTACAACGTGTTGTTACACAGCGTTGCTACCACACGCATAGTCAATGCTTTGGCTATCACATATTTTGTTGTTACACTATGATGTTGTTACAGATCTATTGCTATAGTTGCCTTGTTATTTTTGTATTTCCATATTATAAATGTTGATATGTCTTTGAAAGATGTTACGCTACATCTATCACATTTCAACGACAGATTTAGGAGTAATCATGTATTTTTTTTTAGAATAACAGCTTCAGGCAGTTTTGATTAAAATCAATGCTTTCCCATTCAAGATTTGTATTGAGGGAATCGGTTGTAACTATATTTACTTTATTTCAATCAGCATGAGAATCGGGATTCTGATGATTGATATGTTCCTCATTTTTTGGAAATATAATTATTATATAAACACTTAGACCTTCAAGGTCAAGGGGTTATCACAGAACATGATCGCCATTTTGACAATGTAACTTTTGATCATCATAATACGGAATATCATGTTGTTTTTGTTACATGTGTTGAATGATTTAATTCTCAATTCTTCCTGTGCCCTACTAGGGATGAAGGGCCCTCCTCTTTAGCAAGGATTTCATGTGTAAGGTAGTTGTATTATATATTATATTCACTAAAAGAAAAAATGACATTGGTGAGGGTCATGCTTGTGACGGACCTTTAAGGTCCATCACCAATGTCACATATGGTGACGGTCCTTAAAAAAACATCATTGTAAGTGTATATAGTGATGGTCCTTTAAGGCCCGTCACCAAAGTCATTTTCAATGACACTTTTGGTGACATTCGTTAAAGGCCCATCATTAATTCTCTCTTTGGTGACACTTCTAGTGACGAACTTTTAATGACCCTCACCAATGCTATTTTTGTTACTTTTGGTGACGGTCAAAAAAATTTCTTTACCATTGATCATTCCAATGAGTTTTTGATGATGTTGTGTGCTTTTTAATATCTGTTTTTTCAAAATATAATGATTTAATATCATTATTGTGGAGTATTTTTTATAATATTCCGAAGTCCATAGTCATTAGAGCCATTCAATTTTTTAAGAAGTAATTATTGTGTATAATTTCCCTCAAGTAATGACTAGCCGAATAGAGTTTTCCTATGATTCAACATATGATTCATATATATTAAGTTTATTATCTAGAAAATTCACTTTATATAAATTCCCACTAGTGTGTGTATGAAATATATTATTTAATACATAATAAAGCTCTGTCGATTCTATCAATGAGAAAGACCTAACACTCCTTAACAATTCAGGCACACCTTAAATTAATGCTTTGGCACACACTAACATTTCTTAGAACCTCACATTTCTTGGAACATCTTTGTACCTAGAACATCTTTTCATGACACTGACTCCCAAGCACATGCTGGCATGCTCTAGCACAACATAGAACTCACCTAGCATGTGTTGGCATGCATTTAGTCCCTAACATGCCCTGGAACACCTTGGTTGAATGCATTGACATACATTGCCACTTGGAATTTATTGAGACCTATTATTAGTGTGGTTCGCATGCCCCTTTTGACAAATATAAATTCCCTACTTATTAACCCTCTTATTGGTTCTTCCTTTTGTTTCCTTCAAACTTCTTGACACATATTAACATAACCTAGCAGCATGCACATCCTTAGCACCTGGCATGTATTGGCACCTCTTGGCACTATTTTGCACATATAATTGGTACACCCTAGAACTGCCAAGCACACTTTGCGAGTTCTTGACATTCCTTGATATTCCATAGCATGCCTTACCAATCCTTATCATACCTTGTCACTCCCTCCTTGGCATGACAACTAGCACTTATTAGCATTAGTCCCCAGCACACGTTACTCGTATTCATTAACTTCCATGAATTTTGACCTAGTTCTCCATTAATTTTTTTCCTAGTACTCCTTAACACTCCTCCACATGCATTAGCACTCTCTAGCACACCTTAGTACTCTTCAACATGCCCTTCCACTTCATAGCATGCATAACACTCTGTGACACATATTGGAACTTGGCATGTGTTGGTGCTATTAGAAACCTATAATATAGGGGTCATAATTTTGACTTGACTATTGGTAATTTTGTAAAATTGTACATACTTTTCCTTCTGCAAGTTGTATTCACATATTTTGTAAAAAATCAAAAAAATCAAAAATCAAAAAGAGGGTAAAAAGTCCTAAAAGAATAATCAAAGGACTTAGAAAAAATAAGATACCCCAAAAGAAAAAATGAATAAAAAATGAAAGTGAGCAAGCATAAATTCCACTACTTTTTACTTTTTGACTATGGCAGAGTGTCAATAAATGCCATTAGTCCATGATGAGTTAAACAGTTCAATCTTAACTTATCATTTTTCAATTTCCATTGTTTTAGATAGAGAATAATGAGTTGTTAGATAGTTTAATCATAACAATTCAGTAGTTAGGTAGATAAATAAGTGAATCCAACATTTTAATATAGATTCATGGAAGAAATAAGTGTAGAATTAGATAGTTTTACTTACTTTCAGAAATAATAAATGTTGTGAAGGTTGCTAGCTTAAATGCACCTTATTACAAAAGAAGAAAAAATGTTAGCATGGTAAAATGGGTAGGTAGAATAAGGTGAAAAGTCTCAATGTAAATATCATTCATCATGGGCTTCAAAATAACTAACTTCCCCTTCCCATAGTCATGAAACATTCTAGACTATCAGTCAGAAAGGCTCAAGGCATTTCCTTGACTTTTGTTGGGACCGGACCCAAGGCTCTATTACTGATCAGTTGAAAGTGTGAAATGTCTATATTAATCCCTTAATCACATCATTTACCATTCATACACTCATTCCCCTCATTTGATTAACCTCCCACATCATTTCAAAGCATAAAAGCCATCAAAATCACATTTTATCCTAAGTATAAGTGATGAAGTTATTATAATGCAAATTTGCTTTTAATCTCCACTTTCTTAGTTATATTGATGTGTTTTGAGTATACATTATCCCCTTGTCATATTAACTCTAACTTATGTATTAAATCCCTACAATTTACCTTATCCTATTATATAACTCCTTTTTTATAAATAAATTCCAAAAACCCACTTATTATAACTGAAGCCAAAGTTATTTATGCCCACATGCGTAAATAAACCCCCCCCCCCTATAACCCCTTTGGTGAAAAGTTTATCCTTATATGTAATCCCGACCCTATGGTATTTAAATCTTCTTGATTTAATTATCCATATAAATATAATATGAAGAAAAAGCTTAAAACATATGTTATATATGTTTTAAATCAAAAATCATTGAAGTTTCATCTAAACTAAACTTCAGCAAAAATAAACTCCTTTCCCTTGTATATTTTCTGCCCCAATCCCCTTAACCTAAGATTAAAAATATAACCTAACCTTTTTCCCCCATGCATATCCCCTCATTGCAAACATTAACCTTGGTTAAAATCCTAAATACCCCTCCCTACCATTTTTTTTATTATTATTGAATAAAGCCCATTTTGTACATAAACTTCCCCAAATTCCTTTGCATTATCGGAGTTAATTTCCACCCTCGGATCATCCCAACCATTTTAATCCGACGGTTCTCAACCAAAGCGATATGTTTATCCCCATATCCTTTCACATCCCATCGCGTTGAATGTTAGCCGTTCGATCCCTATTTACCTTTTGATCCAACGATTCAGTGTTAATCAATTAATCTATCCCCGAACACTTTATCATTCCCCTTCCCTGCACCTTTTCTTTTAATCTGCACCGTTCTCTCCCAAAGGCCCGATCCAACGATGATTTTTCATTTTCACGTGCCAAATATAAACGTTCGATGTTTCGGCAAAGCCGCGCGAAATGGGTGGTTTTTCCAAACCACCCCACGCTTACGTGTCGCCACCACATTGTATCGCGTTCAAAATGCATAATACCATTTACCACCCCTCACCTATGCGAATACCACTGGCAGTATTCCCTAAACCCAACCCGCTTAACCCGAGTTTAATGCTATTTAACTATGGTTTCGCCATCGGTTCAATACACTAAAACTTAAAGTTTTATTCAAATTTTTTCACTATTTTCCTTTTAAATTGATGATAGCATCCATAAACCTTTTTTTCCTCGATTTTGCGCCATTAAACCCTGAGAAACCACGCAGAGCCTTTTCAACCTACCTGTACCATTTTCGATTGCCCATTGCCCTGAATTTTAATTGCAGAGTGCTACATTCTCCTCTGAGAAGCCATTTTCGAAGAATTGAAGACTGTGCACCACCGTGAATGTCTTCAACTGAATTTCGCTGGCTTTTCAGGTACTTTTCTTCAAGCTTTCCCTCTAAGAGTTCAAAATTCCCATTATTTTCAAAGAAATTGCCAAAATTGCACAATTAAACTGCATAAAAGTGTCCATTTTATAGGGGAAACTCTGTCAAAATTTCCCTGGAATCCCTAATTTCCCTTTCTCGCAGTTTTTCTCATACCCTAGTCTTTTTTCACTGTTGAAATTGATCCTAATATATGTTATGAGCTTTAAAACCCTGCTCAGAAACCCCATTTTCCAGTAGAAATTCACCAAGAAACCCCTGTTTTCATAAAAGAACTTAGCAAACCATTTAAGCTTGCTTCGTTTAGATTAAAAATGACAAAGAAACAGGTAACCCCCAAGAATGGAGGCCCAAAATCTCAAAAGAATTCTTTTGCAAAAATCCCTCAGCTTAAGTCCTTCAAAATCAACAAGCCAACTCCTGCACTCACGGTTGATTCTACAGAAGTGGTCAGACCAATCCAGCCTCTAGTAATTTCCCCAGAGAATAGCCCTTTAATTGATATGGACTATAGAATACTAGACCCTAATGTAGAATTAACCTGCTTGATGTCTATAATTGGTGCTATGGCAAATCAATGGAAAAGGGTGACAAAGATATTCCAATTTGGGAATCCAATCTGCCAAGATATATTGTCCCTCTCACTCATTCTGTTCCTGAATTTATCAGATTATGCCAAGCATATTACATGCCAGAAAAAAGATGTATTGTAAACAAAGAAAAAGAGATCCTGTTTTACATCACTGAAGAGTCAATAAATTCCATGCTGCAAATGAATCATGACCCCAATTCTACTTCCTTATCAATAGAAGATTTAACCCAACTATATCTTGACTTGGATTTCAATACCAGATTCAAAATATACCAAATGTTTTGTCCAAAGCAAGTTGATATTCCTAAGTTGAATCCTCCTTTTGACACCTTTGATTTCCCAGATGAGACTAGACAGATTGTCTCAATGCTCTCCTTCATACTAGGATACACCAGTGATGAATTCACTGATGTGGCTATCCTAGGTTTTCTATCAACTCTAAGCTCTGGTTAATCACCATCCATTCTGTTCAATTTTGCTAGATTCATTGCTGAAAACATGCATTATTAGTTGTCAAGATTATCAGAAGAAGGAGTTTTCAGATACACTTCATATCTACTCCACCTCTTCCTATATCATCAAACAGATAAATTTCCCATTGAATGTCAGAAAGTGGATGCAAAAGGAAAAGTTTTGTCAGTAGTATTTTGGTCATCTATTCTAAGAAAATGGAACAGAGAGTTCAGTTTTTCATATTTCAATGATTCATTTATAGCTCCCGCTATGTATCTTTTGGAAAAAGAGGAGATCCCCAAGATCAATTATGAGACAAGAAGAATTCTACAGTTATCAGAGAGCTATAAAACTGGGGACTGGTATTTATATAAAAATCACACAGAAATCAGAGTGTATGGCTCATCTGTGGCCCCATATAAATTACCAAAATTTGTTACTACAAGAGTATTTTCTTTGGAATATTTGAGACAACTATTAAATGTATATGAAATCAACTTCATAGCTTCCAGGAAAAAGACCCAATTTAAGCTAAAAAAATCAAATTGGGCCATTTGTTGTGAATAATAGAGAAGCTGCCAATGAAATAAATGTCAAACTTAAAGAGTACAAGTTCCCATGTAGTTTTATATGGAACTATGACCCACATGGTATTTTGAGTACAATAAGGATAAAATGCAAGTTTCCTATTTACTTGCATGATTCTAAGACTCATATTGAAATATATGCTAATAAAATTGAATGGGAGCCAAACACCCTATTGGATGATGATTTACAGGTAATACAGGTAGAAAGTGGCAAATGCAAGCAGATTGAACAGACACAGGTGGCTTCCACAAGCCAAGAGACTGATAATGTACACAAAAGAGACATGGAAGGAGATAGTTTCATAGCTAATACTATTGAGGACAAAAAATTAAAAATTCCTTATAGTAAGAGAAGTAAGATGACAGAAGAAGAAAGGAATAAGGCTGTAAATATTGAAAATAATGAAACAGATGATGAAGCTACAAGAATAGTCATTGAAACATTAAAAGAGCTTCAAAATGTAAAAATTGGAACACAACAAAAAGATACAGTCATGAAGGAAAACCAGGCTACTGTTGATTTGCCTCCTTCTTCTAAGGAAACTGACAATACAGAGTCAGAGATTCAGATCAGATTCAGACAGATTAAAGAAAAAAATGAAGAGATCAAGAATCAAGCTTATTCTATATTTCTTAAGGAAAAGCCTGGAAACAAAGACAGGCTTCTTTCAGCATTTGATTATTCATCTAATAAATTAGTAATGTCATTCTTGAAGCCTACAGTGACTGATCCAAGATCAGTAGCAGATTATTCCAAAACAGATTTTGAAGTGGATGCAGATGCCATTCATGAATTAGATCAAATTGAATTTCATAGGAGCAATACTGAAATGCTATATTCCAAAATTTTCAGTAAAACTATGAAATCAATTAGGCTTGAGAAAACAATGCTCAACCTCCAAAATCAAATGAGGTTGGACAAAGCCTCACTGTATGCTAATAATTTAAGAATAAAAGCACTAGAAGATATAGTGATTGAAGCAGGGGGTGACCCAGCCAACATTGAAGGGGAAAATTTCTTAATTAAACAGAAAAATGAGGATATAGCTGCTCTTAGAAAATAGTTGAAGTTTCCTCAGAGTGAAAACTCTCAAGCAAAAGAAATTCTACAGCAAAAAATAGAGAATGATGAATTAAAGAAACTTTTACATCAAATGACAGATCAGATAAAAAAAAATGGAAATTCAAACAGAAGCTCTAATGAAAGAGAATGAAGAACTAAGAAAAGCACAACCAATGGTCATTCCTACAGTGATCCCCATTGTAAACACTACTATACCATCTACTTTGGTAGAACACTTGGCACCGAAAGGAGTACTGGCAACTGCAGTGCCAATTCCTTCTCAGGAAATCTCTACCTCTTCTTATTCATCCTCGTAGAGGAGCACACTACAAGACCAAGCAGCCGTGATCAAAGCCATGGAGGACATATTTATTAAAGATAAAGAGATTCTTATTTTGAAAGGCATTATTAAAAATTTAGAAAATTCCAAAAATGATGCCTTGATTACTTCTAAAGGACATGAGCAAAGGGCCGATCGACTACAAGAACAGGTAAAGATTCTGTAAGCACAAGTAAATCTTACAGATCAAGTGGCCTATATAAAAAATCATTTATGGACCAAAATTATTGAAGGAATTCATTCTCAATGGCCTTCAATTCGGATAATTTATGAACAGAGGGAGTTACTTCAAGTTGCTAGTGCAGAGATTGATAAGACTAAGAGGGAAATTGACAATAAACCAGCCCAAGCAATCCAACTCATAGCTATTTTAAACAGTAAAACCAGGGAAGAGTTGGAAGAATTGAAAATTGTTGATAGAACAGAAACCATTCTTCAAATCAAAAAGGTCCTGAACAAAAGAAACATAATGAGTAATCTAGAGGACCGGTGTAAAGACATGAATTTATCCATCTCAAGATTTTTATCCAAATACAAAACATTGTCAGAAGCAGGTTTGCCTGATATTCACGCATTGAATGACAAGTTAATGCCTCAGAAAGAGTATGATCTAAAAATCAGAAATCATGCAAAAGAGCAAGCCAGACAACAACTGCCTCAAGGATCACCAACCGGCAGAATACTTCTTCAGTATTTTGAAAATCTGTTCTTTTTAGATAATGAGATCAGGCATATGTTCACTATAAAGCCTAACTTTGCCAAGTATACAGAGGCAGATGAAAGTTACAGAAAATTGAAGACTATGAAGATCCCCTCTGCAGAAAAGTGGCAAGAATTCATAGATCTGCTGTGAATTTAATGGATAAAAAACAGGAAATTCACTTGGAAATTCATTTTTTACTGTTACCTCAAATGGTAAAAATACAGGGTTAAAGTGTATCAGTAGGTGAAAGAGTATTAGTGAAAATAAAGTTACCGTTGGTTATTTTTTAATTACCACAGCAAAACATCTCAAATCAGATGACTAAAGAGTATCAACGTTGAAAGTTAGAGGAAAGGAAAGTTCTTCAACCACTTTCCACGATAAGATGCACCTAATGCCAGCAGTACACACAGCACAACAACAATCAATTCAAATTAGAATAATCAGTTCTATTTTTGCTTGTAAAAAGGTAACAACTTGCAAACTGTTTTGTAGTTGTCCCTATTTTTCAGTTTTCTTTCCTATTTTTTATTAAAACATTATCTCAATTCCTGAGATATTTTGTAAACAGTTTTTTATATAAATACTTCACAATTCAAAGTATTCAATGTGAATAAAATTTCTCACGACAAATATAGTCTTATTTGCTGGTTATATTGAAGTTGGTGAGTCAATTAGTGAAAACAGCAGATTGGAAAGAGATCAGAGACATCATAGCTAAGGATTCTCGTGGTGACAAGATAAGTCTCGTTTCTTTCCTTGTTTTCAGTGTATTTCTTTAAAGTTTACATTCATTCATATTATGTTTTTCTAGTCTGTAATGATCAACTAAGGAAAAATTAAATAGGATTAGTGATAAGAAGCTCCTTGTTTCGAAACTTGTTGGCATTTTAATGTTTTCTCCTTGATAACCGGACCATAGAATTCTTAATTTCTCTAGGTCCCAGTTAGATCCGCTTCTTCAATCTTCTTATCTGTAGCTAAAGGATTCTTAAGTGCCCTTTTGCTCAGATTCCATCCACTCCATCAAATCAAGCCTATACATAGCCTTAGAAGGTCACCTATCTTGCCCTTAGCACATTTGCATCTCTGAGCCTTATTTCTTAGTTCTGCTTGCCTATAGAGTTGATTCCATTGCCCAATATTCTGGTAGATCCTTCTCGTTAACCTTGAAATCTCTTTATTCCCACCAATCTTTTAAAATCAAACCCAAATACACAATCATAGCTAGCCTAATATCTATTACTAAAACAAAGCTAAATCATACGGAGAGATCCCTCTCTAGAGTTCAAGAAGGCTAGATCTTGAATTCCCAAAGTGATTCTTGGTTACCCCTGGTGTTCTTAACTACAAAAATCCCCATCCCACAACCTGAGAATTACTAGGGTGATAACATACTGGTGACTCCACTAGGGACTAACCACTCTCCAGTTTTAAGTTTAGTCTTGAAGGAAGATCTTTAATTATATCTTTTCTACTTTAAGATTGTGTTTAAAGGTTGTGGGTATTTTACCTAATAAAAAATTTGGCTCCCAAGAAAATCTACTACACTAGATCCAACCCTGATCCTAATCCTCCAGATATAGTAGATAATCCTGACCAGATAGGAAAAAAGAAGAAAAAGCAAAGTAATAGTTCTGAAACTGAAGTATCCCTGACAAGAGCTAATTCTTTACCCAAAGAATTAGTAAGCTTATCAGACATTGATTTTGACTTAAAGTTTGAGAAATATTTATTTAGAACAAAATCTGAATCGGATTTAAAAGAAATTGTTTTAGATCCATTTTTTGCTTCTCATGTAAGTGAAAAACATAAAATTATTTATGTTCCTACTAAATCAGATCAAACTAAAAGTAAAATTCCAGTTAAAAGGGTAAGTGTTACAAAAATCAAAGACATTGAAGAAGCTGTTAAGTTAGCTAAATTTTTGTCTAAATTTAAACCCCCAGTCTCTGAACTATATACTACAGTCTTTCCAGCATCAGATTCAACTCTGTATGCTGCCACATCATTTATTGATTCTGCTGTCAGTTTACCTCAAGAGTCCATAAGCCCTGAGTTGCCTCTGCACCAGAAAATCAGATACTCATCATATCCGCAATCCACTGCTAGTTCATCAACCGATCCATTCATCCCTAAGCTGCCCTTGTAGCCCAAAGTAGTATATCCACCATTTACCCAACCCATTACAACTACCATTAGTGATACTACTTCTGTTTCATCCCCATTACCCAGCTCTTCAAGTTCATCCATTGCAGTAACCAGTACTATCCCTTCTACCACAACAGTACCTCCCAGCCAAGCTAAAATTCAAGCCATGGCAGCCCGATATGCTCCCTTGGTCTTACCTCAAAATATCCATGACATTATCCAGAACTATCAAAAAGATATTCCATTGTTTGATAATCTTTCACAGATTATTACACAGTAGCACATTACTAGAATGAGTGATTTCTGGGAAGTCTATGAGATAGATGATTCTGATGTCCAAATGAGACTATTTGCTCAGAGCTTAATTGGAGAGGTGAAAAATTGGTTTAAAGATTTAGCACTTAGTAGCATAGCTTCATTCCATAGAGCCTTCCTCAATAAATGGGAGAAAAAGAAAAACCCTATGCAAATATTATCTGAATTTGATGATGTCAAAAGAACCCCAAATGAAACTGTCCAAGATTTATGCACAAGATATAACAGCGTATACAATGCCATTCCTGCAGAACTTAAACCTACCCCATATTCCGTGCTACTGAAATTCCCTGATTTTTTTGACGTAGACATGGCTTACCAACTTAAAGAAAGGGATGCAGATACTTTGGATAAAATGCAAAAAGATGATGTAGGTGTAGAATTCAACATATTGGCAAAGAAGGCCAGAATGAGAAATGAAAGAAGGGTTACTATTAAAGAGGAAGCATCTCACTTGGATAGTAAATTTGATTTCATTACTAAAGCACTAGAAAAAGTAGTTGACAGACTGGATCAAATTGAAAAGAAACCACAATGGGACAATCAATCCCAGATCCAGAATCCCAACTATAGAAAAAACACCAACCCCGGGAAAGGCAAAGAGCCTTCCCCTGATCAGAATATAAGAACCCCATTTCAAGAAAACTTTGCAGAAAGTTCACAAAAGAGTGTTGATGAAGAGGAAGACATAAACATTGTTATGGGGATCGATGAGAACAATACCATTTTCCTCACCCAGGAGGACCAGGAACTCTTTGAACTTCAACAACTCAAAGTAGAATCTGGAGAATCCTATGATTATAAACAGGGTTATGATTTTGCAATAGATGAAATTCATAGTCAATATAACCTTAGGAGCAAGAAAAACATTGATCCTGCTATAAAGAGTAATGCTCCAAAGCAACAAGAACAAAATAGAAAGAAGTATAATACTTCTAAATCAAAATTCTTGCAAATTCTTCCCAGAGATAGAAAACAGAGTTCAAATCCAACCAGTCCTAAAAAGCAGCAAGGCCCAAAAATTGTAGATATTACTGACGAGGTGTCACAATCTTCCAAAGATGTTTCCAAAGATAATTCTCCCAAATCCACCAATTCAACAACAATCATTGAGCCAAGAAAGAATCCTACTGATTTTAAAATATTAGATCCTAAACCTTCTGTTGAGAATCCTAAATCTGATTAAACTCCTGTTAATCCTCAAATCATTCTTGAAAAAATGACTAAAGATAACAGGAACCAAGAAATTCAGACAGAAGACAAGAGAAGAGCGCAGAACAAAGGAAAAACAGTAGTAACTAAAGAAAAATCCTCACAAACAACAGTTCCCAAGGAAGAAATGATTCAAACCATTAGATCTTAGCCAACATTCAATATGTAGTCTGAAATATCCAAATTGAAAATAGTTGTTCCCTTAACAGAACCAGCTAAAAATGATTTATATATATCAATGATTTCTGATATGTTGAATGTCAATGAGAATGAAGATACAATTAACATGAATGAAGACAGGCCTAAACTAATTTTTGGTCCCAATGTTGATGGAAAGCATTCAGATGGTTTGATACCCCCATTTTATTTAAGTCTTACTATACATGACCAAATATTACATAACGTTATGCTAGATACTGGAGCTTCCCACAATTTAATGCCTAAAGCTATAATGGAAACTCTTAATCGAGAAATAACCAGACCTTATAAGGACATGTTCTCATTTGATTCATCTAAAGTACAATGTATTGGTTTGATTAAAGATCTGTGTGTTAACCTAGTCCAGTATCCTGGTAAGAGTATGATCATGGACGTTGTAGTAGCTGACATCCCGCCAATGTATGGCATGCTTCTTTCTCGCTCACGGGGAGCAAAGTTGCAATGATCTCTACAACTGGATATGAGTTATTCTACTATCTCTGTATTTGGGCAGCCTAAGAAGCTTTATAGAGAAACCTTGATGAAGTACATGATCAGTAGTGCAGACAAACCTACAAATTATCCAATTTATTCCACCCCCACTGATCTTGATTCTTTTATCCTTAGTAAATCTTATCAAAATGAAAGTCCAATTGAACTCACTGATAAAAGACTTAAAATCATGGATGATTATATTGGTCATGAAGCTTTGTGGCATCTAGATTTTGATGGATCTATTACTAAATTTGGAGCTGGAGCTGGTGCTTGGATCACAAACGTTGAAACAGGTCATTCTGAAGGGCATGATTTTAGATTAAAATTCAAATGCACCAATAATATGGCTGAATACGAAGCTTTAATCTTAGGCCTGCAAATTATAAGAAAAAAGGGAGGAAAAAGAATAATGGTTTTGGGTGATTCTGAACTAGTTATAAAACAAATCAACGCTGAATATTCAGTTCATAACCCTAGACTTGCAAGATACAGAGAAACAGTATTGGAACTGCTTGAAGAATTGTTAGAAGGTAATTTTTTTGTCATCCCTCGAGATCAAAACATACAGGCCCATTTCTTAGCTACTTTTGCAAGCAGTTTTAAAATTCCTTTTTCACCATTACAAAAATACATTGCTGAGATTAAATATAGGCCTATTGTTCCTGATAATGTAACATATTGGCAAATTTTTTCAGAGGATGAGAAAATTTATCATTTTTTGAATAATGAGCGTGAATTTCAAAACTGTCAAATCGATAACAAATGTAATATAGATCCACCTTGTGATATAGGTTTAAATTTCTGTCAAATATATGATTTAGATAATTTAGATGTACATAATTTTGAAAAACCTACTATTTTTACTCAAAGTGACATTGATGAAATGGAAAAAATAGAAATAGAGGAATTGATTGAAGATGAAATAGATTTGATTGATTTAAAGAATAACATTTTACCCAGAGGATTAACTCCTCTAGAGGATTTATTTGACTCTAATGATGTGCCTATAAGGCCAAAAATGGAGCTAGTTAAAGCTGACGTAGAAGAGTATAACCTAGGGACAGATGATAAACCAAGAATAATCAAGCTATCCAAATCCTTACCATCAGATGAAAGGGATAAATACGTTGAAATTTTAAAAGAATTTCAAGATGTCTTTGCATGGAGCTATGAGAACTTAAAAACTTATAACACAGACATTATTCAACATAAAATTCCTTTAAAAGAAAATCAAAAACCTTTTCAACAGAAACTTAGAAGGATTAATCCGATTTTGTTGCCATTAGTTGAAAAAAAAAACAAGAGAATGTTTGATGCTAAGATAATTGCACCAGTCAGATTTTTTGACTGGATATCTAATATAGTGCCAACCAGGAAAAAGTCAGGAGAAATCAGATTATGCATAGACTTTAGGAATCTTAATAAAGCATCCTTGAAGGATAACTACCCCTTGCCAAAAATGGACCATATTTTACAGAGGGTAGCAAGTTCTTCCAGAATCTCTTTATTAGATGGTTTCTCTGGTTACAATCAGATCCTAGTTCATAAAGATGACCAAACCAAAACTGCTTTTACTACTCCATGGGGCACTTTCATGTATGTGAAAATGCCTTTTGGATTAAAAAATGTAGGAGCTACATTTCAAAGGGCCATGGATATTGCCTTTGCCAAGGAAATCCATGAGTTTTTAGTCATTTATTTGGATGATATTACTGTATTTTCAAAAACAAATAATGATCACTTGGATCATCTGAGACAAGTTTTCATCAAATGCGGAAAATATGGTATATCTCTTAATCCGAAAAAGTCTATTTTTGGGCTAGAAGAAGGCAAATTGCTAGGTCATATCATTTCAAAAGAAGGCATTAGAATTGACCTTGCAAGAATCGAAGCAATCTTAAACATTCAACCACCTAGGAACATTAAAGAACTCCAAGCATTCTTGGGAAAGATCAATTTTCTAAGAAGATTCATATCAAGTCTGGCTGAGATTATAAAAGATCTTAATAACATGCTTAAAAAGGACCCCTCAATTAAATGGAAAATAAAGGCCAAACAATCTTTTGACTCTATCAAACAGGCCTTAACTAAATCACCAGTCCTTATTAGTCCAGATTACACAAAATATTTTATAATCTTTTCCTTTGCTTCCGAACACACCATAGCTGCAGTTCTTCTGCAGAAGAATGATCAAGGCTTTGAACAACCCATTGCATTTTCCAGTAAAGCTCTCAGAGATGCACCACTGAAATACAACATAATAGAAAAACAAGCTTTGGCTCTGGTTAAAGCTATAAAATATTTCAAAGTGTATATACCTCATTCACATATAATTGCATATGTCCCCAATGCAGTAGTTAAAGACATTTTGACTCAAGATGGACCAAACAGCAGAAGAGGAAAGTGGATAGCCACAATCCTTGAATATGATTTGGAAATTAAACCAACTAAACTCATTAAGGGACAAGGTTTAGCCAGACTGATGGCTGAATCTAATTGCAATGCCTTAGACATTAATTTCATTGCACAAGTAGATGAATAGGAGGAGATGGCGACTCCATCGATCATTGAAGCCTATCAAGACTCACCATGGTACTCTGACATAATCTTTGTACTTATAAACTTACAAGCTCCTCCTGGACTTACCAAAACCAAGGCAAGATTTATCAAGCAAAAAGCAATGAAATTCTGTATCTTAAATAATGCATTGTATTGGAGAGAAAGTACTGGAATTTTACTTAATTGTTTATTGAAATCTAAAGCTGAAAAAATCCTTGAAGAGTTTCATGTAGGTGACTGTGGTGGACATCTATACTGGAAGAGCACAGCTGATAAAATACTCAGAGCTGGTTTTTATTGGCCATCCTTATTTTCAGATGTTAAAAAGTTTGTTACCTCTTGTCATAAATGTCAGATTTTTAAAGGTAAAAAGAAACTTTTGCCATTACCTCTGAAACCAATATCCACAGAAAAACCATTTCAGTTATGGGGTTTAGACTTCATAGGTGAAATTCATCCTCCATCCTCAGGTCAACACAGATGGATTCTAACTGCTACTGATTACTTTACTAAGTGGATTGAAGCAATTCCCACTAGGCAAGCTACAGACTCAGTTATTATCTCATTCATTGAAAGTAATATTTTGTCTAGATTTGGATGCCCACACAAAATTATCATAGACAATGTTGCTGCTTTCAAATCTAAAAATATGATTGCTTTCTGCCATAAATACCATATTACCTTAGGTCATTCCACAGCATATTACCCCCAAGGTAATGGTCTGGCTGAGTCCTTAAATAAAATTTTAGTCAACATCATAAAAAAACTACTCCAAGATAATAAAAAGACATGGAACAAGAAGCTGATATATGCCCTCTGAGTTGATAGGCTTACTACTAAAAAGTCCATAGGAACTTCACCATATCAAATAGTTTATGGTACTGATGCAGTTTTTCCTTCTTCCTTGGGTGTTCCAGTCATGAAAATGATCCAAGAATTGCAGGTTGAAACTAATGACATTCAAAAAAGAATCAATGATACTATACACCTTCAACAAACTAGAGATGAAGTTTATGAAAAGTCACAAGTCTTACAGGACAAGATTAAAAATATTTTTGACAAAAGAGTTAAGGAAGATGACTTTTTCATAGGAGATCAAGTTTTAAGATGGGATGCAAGAAGAGAGGATAAAGGTAAACATGGGAAGTTTGACTTTTTGTGGCAGGGACCCTATGTCATATATGGTTACAGAGGAAATAATTCCTTTTTTCTCAGGAATTTGGATGGTACAGAACTTCAAGAAGGACCAGTAAATGGAAGAATGTTGAAACATTATTATTCCTTGCAAGTCACTTAACAGTTAGACTCATTTACTTTACCATTGTAAATATTCATAGTCAGAGTGTAAGATTGGATTGGATATATTATCTACAAAGTTGAAGCCCGAAGAGAAGGCCCTAAGCTTTGCAGTATAACATATCATAAATATGATTGTTGCAGAACATAGAACACATTTGCAGATTCACCAAAGTCAATAGATAAGGCTACTAATCTCAGAGTTCTTGGCATTTCACCAGGAAAGGCCATCTCCAAGTGGAGCCAATGTTAGCAACCTATAATATAGGGGTCATAATTTTGACTTGACTATTGGTAATTTTGTAAATTTGTACATACTTTTCCTTCTGCAAGTTGTATTCACATATTTTGTTTAAACAAAAAAAAAAAAAAAAATCAAAAAGAGGGTAAAAAGTCCTAAAAAAATAATCAAAGGACTTGGAAAAAATAAGATACCCCAAGAGAAAAAATGAATAAAACATGAAAGTGAGCAAGCATAAATGCCACTACTTTTTACTTTTTGACTATGGCAGAGTGTCAATAAATGCCATTAGTCCATGATGAGTTAAACAGTTCAATCTTAACTTGTCATTGTTTCAATTTCCTTTGTTATAGATAGAGAATAATGAGTTGTTAGACAATTTAATCCTAACAATTCAGTAGTTAGGTAGAGAAATAAAGTGAATCCAACAGTTTAATTTGGATTCATGGATGAAATAAGTGTAGAATTAGATAGTTTTACTTGCTTTCAGAAAGAATAAATGTTGTGAAGGTTGCTAGCTTAAATGCACCTACTACAAAGGAAGAAAAAAATGTTAGCATGGTAATATGGGTAGGTAGAAGAAGGTGAAAAGTCTCAATGTAAATATCATTCATCATGGGCTGCAAAATAACTAACTTCCCCTTCCCATAGTCATGAAACATTATAGACTATCAATCAGAAAGGCTCAAGGCATTTCCTTGACTTTTGTTGGGACCGGACCCAAGGCTCTATGACTGATCAGTTGAAAGTGTGAAATGTCTATATTAATCCCTCAATCACATCATTTACCATTCATGCACTCAGTCCCCTGAAAAATCCTAAGTAAAACTTCGTTTTTACTTAAAATCCTCATTTGATTAACCTCCCACATCATTTCAAAGGATAAAGCTCTCAAAATCACATTTTATCCTAAGTATAAGTGATGAAATTATCACAACGTAAATTTGCTTTTTAATCTTCACTTCCTTAGTTATATTAATGTGTTTTTGAACATTCATTGTCCCCTTGTCATATTAACTCTAACTTATGTATTAACTCCCTACAATTGACCTTTTCCTATTATATAACTCCTTTATTATAAATAAATCCCAAAAACCCACTTATTATAACTTAAGCTAAAGTTATTTATGCCCACATGCGTAAATAAAAATCCCCCTTTATAACCCCTTTGGCGAAAATTTTATCCTTATATGTAATCCTGACCCTATGGTATTTAAATCTTCTTGATTTAATTATCCATATAAATAAAATATGAAGAAAAGGCTTAAAACATACGTTATATATGTTTTAAATAAAAAATCATTGAAGTTTCGTCTAAACTAAACTTCAATAAAAATAATCTTTCCCCTGTATAATTCCCGCCCCAAATCTCTTAACCAAAGGTATAAACCTTAACCTTACCTTTTCCCCGCATACATTATACATTACCCCAGTTCCTAATCATAGTCCAAAACGTCGGATTAACCCTCCCAATCACTTAATTTTCCATCAAAAACAATGTGAATGACTTAACCCGTTGGAATCACTTCCAATCGTCCGATCCTCGGAAGATCATTTGATCCTACGGTCAACTACTTGTGCGAAAGATTTCAATACATTTAACCTACTCCCATCGCATAAGATTTCCACCGTCTAATCTCCTTTCCATTTCCCAAGATCTACGGCCCAGGTCGAATCCGATAAAACTTTATCCCCGCACTTTCCCTTTTAATCTGGACCATTCGCTCCCAAAGGCCCGATCCAACGGTGATTGTTCATTTTCGCACTCCAAACATAAACGCTCAATGTTTCGGCAAAGCCGCGCGAAATGGGTGGTTTTTCCAAACCACCCCGTGCTTACGTGTTGCCACCACGTTGTATTGCATTCGAAATGAAAAATACCATTTACCACCCTTAACCAACGTGAATACCACTGGCGTTATTCCCTAAACCCAACCCGCTTAACCCAAGTTTAATGTTATTTAACTATGGTTTCACCATCAGTTCAATACATTAAAACTCAAAGTTTTATTCAAATTTTCACCATTTTCCCTTTGAAACTATGAAAACGTCCATAAACCCTTTTTCTTCAAATTTGCACCATTAAACCCTGAGAAACTGCGCAGAGCCATTTTTCAACCTACCAGAGCCATTTTTCGATGCCCATTTCCCTGAATTTCAACTACAAAGTGCTACATTGCCCTCTGAAAAGCCATTTTCGAAGAATTGAAGACTGAGCACCTCTGCGACGTCTTCAACCAAAATTTCGCTGGTTTTTCAGGTACTTTTCTTCGAGCTTGCCCTCTAAGATTTCAAAATTCCTGTCATTTTCAAATAATTTCCAAAGTTACACCAATTAAACTACATAAAAGTGTCCATTTTACAGGGGAAACTCTGTCAAAATTTCCCTGGAATCCCTAATTTCCCTTTCTCGCAGTTTTTCCCAGACCCTGGTCTGTTTCACTGTTGAAATCAATCCTAATATATGTTCTGAGCTTTAAAACCCTTGCATTACTCAAAACCCTGCTCAGAAAACCCCATTTTCCAGTAGAAATTCACCAAGAAACCATTTTTTCTCATAAAGGAACTTAGCAAACCGTTTCATCTTGCTTCGTTCAGATTAGAGATGACAAAGAAATAGGTAACCCCCAAGAATGGAGGCCCAAAGTCTCAAAAGAAGTCTTCTGCAAAAATCTCTCATCCTAAGTCCTTCAAAATCGATAAGCCAACCCTTGCCCTCACGGCTGATTCTAGAGAAGAGGTCAGACCAGTCCAGCCTCCAGTCATTTCCCCAGAATATAGCCCCTTAGTTGATCTGGACTATAGAATACTAGACCCTAATGTAGAATTTAACCTGCTTGATGTCTATAATTGGTGCTATGGAAAATCAGTGGAAAAGGGTGACAAAGATATTCCAGTTTGGGAATCCAATCTGCCTAGATATATTGTCCCTCTCACTCATTAAGTTCCTGACTTTATCAGATTATGCCAAGCCTATTATATGCCAGAAAAAAGATGCATTGTAAACAAAGAAAAAGAGATCCTGTTTTACATCACTGAAGAGTCAATAAATTCCATGCTGCAAATGAATCATGACCCCAATTTTTCTTCCCTATCAATAGAAGATTTAACCCAACTATATCTTGACTTGGATTTCAATACCAAATTCAAAATATACCAGACTTTTTTTCCAAATCAAGTTGATATTCCTAAGTTAAATCCTCCTTTTGACACCTTTGATTTCCCAGATGAGACTAGACAGATTGTCTCAATGCTCTCCTTCATACTAGGATACACCAGTGATGAATTCACTGATGTGGCTATCCTAGGTTTTCTGTCAACTCTAAGCCCTGGTCAATCACCATCCATTCAATTCAATTTTTCTAGATTTATTGCTGAAATTATGCATTATCAGTTATCCAGATTATCAGAAGAAGGAGTTTTCAGATACTCCTCTTATCTACTCCACCTCTTCCTATATTATCAAACATATAAGTTTCCAATTGAATGTCAGAAAGTGGATGCAGAAGGAAAAGTTCTATCAGTAGTATTTTGGTCATCTATTCTAAGGAAATGGAACAAAGAGTATAGTTTTGCAGATTTCAATGACTCATTTATAGCCCCTGCTATGTATCTCTTGGAAAAAGAGGAGATCCCTAGGATCAATGATGAGACAAGAAGAATTCTACAGTTATCAAAGAGCTACAAAACTGGAGATTGGTATTTATATAAAAATCATACAGAAATCAGAGTGTATGGCTCATCCCTGGCCCCATATAAGTTACCCAGATTTGTTACTACAAGAATATTTTCTTTAGAATATCTGAGACAACTATTGAATGTAGATGAAATCAACTTCATAGCTTTCAAGAAAGAGACCCAATTTAAGTTGAAAAATCATATTGGGCCATTCATTGTGAATAACAGAGAAGTTGCCAATGAGATAAATGTCAAACTTAAAGAGTATAAGTTCCCATGTAGTTTTACATGGAAGTATGACCCACAAAGTATTTTGAGTGCAGCAGGGGTAAAATGTAAGTTGCTTGTTTACTTGCATGATTCTAAGCCCCATATTGAAAGATATGTAAATAAAATTGAATGGGAGCCAAACACCCTATCTGATGATGATTCACAGGCAGTACAGGTAATACAGGTAGATAGTGGAGGTAGATAGTGGCAAAGGCAAACAAATTGAACAGACAGTACAGGTGGCTTCTACAAGCAAAGATACTGATAATGTACATAAAAGAGACAGAGAAGGAGATATTTTCATAGCTGAGACTATTGAGGACATAAAATTCAGAACTCCTTATAGTAAAAGAAGCAAGTCAACAGAAGAAGAAAAGGATAAGGCTGTAAATATTGATATAAATGATGAAGCAACAAGAATAGTCACTCAAACATTATAAGAGCTTCAAAATGTAAAAATTGGAACAAAAAAAAAAGATACAGTCATGAAGGAAAACTAGGCTACTGTCGATTTGCCTCCTTCTTCTCAGGAAACTGACAATACAGAGTCAGAGATTCAGATCAGATTCAGACAGATTAAAGAGAAGAATGAAGAGCTCAAGAATCAAGCTCATTCTATATTTCTTAAGGAAAATCCTGGAAACAAAGATAGGCTTCTTTCAGCATTTGATTATTCATCCAATAAATTGGTAATGTCATTCTTGAAGCCTACAGTGGCTGAGCCAAAATCAGTGGCAGATTATTCCAAAACAGATCTTGAACTGGATGCAGATGCCATTCATGAATTAGATCAAATTGAATTTCATAGGAGCAATATTGAAATGCTATATTCCAAAATTGTCAGTAAAACTATGAAATCAATTAGGCTTGAGAAAACAGTGCTCAACCTCCAGAATCAAATGAAGTTGGACAAGGCCTCACTATATGCTAATAATTTGAGGATCAAAGCACTAGAAGATTTGGTGATTGAAGCGGGAGCTGATCCTGCTAATATGGAGATTTCAAAAACTTTGATTAAATAGAAAAATGAGGATATAGATGCCCAAAGAAATCAGCTAAAGTTGCCCCAAAATGAAAATCCTCAAGTAAAGGAGATTCTTCAGCAGAAAACTGAAATTGATGAATTCAAACAAATTGTTCATGAGATGAATGCTCAAATAAAAGAAATGGAAAGTCAATTGGAAGCTTCCATTAGAGAAAATGAAGTCCTAAAGAAAAATCAACAGGTTCGAATTCCTACAGTAATTCCTACTGTAAGTACTGCTATTCCATCCACATTAGCTAAACACTTAGCGCCACAGGAGTAATGGCCACTGCAATACTAATTACTTCTCAGGAAATCTCTACCTCTTCTTCTTCATCCAAACAAATGAGCACACTACAAGACCAGGCAGCTGTGATCAAAGCCACGGAGGACATATCTATGAAAGATAAAGAAATTCTTAGTTTGAAAGGCATTATCAAAAATCTAGAAAGTTCCAAAAATGATGCCTTGATTACTTCTAAAGGACATGAGCAAAGGGCTGATCGACTACAAGAACAGGTGAAGATTCTGCAAGCACAAGTAAACCTTACATATCAAGTGGCCTATATAAAAAAATCATTTATGGACCAAAATTATTGAAGGCATTCATTCTCAATGGCCTTCAATTCGGATAATTTATGAACAGAGAGAGTTACTTCAAGTTGCTAGTGCAGAGATTGACAAGACTAAGAGGGAAATCGACAATAAACCAGCCCAAGAAATCCAACTCATAGCTTTTTTAAACAGTAAAAACAGGGAAGAGTTGGAAGAATTGAAAATTGTTGATAGGACAGAAACCATTCTTCAAATCAAAAAGGTCCTGAACAAAAGAAACATAATGAGTAACCTAGAGGACATGTGTAAAGACATGAATGTATCCATCTCAAGATTTTTAGCCAAATACAAAACATTATCAGAATTAGGTTTGCCTGACATTCATGCATTGAATGAAAAACTGATGCCTCAGAAATATTATGATCTAAAAATCAGAAATCATGCAAAAGAACAAGCCAGACAGCCTCTGCCACAAGGATCACCAACAGGAAAAATACTTCTTCAGTATTTTGAAAATCTGTTCTTTTTGGATAATGAGATCAAACATATGTTCACTATAAAACCTAATTTTTTCAAGTATACAGAGGCAGATGAAAGTTACAGAAAATTGAAGACTATGAGGATCCCCTTTGTAGAAAAGTGGCAAGAATTCACAGATCTGTTGTGAATTTGATGGATAAAAAAAAGAAAAATCACTTTGAAATTCATATTTTACTGTTACCTCAAAGGTAAAAAATACAGGGTTAAAGTGTATCAGTAGGTGAAAGAGTATCAGTGAAAATAAAGTTATTGTTGGTTACTTTTTTAAATACCATAGTAAAATAGCTCAGATCAGATAAATAAAGAGTATCAACATTGAAAGTTAAAGGAAGGAAAGTTCTTCAACCACTTTCCATGATAAGATGCACCTAATGCCAGCAGTACTCACAACACATCAACAATCAGTTCAAATTAGAATAATCAGTTCTATTTTTCTTGTAAAAAGGTAACAGCTTGCAAACTGTTTTGCAGTCGTCCCTCTTATTAAGTTTTCTTTCCTATTTTTTATTAAAACATTATCTCAATTTCTGAGATATTTTGTAAACAGTTTTTTGTATAAATACTTCACAATTCGAACTATTCAGTGTGAATAAAAATTTCTCAAGACAACTATAGTCTTATTTGTTGGTCATATTGAATTTGGTGAGTCAATTAGCGAAAGCAGCAAACTGGAAAGAGATCAGAGATATCATAGCTAAGGATTCTTGTGGTGACAAGATAAGTCTCGTTCTTTCCTTTTTTTCAATGTATTTCTTTAAAGTTTACATTCATTCATATTATGTGTTTCTAGTCTGTAATGATAAACTAAGGAAAAATTAAACAGGATTAGTGATAATAAGCTCCCTGTTTCGAAACTTGTTGGCATTTTAATGTTTTCTACTTGATAACCGGACCATAGAATTCTTAATTGCTCTAGGTCCCAGTTAGATCCCCTTCTTCAATCTTCTTATCTATAGCTCAAGGATTATTAAGTGTCCTTTTGCTCAGATTCCACCCACTCCATCAAATCAAGCCTATACATATCCTTAGAAGGTCACCTATCTTTCCCTTAGCACATTTGCATCTCTGAGCCTTATTTCTTAGTTCTACTTGCCTAGACATTTAACTCCATTTCCCAATATTCTGGTAGATCCTTCTAGTTTACCTTGAAATCTTTTTTAGTCCCACCAATATTTTAAAATCAAACCCAACTACACAATCATAGCTAGCCTAATATCGATTCCTAAAATAAAGCTAAATCATACGGAGAGATCCCTCTCTGGAGTTCAAGAAGGCTAGATCTTGAATTCCAAAAGCAGTTCTTGGTTTCCCTTGGTTTTCTTAACTACAAAAATCCCCATCCCACAACCTGAGAATTACTAGGGTGATAATAGGTGCTTGGAAAGTCTTAGCATGTATGGAATACGTTGATATGCCTTGGTATAATTTGGCATGGTTTAATATTAAATTTATTTGAGATGAACTATTGGAAAGTAGATGAGAAGCAACAAAGGAAGACTTGACACTTAAAATGCATTAAGACTTTGCACTTGGAACCTATTAGTGCCTAGTGTTGGTGTGCCTAGAATGCCCCTCTTGGAAAAGGTAAATTGATGACTTATTAACCCTCTTATGTTTTCATTTCCTTTTATTTTAAATTGTTTCTCCCTTTTGTTGCCTTAACAGTCCTTGGCACGCATTGACACACCCTTGCACATCTTGGCATGCCTTATCATTTGCCACTCCTTAGCATGTTTTACATGCCTTCGCACTATCTAACACATCTTAGCATTCCCTAGCACGCCTTGGTACTCATGTCCTCAAAGCTAGCCTTTACATTTTTTCACGACTTGGGAACCTAATCAATTCCTTGGCTATTGCAGTTCATGTGACAATGTTGGCTTGCTTCAACCATAACAAATTGACCAATTGCACATACTACAAGTAGATTGTGCCTTGTTCACCTAATAACACTTCCTATAACTCATCTTATGCCACTCATGTCCAAGCTCAACTTGCCCCACTTGACTAGTTACCAAGACAAGGATCACATGATCTAGCCATGGCCATAAAACAACTAAGCAACATAGCTTACATGGGAAATATTTAACATGTATGTTAAGTTCATATAAACAATAGAAAATTAATTGAGAGTTTGCAAGAACCAGAAGATTCACAAGGCACACAATATATAAGCCGACACAAGTTGAGTGCCCCAAAATTTATACACAAAAATGTACAATATGCAATTATCTAGAATAGTTTAAAACATGAACATGTAGCCAAAGTGTGCCACATCTCATATAAAAAAAAAACTAAGGGAAAAAAAATGTTGTGTCTACCACAAAGTGATCTTCCTTTGTCTAAAACTGCTATGTTGAGCCCCATATAACATCTGTAGGCTTGCCTCCTATAAATCCTATTTTTAACTTCTCCTAACACATTTCATCCTTAGCACACTTGAATTCACTTCCACTCCCTAGGACACACTCTTATTCATTCCTTTCCATGCATTTTGACCTAGTTATCCATTGATATTCCTCGACAATCCCTAACACTCTTCATCATGCATTGACATTGTCTGACATGTGTTAGCATGCATTTTCATTCCTAATGTGCATGCCTTGACCCTCCATAGCTATCATGCCCTCATGACTAATCTTACTTAATTTTCAACATGGGAACCCAACTATTACACAGCATTTTTTCACCATCCCTGCAATCCCTCGCCCCGCATATTGGAGGGTCTTTCCCGTGACCTTTGAGCAATGTCATACTCTGCAAATACTTTCTTTGCATCCTTCTACATAAGGACATCATTTCTCCTATTGAACATTTCCTCCTTAAGCCCATAAAAACCTATGTTTTGTCCTTGGTGCAGGTAGCCAGTTCACCCCTTGCACCAATAGGGAGGATGTACACTAGAGCCCGCACCACCTGGCACTCTGTATCTTTGTTGTGCCTGCACCAGCCTTTTTGGGAATTTTTTTTAACAAATTAGAGGCAGAAGTTTCCTTTAACCACCTCAGGGATGAGTCACATGAAGTGGTTAAACTTGATAAGACAAAAATATCTTCCTTCAGGTAGTGGTTTTTACCTCCCATGGAACATTCTTTGAAGATAGGACTCCCCTCCATGATTATAGGGATCCTAACTTCTCCTTCTCCCTCTATATAAACTGGCCTTATCCCTTTACAAAAGCTAGATGAACATATAGCCAAGAAGGTGAACTTGGAGAAGAGATACTATAGCTGAGTAATCGCTATCGAGAAGGTAGAACCAAGGAGAATTCTGTAGATAGAGCCCCATTCGAATTCTCGATGAGCCTTTGTGAGATGCGCTCTGCTGGAACCCTATTAGAGGAGACCGCAACGTTGAAGCTTGGTTGTACTCTTCCTTCCTTTCATTAATATACTCGACAATGGTGTTGGTTCCATCATTGTGTTATTTTTATTGATGCAATTGATTTAGTCTTCTTCGACTGACTGATAGTTACGAATGCGAAATATTATGTTGTATATCATCTTTGTTTCTTGTGTATGTGTAGGTATCCGAGCATGAGAACGAGTGGATCGTGATCTATCGAACCAGGAGCGAGAGGTAGCCACTCTTTCCGATGACACAACAGCGTAGGACCTCCGGTAAGTTATCTATCAAGTCTTCGTCCATTCGTTAACTAGGAATTGATGTTATAGCGTGTCTTATTTGTGGCTAGACCCACTCTAAGGCTAGTGGGATCACCTCTGTCTGCAGAGGGGATTTACCTCACCAACAAATTGGCGACTCCACTGGGGATCGGTGCGAGTTTTTATTTCATCCATTAGGTCTTATTCTTGGTCTTTTCTTGCTTATATTTCCTTTTCTGATTATTTTTGTTGAGTCTAAGACCCCTGTTCAGCCCCAGAGGATTAGATCTAACCTCTGTTTTTTCAAAATTTTCCTTTTTCTACGGTTTGCTTGATTTCCGTGGTTTCTAGTCTGACAGTCACGCCCACTGGTGCTTTTTTCTAGTTCAACACCCATGCCATCCCCTGTCTGGCACTGATTATAGCTATACAGTCGTGCCATTTCCTATAGGGGTTAAGGTTTTCCCTGTTTTGGAGTTTTTGGTCAGTACTTGTTTCTCTGGGTGTTTTCTTGACTTGTTTTGAGTGATTTGGAATTGTTTTTGGTTGTGATCAGCCTCCTTCCTTCGGTTTTTTTCCCATTTCTTGTCAGCATCATAGCCTTAGGGTTTTCTAGTGCTTTGGTATGCTAAGCCTCCTGTAGGAGCTTCGATCTTTTGTTTCGCATCCACCTTCGTTCCTCGTTTGATTGCATTCAGCTCTCTTGATCCGTTTGAGTGATTACATTTGATGGAATGAGTATTGAATGAGTCTTGCCTCTTTCATTCAATTGTGCTTCTTGTCATTCCAAGCATAGATTATATTGCTTGTATGGGTCCGTTTCGACATCTTTCTTCGATTTGAGAGATTGCAACATTGGTTTGAGTTTTGTTTTGTTTGCTTTTGAGTTGATTGAATTGTTTCGTTTTGGCTCTCTCTTGAACATTCTCGAGCTAGTGTGAAGGTTCATTTTTCATGTCATTTAGTGCACTGTTTGCTCTATTACATTGAAAAAAAAAAAAAAATCTGTGTGCTTGCATTCTTACTTGCATTGTGGAATTGGAAAATCTTTCACATAACTAGCATTGGGCATTCTAGGAAAGATTTCTCATTTTCATTAGCTTGCATCAGGTACTGTAGTGGATGCTTCTGTGTGTTCTCATTAGTTTTTATCGCTTGAAAACTCCTAAAATTTCTCGTAGATAGCTTTTCATCGAACGAAATGGTATTTTATGGCATGTAGCTTGCATTTAGGGGTTTGTGAGATCCAACATTCGGTAGGACCTTGGAATTGAAACATAAATACAAGATCAACTTAAAATTTATTCAATTAACCTAAGGCAACATTGAAACTTAACGAAACATTTAGTGTTCTAAGTTAGAGATGTGTTCCGGCGTCTTTAAACCTAGCAGTTCCCGCTCGCCATCTGGATTTAGACAGCGCTAGTACGGACTTGAGCTCCCTGTACCGTCGAGTATATAAAGGGAGACCCCTCTAGGTTGCAATCCTTTTATCCATAGGAAGCCAAGTCTGCCACCTTGTAACCATGATACACTAAACACAGCATTCGGGGAGGCTACCTACACATACGTCAAGTCCTTGGTTGATTTTTCTTTAATTTTATAACCAAGGTGTATATGGAAATTCACGGGAACCTGGTACACCCTTTTACCTAGACTACCTGAGCAGTCATTTTTTGTCTTTACTGACTCCATAAATTTGAAAATATCATCGAGCACTTGTCCTTTCATGCTCGTTTCAAACTGAAAGAGACTAGAGTCATCTTTGACTGTTTCTTGACTCTTAAAACATGAAATAGAAAATTTTTGGTTTCAATGTGGTAAAATAAACTACCTACGATTACACGCACATTAAATTTTGATTACTTGGCATGTCTTTGTTTGCCTTGGTTTTGATCCAAGAGTCTTCATTTTCGATTGTTTTCCCTTTTCTAGTGTGCTACAGTCACAGTGGCAGAACCATCAGTTTTGTCTACTGGCAGTCTTTTCTGCTTACAATTCATCTAAAACTTCTCAAACCTCTAGGTCTGCTGAGCTTCAACAACCTATCATCCCATCAAAGTACCCCTTTGGAGAACCAGTTGAGTTCCATTGGCCTCTTTCAAACGCTTGGTTTGGGTTTGGGGTCGGGGAAAATTTTCCCCCTCTTACCTTGAGATCGCCATTTTTGGCTACTATCATACCTCCTAGTCCCCGAAGTCTTTTACAAGATCTCACGGTGGATTCAGAAATGGATTCGTCTGGTCCTAATGGCAGTGAGGGTATTCCAGTTTTGGATGAAGAATACCAAATTTTCCCGGAAGACATCCATCAAGAGCCTACTCAATCCTCACTATCGGTGTCACTTCCAGCCGGATATAGGTCTTTGGGTCAGATTATAGCCGGTATTGTGTAATATTCCAAAATTTGCAAGCATCAAATTGGAATATTTATTTTTGCGTATATCATCTAGGAGGTGAATAAAGGGCTAGAAGGCCCATGAGTAGGAATAAAATCCCTCATAGTTTTAAAGGGATCAATGGAGTAGCTTTATTTTTCACCTTCCAGTGTGAAAAGGGGCAAATGCTTGAGGACAAGGTCAAGTTTGACCAAGTCAACAGCGCTGCCTAAGAGGTGTAGCTTGCTTGGGAAGACAACACAGTTTGAGAGGGAGAAATATTCTTTGTGGGATAAACCCTAATGTGTGGGGTCCAGGGAAAAGAGACATTCATTTTCATAAAAGGAGGAATATTTAGCCATAGTGAGATATCTTTTTAGCATTTTATCATTTGTTTGATTAGACTATTTGTAGTCTCCGGCTGTTCAGCTGAGTTGCAGTGTTGTTTAGCACGAGGGATTCCTGTTTAGGAATTCTTATCCTTCTTGATAGGCCTCTTGAATTATTTCACTTCGTTTATCCACATCTTGGCTCAAGGCCAAATCCACTACCATCAGTCACTGCGTTATTTCTGCTGAAGTATAACGTAGTGTTGCTAGGTGTTGCAGTGGAGGGTTCCACAACACCTTTCCTTGGCTCATCTTTAAGAGAAAGGAGCTCCTATTCCTCTGGGAGGTTAGTGAAGGAGTTTTCTGAGCTGATTGCATATCTTTGGCACCAGGCCAAGCATCTCCTATCTCCTACAGCGCAGTCCAGCTCCTTGACTGCATTATTTCTGAGCACATTTGCAGTGGGGGATTGTACCACTATTTTGGAGGGTGATATCTTCAAGGGTTGGATCAGCCTTTCACTTCAGAGATCCATTGGATGAGATCTATTCATCATTTGCAGCATCATTAGCCATCTTCATCCATTTCCATTTTCTGAGTTGCAGCTGCTACCCAGCAACTCCGACATTTCTGCAGATTTTCCATTTGTACATGTATTGCAGCCAATCCTTCTAGGGATTGTTGTACCATTGTTTTCAGGGGTTGAGAACTTGCTCCCCCACATTTCTTGAGCTATTATTTTCATATCATTGTATTTTTATTTTATATTTTTCATTGTCTCCTATAGGCAGCGCTGTCATAGCCTGGGTTTATACCTATATAGCAGAGTTCTTCATTTTCTTGTACATGTGTTGCTGAGGCTTACATTGCTTTGCTTGAGTGATTTTTTCCTCAAGGAATTGTACTCTTTTACTGCTATATTATACATTTGTTGGCTATCCATATCTTCATGTGTTCATGGCTATAAAATAACATTGTTATTCCATTACATGTGCTTACATTTGCTGCAGTCCCTCATCGGGCATTTTCTGAGGACAACTAAGTGTGGGAGATATGTTTAACCCACCTAGAATGATTTCTCTAGAGCCTCCTCTTAGATTTAGGACTTAGATACATTGATATAAGGCATCCAGGTCCAAGTTTCAAATCCTGTAGTAGCCATTGCTGGAAAATGCATTTTCCAGCCATGCCTTATTAGTTGTTCCAGATTTTGGATATTACACTGGTATCAGAGCAACTTTATTGGCTCAGCCTGTGAGTCTCAGCCCAAGAAGATCAGAATATTGAAGAGGATGGGTTTTATCTCATCATATTTTAGATCCATGAAGAACCTCCCCAAGGAGGATAATAAAATAGAAGAGGAAGGCCCCTGCACTTCCTATTCTCATCAAGAAGGAGACATAGAGATGAGCAGGAAAAAGACTCCATATTTTGGAGAATAAAAAGGGGATAAGATTGAAAAGCTTCTTCCTAAATCTGTACATATTATTCATGAATATTTTAAGAATATTAGGAGGGATATGTGTGAAGAATCTCCGTAAGAATTTGAATCTAAAGCAAGCTCTAGGTTGACATATGAGGAGTGTGAGCAAGCAGCTACACATCCTAATACATAGTGCAGTCACATGCCCAGGATTGCCGAAAGAGAGATGGGAAGAGAAGAAGAGGTTGCTAGGAGGGAAACCCTTAGTGATTTCTTGAAAGAGTATGAGTTTCAAACTCATAAATTCTGAGATCATCTCAGTTTTTCAGAGTTTTTCAAGATGAAGGTGAAGGGAAGAGAGCAGCAGGATAGATTTCATCTATCTACCTTTGAAGGTTCACCTATATGTTCAACCAAAGCTTGGGTGGAGGAGTTAAATAACTTCTCGCAGCACCACCACATTCTTGAAGATGAAGCCGTCAAAGTTGCAATGCTGCATTTGAGAGGTAAGGCTTATGCTTGGTGGATCTTTGAATCCTTTTCTTTGAAAAATGTAAACATTATATATTATTCAAGTTTCACTAAGGCATTAGTGAAAATATTTGATAGAAGGATTCATGGGACACACATGGTGGAGCTAAACAAGGGAAATCAAACAAAACCCTTGCATGAAAACGCAATTCCACTTCAGAAAACCATGGGGAAGGCTGAAAACTTGAACCATACCTTGCCGGAAGAAATACTTTCTTCTCACAAATTTGAGCAAGGGAAAATGGAGGTCTCTTTTTCAAAAATGGATCCAATCATTGGAGGGTTGCCCATGCATCTTGCAGAGATTGAGGGAAACGGTGTTGTTTCATCTAGAGATTATCTAGTGCCTCATGCAGAGGAAGGAGGAGCTCTTGCTCCAAGTAGAGGGATGCTTGCATCTTTGCAAGGAAGTCCTCAGGATCTCATGTGTGGAGATCAAGGCACAACTCATGTGCCATTGTTGAGGAGGTGTGAAACCATGGAGACACAAGGAGGAGGTAGGGAGAAGACCCAACATCATGAGATGAGGAGTACACATCCCTATTCATTTCTGGAGGTTGTTACACCTAGGAGGGAGATTGGAATGCGCAGTGAGGGCATGGACATATTTTTCCACTCATATATACATTCATCTCTTGATGATGATGTCTCATTGCATGGAGACATTTTTTCGGGGAGACCACTGGATCAGCAGAGGAGGATGGATGCTTCACCAGTTGAGGCACCACTCAGTGATTTTAGAGTGGGAACCCTGGGAGAGCTTGATACAAGGCTAGGAGTCTTGGGTAGACTCAAGGAGAGAGGGAGTATTCTCCCAACATCATCATTACCCACTTCCATTTCAGATTCTGCGTTGTGGCAGAAGCAGCAGAGGAAGGACAGCAGCCTTCCAACTTGCATCTTTGGCATGAGAGATGTCAAAGAGGAGGATGACCATATGACAAATGTTCTTCATGGGAGATCATCAGCACTGTCACTATGGAGGATAGATCCATACTGGAAATCCTGGCTATTGGTGTATTATTCCAAGGATCTTTTTACTTGTATGATATTGGATGGACAGTTGCTTGAGGAGGAGTATTTAGTCAGAGATGGGTTCATCTTCTATCATGGTAGAATAGTCTTTCCTAGAGCTTCCAATCTCAAGGAGAAGTTGCTACAAGTAGCTCAGGAGGATTTCCTTTTCAGCCCCACTTATTATATGAGAGCATACCGTACCATCATGGAGGGGTATTTTTTGGAGGGCTTTGAGGAAAAGATATATCAACATATGAGGAGATGCATGGATCAGGTGCAAATGGAGGAGATACATAAATCTTTGGGAGAGTTAGCACAGCCACCTCTTTTCTCTTTGAGGATGAGAGGAGACTCATCCATGAGCCACTCCATTTATATGAGCAGAAAATATGGTAAGGGTATTCATTGTTTTTTACATGATTATCTATACAATGTATATATGCATCCCTTAAGCATACATGTGCAGGACGATGCTCCAAGGAGGAGCATTCTTTTTTCTAGACCACATGGTTTAGATGAGGCCATAAGCATGATTGATGGCCATTCCCTAGGAGGACTTGGGGAAGATATGTGTTATGGAGGACATGCTCATTGTACACCTTACATCATTCACTTCCTCCATACTTATGAGGAGACTGGAGCAACAGGCAAGTGGTTGAGAAGCCACTCATTTTATCAGTCTCTATTGCAGTTGAGGGTAAAGCTGTGTTGGTTGCACTTGAGGGACCATTGTCCTTCTCATTTGTTGCATATGGCAGCAAGCATGATTCTCATTTTTGCTCCTTATGGTTCTATTGTTTCTGTCTTTATGAGGAGCATGCTTGGGAGAGAGACACATTGGGTGAATGTGTCCTTTGAGGGAGAAATTCCTCACACTTTTTGCACTACATATTCTAAGGGGAACATGGGAGATGGTATGGCCACTAGAGAAACACATTTTTTTCCATATGAGGTCAGCCATATGATGGATATGATGCCATATGATGATGACTTCCAACTCATCATATATGGAGATATTTGGGCTAGCATGATTTGCAGCATTCGGGGAGAGGTCTTTGGAGATCTAGTCCTCATCTTACCACTTGAGGGAAACCTTATTGCATCCCAGGATCAGCAGAAACTCTACACTTATCTTAAGTGGAGAGGAGGACAGCGTGGAGTAGACTATTTTGTCTACCATGTGTAGATTTTCATCCCACCTACTTTGCCGGAGCCAAAGGTGGATGACAGTTTTCAGGAGTTTCCTAGTTGGGAGGTGACTCACTTTGCATGGCTTATAGCTTAGGGATGGATGATCCATATGGGAGAGATAATTCCCATTAGATTTCAGATCCCATTCCTCAAAGGGACCTCTAGACATCACTTTGTTATCCTCTTGAGTATTTCACCTTTACATGATGATGGCTTGATAGCTGACTTACATGCTAAGGAGGAGCAATGTGGAGGCTTGATTGATGAGATAGCATCACTTCACTTGGAGGAGATCATTATACATGGATGCTACAGGGAGAGGAGGAGAAAATAATTCATTCTATCATTTTACTTTCTTGAGGACAAGCAATCTTTGAGAGGGGAGGACTGCAATATTCCAAAATTTGCAAGCAGCAAATTGGAATATTATTTTTTTCTTATATCATCTAGGAGGTGAATAAAGGGGTACAATTCCCATGAGTAGGAATAAAATCCCTCATAGTGTGAAAGGGATCAATGGAGCAGCTTTATTTTGCACCTTCCAATGTGAAATGGGGCAAATGCATGAGGACAAGGTCAAGTTTGACCAAGTCAACAGCGCTACCTAAGAGGTGTAGCTTTCTTAGGAAGATAGCGCAGTTTGAGAGGGAGAAAGATTCTTTGTGGGAGAAACCCTAATATGTGGGGTCCAAGGCAAAGAGACATTCATTTGCATAAAAGGAGGAAGAGGCAGCCATAGTGAGATATCTTTTGAGCATTTGATCATTTGTCTTATTATACTATTTGCAGTCTCCGGTTGTTTAGCTAAGTTGCAGTGTTGTTTAGCATGAGGGATTCTTGTTTAGGAATTATTCTCCTTCTTGAGAGGCCTCTTGAAGGATTTCACTTCATTTCTCCACATCTTGGCTCAAGGCCAAAGCCACTACCATCAGTCACTGCATTATTTCTGCTGAAGTATAAGGTAGTGTTACTGGGTGTTGCAGTGGAGGGTTCCACAACACCTTTCCTTGCCTCATATTTTAGAGGAGGGAGCTCCTATTCCTCCGAGAGGTTAGTGAAGGAGGTTTCTAAGCTGATTTCATATCTTTGGCACCAGGCCAAGCATCTCCTATCTCCTACAGTGTAGTCCAGCTCCTTGACTGCGTTATTTTTTAGCATATTTGCAGTGGGTGATTGTACCACTATTTTGGAGGGTGAGATCTTCAGGGATTGGATTAGCCTTTCACCTGAGAGATCCATTGGATGAGATATATTAATCATTTGTAGCATCATCAGCCATCTTCATCCATTTCCATTTTCTGAGTTGCAGCTGCTACCCAACAACTCCGGCATTTCTGCAAATTTTCCATTTGTACATGTATTGCAGCCAATCCTTCTAGGGATTGTTGTACCACTGTTTTCAGGGGTTGAGAACTTTCTCCCCCACATTTCTTGAGCTATTATTGTCATATCATTTTATTTTCATTTTATATGTTGCAGTTTCTCCTATAGACAGTGTTTTCATAGCCTGGTTTATACCTATATAGCAAAGTTCTTCATTTCCGTGTACATGTGTTGCTGAGGCTTACATTGCTTTGCTTGAGTGATTGTTTCCTCAAGGAATTGTACTCTTTTACTACTTTATTATAAATTTTTTGGCTATCCATATATTCATGTGTTCATGGCTATAAAATAATTTTGTTATTCCATTACATGTGCTTACATTTGTGCAGTCCCTCATCAAGCATTTTTTGAGGACAACTAGGTGTGGGATATCTGTTTAACCCACCTAGAAGGATTTCTCTGGAGCCTCCTCTTGGATTTAGGACATAAATACATTGATCTAAGGGATCCAGGTCCAGGTTTCAAATCCTATAGTAGCCATTTCTAGAAAATTCATTTTCCTGCCATGCCTTGCTAGTTGTTCCAGATTTGGGATATTACATATTGCCTCCATGACAACATCAACTCCGTCAAGGGGGGCAGTTCTCCCATCATTAGGGATGTCATCGATGACACCTATCTCATCGACGCCTTTTGTTACATCTGTCCCTACTAGGCCTACTGTCTGTGTGGCTTCTTTGGCACCAGTTGTCACCGCTCAGTTGTCAGGAGTTTCAACTTCGGTAGAGACTTCAATTTCCATGGAAATCCCTAACGGCCTTTATTTCAAGGAGTATCGGCTGGATGTTCAGCAGCAAAGCTCCCAGACTAATCAATCCCATAAAGATCCTAATCGTCCTTATTTTTATCATTATGGTGCATATGGTACCCCGATTTATTCACTTCTTTTCCAATATGATGAGCACGGCAACCCCATCTATTTGCCTGCTCCTGAGGCTTATCAGTTCATTAACGGTTTTATACCTACCTTGCCTGGGCAACCTTCTGACCAACAAGGACAACCCTTTCAGGGACAATCTTTGGTTCAACAAGGGTATGCTTTCGGCCCACAAGGACAACACTTTCAGGGACAACCTTCGGCCCAGCAAGGGTATGCGTATGACCCACAAAGGAAACCCTTACAGGGACAACCTTCAATCCAGCAGGGATTGTTTTACGGCCCGCAAGGGCAGCCTTACAATCCTCAAGGTCAACCTTTACAAGCTCAGCCTGTGGTCCAGCCAGGGCAACCTCAAGGACCAGCTGGGCAACCGATATATCAACCTAGACCTTTATATGGTCCTAGGGGGAAAATCCATCCATCTCAACCTTTGGTGCAACCTCAACAGCCATATCTTCCAATTGGTCCAAATGTTGCACAGCCAGGACCATCTTATGGTCCTGCTCCAGGCCAACCTGGTTATCAGGCACAACCTGGCCCACCGTAGCCATCAGGCCAACCTGCTCCGCAGGGGCAGCCTAGTGGCTCTCATCAGTCAGGTCAGCCTGCTCAGCCAGCCCAACCTACATATCCCATTAACCCTACTCAGCCACCCCTCTACTCTATGCCGCAGCTAAATCAACCTCTGCGCCTGACATATCCAGCTCAACAGGGCCCCACTTATCAACAGCCCATTCGACCCCAAAGCGGTTATGACCCTCAAGGTCAATATCAAATAGTATACAACCCGCCTCAAGGTTTTTTTTATTACCCTCAACTTCCAGGCTATACTTATGCTCCGCAGCAAAATCCTTATGCTGCTCAAACGGGACCTTCATAGACTCAGAATTAGTATCTTGGTCTTCAACCCCCGTATCCTAGTCCTCAACCACCATATCAATCGAATTATCTGGCTTATACACCTTATGGTCTGAATCCTCTGGGACAGAACCAATGGGGGCAGATTTATACTCAACCAGGATGGAGTATGGGTATGGGTCCTTATCGAGGACCTGCTATGCCTTTTAACCCTCAATTACCTTTTCTTTCCATGTTGGAGTTACCGAATGTGTCCAAATTGACCAATGATCCCATTCTTCATAATCCTTATTGGCCTCTGGTTCCAAAAAAGGTTCCAGGTGATTTTCCCAAGTTTGAGGGAAAATCTGGAGAAGACCCCCAAGCACACATCATGACATACCATTTATGGTGTTCTTCCACTTCTTGGGTGGATGACTCTGTCTGACTCCGTCTCTTCCAGCACACTCTCTTCAGAGCTGCTACTAAGTGGTATATTGAACTATCTCGTGGCATCTTTCAAGATTTCAACAATCTCACTATGGCATTCCTTACCCATTTCCAGTTACCAGTTTGTTATGAAGCTAGGACGCATCTCCTAACATCCTTGAAACAGGATCGGGCTACCCATATCTCGGACCAGATTCATGAATGGAGACGGCATCATCACCTGATCAAGTTCAAAATTATAGATCAGATTCTTACTCATTGGTTCACTACCTCTTTTTTCAATCAGATTACGAAAGACATCGACATGGGGGCATGTGTAACCGAGGAACAAGTCATCGCTCGTGCCCAATACCTTGACTTATTGTACTCTCAATCAAGAATTTTTTATGACATCTTTACTGAGGCTCAATGACCTGGGACCTCTAAATCACTGGCTACCCCATCATTCGACGGTGTTATTGGTTCTGTGTCTGTAATATTCCAAAATCGAGACAGCTCATGAATCATGCACTAAAAACTCAATTCCAGCAACATATGAAATAAAAAAGTGAAATGAACTCTTGAATTCCATATATTAGTCAATATACACTCTAAATCCAATAATAGAGCTGAAACAAATCAAACTAGATGGGTTAAACAGATCTCCCCCACCTAAGATTGCCAAAATGTGTTAAAACCCCAATACTGCAAAATACCGAAGTTGCTGCATAAGGGAATGTGAATTTTAAGAGAGGGTTTACACTTAGAAAATAGGAGAAAAATATATCTACTCATATATTAATCAAATATTCTTTAAGAACTGAGATCTAGTCTCCTTATACAAAATACAAGATAACCCGACAAGGGTTTCTTGTCAAACACTCTGCATACAAGATGGGATATTTAGTAATTTACTGAATCACCACTAAAACACTAAAGTACATGAGTGAATAAGGCTGAAATATGTCTTATCTACTGTATATCCCTCAAGGGCTTCCTCCCATGAAAGGATGAACCTCTCAATCACAAAGAAACACTGCAACGGAGCCACCAAACCATGCACTGAACACTGCCTCCAGAATAATGCATTCCCTAGCTGGAAAAATGCTAGGAATGTATGGGAAATGTGTGGTCTGATACCACAGATCTAAAATCAGCTCTGGAGCTCTCCAAACAGATCCCTCAAGTGGAGGAAACCTTCCTCCAATGAGAAACTAGCTCAGAAATCGGGATTCCAATCCATTCCACTGTTGCACCCAACAACACTGCACAATCTTTGGAAAAAACTACGTTGATGAAGTAGGCTGAAGCTTGGCCTGAAAACCTAATTTTTAATGATGAATACAAACTCTCCTAAGAGGCTCCTCAATTAAACAGGTGGGATTCCCGCTCGAGAACACCCTGTGCTAAACAGCACTGCTACTCTGCTGAACAGCAAGAGGAAGAAAAAGTCTGAGCAGACATGAATAATAATCTAAGACATGAAGAATAATGCTGCCATCCTCTTCCTTATATAAAACATGATTTTTCTTGCCCCTTGGCCTCACTCAATTAGGCCATCTCTATCCAAAGATACATCTCCCTCCAAAATTGCGTTATTCCTCCTTGGATTCCTCCTCCTCCACAATTCAGTTGTTGACTTAGTCAAAGCAGCTTGATTTTATCCCTATTCACACATGGAGGTGTTATATTAAGCTAGAAAGAGTGTCCCCTTTCACACTTGGAGTGTTTTTATCCTCCTTAGGAGACTTGGGCTTTTCTACCCATTTATTCACTGGCTAAAGCTGCTGCTAACTCCAATGTTCCATTTAGCTTTGAGGCTAAAATTTTGGAACATTACAGTCCTCCCCTCCAAAATATTTTCTTGTCCTCAAGAAAATGTATAAGGAGAGAAAAATTTCTCCCCTCTCCCTCATGTGGCCTCCCATCAATAGCCTTCATCACTACATCAAGAGAATCTGCAAATAAACTATAATCCAATGTTTCCTCCCAAGTGTGCAAAACCAAATGGTCCACATCAATCAAAGGTGGAGGGTGTGAATGGAAACTTTCTTGCTATTTCATGGCCTCCACAAAGTAGTAGTGATTATCATCATGGTGAATGATTTCCTCTCTCACCCATGCTATCATCCAAATGAAGTGAGTCACCCTCCAACATGATAACTCATGAAAAGTCTCCTCCACCTTGTGCTCTTGAAATGTAGGTGGGCTAAATAAATGAACATGATAGGAAAGAGGGCCTATCCCACACTGTCCTCCTCTCCACTAATGATAAGTGTAGAGGGTATGTTTATCTTGGGCTGCAACATGATTTCCCTCCAATGGCAAGAAGAATATTGAGTCTCCAAGGACCCTCCCTCCAAATTCATGAGTCATGTCACCCCAAAGCATTCCATACAAGATGAATGGCACATCATCACCACATGGCATCCAAATCAGAAAATGGCTGAAGGTTATGTGCAAGTTTGTATGATACACATGGTCTCTCTAGTGGATGCAGTGTAGTTCTCCCAACTACTGATTCAGAGTATCAAGTGGCAAGTTGTTCTCCATGGAATTTCCAGCTATGCATGTTAACTCATCTACTATAAAGTAGTAAGCAGCAATATAGATCATTTGTATACAATTAACACAATACAACACTTGCCCCAAATCATGTAGATATGGGTTATCAATAATACAAGATTTGGCCCTACAGTGACCATGAAACCCATAAATAATCTTGCTCTCTTGTGGATCAATGCACTTTTTACATATGGTGAGAAAACACAAATACTCAATAGAGTAATCACTAAGCACATTAATGTATTTCTTACCATGCATCATGTGTGAGCTGAAAGTGAGGTCCATGTATAAGTTCCCCCATGAGGATCCCCTCATAAAAATTTGCAAGAAGAAGGGATACATATACTCCTTGGAACACTCCATCAATAAGAACACCCTCTCATGTGTCGGCATTATAGGCCTTAGAAATAAGGCTCCATGACTCCTCCCTTTGACATTCCATATGCCAAATCCATCCACCATCATGCTGCTATGTGAGAAGATTCCCTTCCTACATGGAAGTCTCTCATGATCCTTCAATGCTGAAGGGTAGCCTCATTGCACCATGAATGTGCCTTCCTTCTCTCTGGAAATATCATGAAAATTATGGGAAAATTTCTGCCCAAACTCTCCCAAGTGCAACCACAGCAACAACAACTTTTTCTACTTTCTCATCTCTCACTCATACAATCCATGGAGTAAAATCATGATGGTCAACTTGTATGGTGCCCCAGCAAACAATTCATCCATGAAGTGCCGCCTCAAGTCCTCCAATTGGTTCCTCCCACAGGAAGAGAAAAAGTGTGATGTGGCAATCATGGTTTTCCCATGGTTCCTCCTGAAATGTAAAACATATAAAGTAAGGAGAATCATGCTCCCAATGGACTTCTTCAATCTCAAGCCCACTCTCCAAACAAAGCTCCCCATGAACATGAACATATCAGCAATACACGGAAGAAAGGTACAATAAAAACAAGTTTCCAAATGACAACCAGAGAGTGAATCATAGTTCCACTCATGGAACCAGCGTAATGCATCCTTTGCCTGCATCAACATAAGAAATAACAAGGGCTCTACTAGCCACTTTTTTTCTGCCACAGTCATCTCATAAGATGAAAACATGAAGTTACAATATGGTGCCAATGGTGCACACCAAGAAGTATGTGGCTTTCCCCACAAACCATCAAAAAGATATCCAAAATCAAGGCTACAAGTAGCTACAATTACATCATCATACAATATGCAAGAAGAGATAATTCTTCTTGTTACATCATGTTGCTCAAATAAGGGAAAGAAGTACAAAATAAGATATGAAATGATACCTCCTCCATCATATACTTGAGATCTTGAGTTGAAATGGCTCAACATGAATCTTTCCCTCACCTCTAATGAGTAAGGAAGTGGTTGTGACCTCCTCTTCATCACCATCTGGGCTATGCATCTCTCCATATGCTGATATATGTCATGATGGATGCCCTCCAAAGTGAAATCCTCCATCAAATGGAAATATGCATCAAAGTTCATAGAAGAGAAGTCCTTATGTGCTGCATGTAGCAGCTTCTCCTTGAGACTAGAAGATCCAGTCAAGAAGATCTTTCCATAGGAATAGATGACCACATCATCCACCATGTATCTATCATCTCCATCAAGGTCATCAAGAATCATGCATGCACCAAGATCCTTGGAGTACTCTACCAAGAGTTGAGATCTCCAATAAGGATCAATCCTCCTAAGAGACAGCGCTAGTGATCTAGCATATGAAGCTCTCCTCATGATGCTGCCTACTACTTTGACATCCCCCATGCCAAATTCTTCCTCCAAAATCTTCACCCCTCCAAAATCTAAGAGTGGTGAATCCAAAGACAAGATTTCTTCCATCAACTCCAGATCATGTGGCCTCCCAGGTGGAATGCCTCCATGTAGTGAGACATCAATGTCAAGAGTAGACTGCACAAATGGTTGGGCAACCTTGCCCTTTCCCTTATAGCACAAATCAGTCTACCTCTTCCTTGCATTGGCTCTCTGAAATAAAGAAGGGTTTGTGTCTCTCATCAAGTGATGTTTCTCTTCCTCCCTTCTTCCTCCTTCCAGATGCAATGCTGCAAAATCATGTTGCTCACTGACTATGCTTGGACCTCCATGTATGAGATCCTGGGGAACTTCTTGCAAAGGCACAATAATCCCTCATGTTGGAGCATGTGCTCCTCCTCCCTCTGCATGAGGTACTGGATGTGCTCTAGATGTGACAGCGTTGTTGCCCTCATATTCCTCAATGTGCAAGGGAAACATCTCAATAGTTGGATCCTCCTGTGAAAAGGAGATCCCCATGCCCTCTTGTTCAATAATATTAACTGGAGGTCTTGCTTCTGGAAATGTGTAATGCAAGATGTCAGCTTCTCCCATGGTTTTCTGAAGTGGGGTTTCCTCTATGACATGCAAGGGTTTTGTTTTCTCAAGTTTTCCTTTCTCATGTGTCTTAGGAATTTTTTCACCAAATATTCCCACCAATGTCTCTATGAATCTTGCATAAGTGGAAGTATTTGCATTCTTTAAAGGAAAAGATTCAAAAATCCACCATGCATGAGCCTTACCTCTGAAATGTAGCGCTGCAACTCTGATGGCTTCATCTTCAGAAATATGGTGTAGCTGCAAATAGGAATCTAGCTCCTTCACCCAAGCTCCAGCTGAACATGTAGGTGATCTGGAAAAAGTAGATAGAAGGAATATATCTGCATCATGTTGCTTGCTCTTCTCCACCTAGATCTTGCAAAACTCTTGGAAATTAGTATGATCTCTAAACCTCTCAGTTTGAGATTCATACTCCTGCAACAAATCACTAAGAGTCATCCTCTTAGGCATTCTTCCTCCTCCCATCCATCTCAAGATAGATCTGGGCACTTGAATATGTTGTGCATCATGGTGTGTAGCTGCATGCTCACACTTACCATATGAAAATCTATATTTAGCTCTAGATTCAACCTTCGTTGGAGAACCCATCTCCAATCTCAATTTCTTTAGCTCTCTTTGAAAGCTCTACATAGATTTTGGAAGAAGCTTTGTAAGCTTGTCTTCCTTTATTCCTTCTCATACTAAAGCTTTTTTGCCTTTTTCCATATCTCCTTCCTCGGATAGCTGGATCTCACAGGTTGAGCCATAGATCATGCTCCGATACCACTGTAATATTCCAAAATCGGGACAGCTCATGAATCATGCACTAAAAACGCAATTCCAGCAAAATATGCAATAAAAAAATGAAATGGACTCTTGGATTCAATATATTAGTCAATATACACTCTAAATAAAATAATAGAGCTGAAACAAATCAAACTATATGGGTTAAACAGATATCCCCCACCTAGGATTGCCAAAATGTGTTAAAACCCCAAGACTGCAAAATACCGAAGTTGCTGCGTAAGGGACTGTGCAGTATAAGAGAGGGTTTAAAATCAGAAAATAGGAGAACAATAGATCTACTCATATATTAATCAAATATTCTTTAAGAACTGAGATCTATTCTCCTTATACAAAATACAAGATAACCCGGCAAGGGTTTCTTGTCAAACACTCTGCATACAAGATGGGATATTTAGTAATTTACTGAATCACCACTAAAACACTAAAGTACATGAGTGAATAAGGCTGAAAGATGTCTGATCTGATGTATATCCCTCAAGGGCTTCCTCCCATGAAAGGATGAACCTCTCAATCACAAGGAAACACTGCAACGGAGCCACCAAACCATGCACTGAACACTGCCTCCAGAATAATGCATTCCCTAGCTGGAAAAGAGATGGGAATGTATGGGAAATGTGTGGTCTGATACCAAAAATCTGAAATCAGCTCTGGAGCTCTCCAAACAGATCCCTAAAGTGGAGGAAACCTTCCTCCAATGAGAAACTAGCTCAGAAACCAGGATTCCAATCCCTGCCACTGTTGCACCCAACAACACTGCACAATCTTCGGAAAAAATTGTGTTGATGAAGTAGGCTGAAGCTTGGCCTAAAAACCTAATGTGGAATGATTAATACAAACTCTCCCAAGAGGGTCCTCAAGGAAAGAGGTGGGATTCCCGCTCGGGAACACCCTGTGCTAAACAGCACTGCTACTTTGCTGAACAACAAGAGGAAGAAAAAGTCTGAGCAAACATGAATAATAATCTAAGACATGAAGAGTAATGTTTCCATCCTCTTCCTTATATAAAACATGAGTTTTCTTTCCCTTGGCCCCACCCAATTAGGTCATCTCTATCCAAAGATACATCTCCCTCCAAAACTGTGTTATTCCTCCTTGGATTCCTCCTCCTCCACAACTACGTTGTTGACTTAGTCAAAGCAGCTTGATTTTATCCTTGTTCACACATGGAGGTGTTTTATTAAGCTAGAAAGAGTGTCCCCTTTCACACTTGGAGTGTTTTTATCCTCCTTAGGAGACTTATGGGCTTTTCTACCCATTTATTCACCGGCTAAAGCTACTGCTAAATCTAATGTTCCATTTAGCTTTGAGGCTAAAATTTTGGAACATTACAATGTCTTGGACTTCACGTAAGTCTTCCAATGGGAAGCAGAAATAAAATTCTTCCAATAATTCTACTCCTCAGGCTACCTTGGATTTTGGTAAAACCTCGTAGGTCAACGTTGTTCAGGCCAATCCTGCAAACAAGGCATCCAAGGGGAGAAAGAAGGGCAAAGGCAAGGCCAAAGCCGATGCCCCGAAACCAGAATCGTCTAAACCTCGTGTTGATGATGGTTCACAGTGAAATTCGAAGTATCCCTGTCTGATTTGTGATGCGGAACACTACACTAAGGATTATCCTAGATGATCCGAGGTTAGTCAACTACTCAAAGGCAATAAGGGAACTTCAGAGTTCCTTAAAGAACCTTTCCCATCTCAGCAAACCCAGATGGTCAACAAATCTCTGCCATCTGCATCCTTTGGCTCTCAAGTATTCATGATGAACAATTTTGCACCTGTTTCCATCACTACTCGGTCGAAGGATTATGTCGGATCACACCAGGCAGCCAGGAAATAGGTCGTTGATGGTCCTCCTCCCCCACCTGTCTCTGGTCCTCTTCAAATTTAAAGGCCCAGTGTTGAACCCATTGTACGGCCACCTTCTAAAGGTGTTCTCCAGAAATCTTCTTATAATCCTAACGCCCATGTTGCTCAGCATTATAGTATTGTTGAGGACTTAGCACAGGCACCATCCACGATTTCCATGTTAGAAGTGCTTTAGAGTTCTTCGTCTCAATGAAAATCATTATTATCTGCAATCGGAAATATTGACCTTGCTGATTCTAGCCTTCTCTCTTTCGACTTAGAGAATTTCATCCCCCGACTTCTGCACCAGATTACGCTTGTCATACAATTCAGCATTAACGGTCTCAACATCCATAGAGCCGTTGTGGATGAGGGTGCATATACCTGCATCATGTCATATGCTTGCTGGAAGGCTATTGGCTCTCCAGCCCTGACTTCGTCACCCAATTCCCTTGAGGCATTCAATGGAAGGGAATCAAAACCCTTGGGTGTTCTCGCTAGCTTGTCGATCACACTGCAAGGAAAGACGGTCAACGTTGAAGTAGAATTCATTGATGCCAAACTCAATTACAATCTTCTACTCAATCGCAGTTGGACTCACGCTATGATGTGTGTTCCATCCACCCTCTTTCGACTTCTAAAGTTTCCACACGAGGGAAAAATCATTACTGTCGAAGAGTTGTCATGCTTTACCTTATCTTCCGAGAACAACGTGCCATACGTGGATCAGATTCCTTCTCCCCCTGACAGTGTAAGGCCGGATCTTTTCAAAGATCCCACTCTCATGGGTATATTTCCCCTTCCACCACCAAATACCGTTCAAGTTAATATGGTGTCTCAGTCAGATGACCCATGAATCGTCCCTTTTCCTGAACAGGTTTATTCATTCGGAGATTCGATGTCGCTTAGTCCAATTGAAATCAATTATTGTGAGCTTACAGCTGCATCTACTTCTCCCCCTCCTGAAGGTGCTCCTTTGAGCATGTCTCTCGACATTTATTCTCAATCCCCCTAGCTCGACGATGCGGATTCGCCTGATCCTTTGAAAGAAGTGTTTCCATCCAACGAGGCTATCATGGAAACCATTTCTCTTGAAGATCTACCATGGAGAGATGGGCATCATCGTTCCTCATTTATGTCTGGCCTCGAGGCAATGTCTAACTGTCTTGAGCGTTTTGCATCTCAATTTCCTTCTCCGCCACTTCAAACACCTATTTTGACTCATGAGGTCTTCACTGAAGGTAACTTGGGTAACATTACTCAAACGATGTCTATCAACATTTCCGTGAAACTGGGAATTTTCGAGAACATCCATGTGGGAGTCACTTGCTCTTCCGAGGAAGTCCAAGTGTATACTAGCCTCTTTCACAAATTTTGTGATGTCTTCGCCTGGTCTTACGAAGAGATGCCTGGAATTGACCCCAGTATTGTGCTGCGCGAGATTCCCACCTACCTAGGTGCGAAGCCTGTTCACCAGTGTCTTCATCCAGTGCATCCTCGGAAAGCCGCCGCTATAAAAGCTGAAGTTGAAAAAATTCTCAAAGTGGGTTTCATTTATCTGATTCCTCTGACAGAGTGGGTTTCTAATATTTTTCCTGTGGATAAGAAGCAAGGAGAAATTTGTGTGTATGTTGATTATCATGATATCAATCGGGCATGTCCTAAGGATAACTATGCCACCCCTTTCATCGATCAAATCATTGATGATTGTGTGGGGAGTGAAATTTTTTCCATTATGGACCATTTTTCTGGCTATAATCAGGTCAAAATTCTCCCATCTGATCAACACAAGACCTCTTTTATCTGTCCTTGGGGAAAGTTCATGTATAAGAAACTCCCTTTCAGCTTGAAGAATGCTGGGGCTACGTTCCAGTGTGCCATGTCTTATGCCTTTCATGATATTCGTCATATTTTTCAACCATACCTGGATGACCTTCCGACTCATTCAGCTGTGCGAAAAGACCGCCTATACCATCTCCACCAGATCTTTCTTCATTGTAGATGCTACAACATTCGGCTCAATCTGCATAAATGCATCTCTGCGTCCATTCCGGTAGACTTTTAGGGTTTATCGTATCTAAAGACGGGATTCTCCTTGACCCGCTTAAGGTTGAGGCTATTTTTAATCTCCCCTCCCCATCCTCATTACACCAGCTCTAGAGTCTCCAAGGGAAAGAAAATATCTTACGTCGTTTTATCCCGAAATACGTCGAAGTAGCCAAAGGATTCACACGACTTTTAAAGCAGGACGTCCCTTTCTATTGGGATGAGATTGCTCATCAGTCTTTTGATAGGCTTAAGACGTTGCTTGTCAATGCTCCTCTATTACGTCCTCTGAATTACCATCGTTATTTCACCCTCTATTTGGCTGCCACCTTCAGTACGATCACCATGGTTTTGGTTCAAGATGATGATGATGATACCGAGCATGTCGTTTACTAATTGTCTCGGAACCTTCTTGACCCTGAAACATGTTACGCACATGTCGAGAAGTTAGCATTGGCTGTGGTCCAGGTCGTCCAACATTTTTGTCATTATATCCTTTTACGCACGGAGACCATGATTTCTGATTGTAACCCCATGACATATATTCTGTCTCGGTAGTTGCTGGGGGAAAAATACTCGAAGTGGATTGTAATCCTCCAAGAGTTTTATTTGGAGTTTATTACTACCAAATCGAAGAAATCACTTGTTTTCGCTGATTTAATTTGTTTTCTCCCCCCCAACTCTGCCCCTTCTCATTCTGAAGATCATATTCCGGACGAAACTCTTTTCTTGATTAGCACCCTCAATCCGTGGTACAGTGATATCATCGTGTATCTCCAAACTTCTACTTTCAGGTCTGAGTTAACAAAATATGCCCGATGCCGCGTTCGGCATCAGTTGCAACCTTATCGTATTGTCGGAGATACCCTCTATCGTGTTGGAGTTGATTCTGTACTCCACCGATGTCTGACCCTCGAGGAAGCGGAGAAAGTTTTAAATGAATGCCACAATGGCACTTTTGGTGGTCACATGTCTGGTTATGCCACTACACAAAAGATCCTTCATGCTGGCTATTTTTGGCTGTCCATTTTTAAAGATTGCATTGTCGCAGTACGCAAATGTCATGCATGCCAGATATATCAATGCAAAATGTGTGAGCCACCTGTTCCTTTACACCATGTCATTACCATTGGTCCTTTTTCAAAATGGGGCATCGATTTTATGACGTGTAACCCTCATTTGACCGGGGGGCATGCCTATATTATCGTCATCGTCGATTATTTTACAAAATGGGCCGAAGCAATGCCTACACTAGCTACAGATGGTAAGACAGTGGTGCAATTCATATTCAATCATGTTATTGCTCAGTTTGGTGTCCCTCAAGCCATCGTTATCGATCATGGTTCTCAATTTCAGGGCTATATGATGGCGGAGTTGACGTCTAAGTTAGTCTGCGTCACGACAGCTCAACGCCTTATTACCCTCAAGCTAATGGCCAAGTTGAAGTTGTAAACAAAGTCCTTGTTACAATGCTTCAACGAACAATTGGGATCCATAAATCAAATTTGCATCTCATGTTGTTTTCAGCTCTATGGGCTTACCGAACATCGATTAAGAGTGCAACTGGATTTACCCCATTTCAGTTGGTATACAGTTTGGAAGCCACTCTTCTGATTGAATGTGAAATCCATTCACTCAAAATAGTTGTGGAATTACTACCTAATACTTCGCCTGAAGAAGAGCGTCTCCTCTACTTCGAGAGATTGGATGAAACTCATAGCTTAGATGCCTTGGTCATCGAAGCACAGAAGAAGCGAGTCAAAGCTCATTTTGACGAAACAGTTTCCCCTCGTTCTTTTATCAAAGGCGACCACATTCTCCTATACGACCAAGCTCATGACAAGCTGGGGGCAGGTAAATTCTAACCCATGTGGCATGGGCCCTACATCGTCAAATGCGTGTTACAAAATGGGGCTTATGAGCTTATTGATTATGAAGGTTGTCCCTTAGCACAGCCCAGAAATGGGTTGTACCTAAAAAAAGTATTATGCTTGAGTCATTCATGCATGATATGTGTACATAGGTGATTTTTTCATTTTTGTGCATGCTTTGGTTTGATGTACTTAGTGATATTTTTTCTACTTATTGGGTTTTGTTTGTTATGCAGATGTCTATTTCCCCTTACGTCGGTTTCGCGGATGGTGCTTCCCGTAGTTCCAGGAACTTGTCATCGGTAGCCTGGGTAATTTATGATCTTTTTGGTGAGTTGATTAACTTACAAGGTATTTTTCTAGAGCCAACTACAAACAATGTAGTTTAATATAGTGTTGTTTTGGAACTATTAACCGAGGCAGTTAAGCTCGGCATATGCGCATTGCTTGTGAATTTGGATTCGCAACTTGTTGTGCTTCAACTTAATGGTCATTATTCGGTTCGAAACCCATGCATTTTGAGATTGTATTTGTGTATTAATTTACTTGAAAGACATTTTGATTTCATTACATATCAACATATACCAAGACAAATGAATAAATTAACTGATGCAATAGCTAACATTGTGCTAGACAGAAATTTTCACAATTTATAAAGCATCATCATAGGTAAATAGACCCATGTATAACATAGATGTGTATATATATATCGACCGTTTGCAACGTGTGCATCATAAAACCCAAAAAATATATATGTTTGTTTGAGTTACACGCGAGACAACATGTCTCTCAAAAATGTGCGGAAATAGAAGCCTAACTGCCTAATCGGCGCAGTTCTCATGATAGCACGTCACCGCCCATACCAACCACCTCAGCAAGTGGTGGATATGACTCGACACCCCTACAGTGTGCCTCTAATAGGCCCAAGGCACATCATCCAAGAAAGCATTTTCTAGGATCCCACGGGCGATCCCCTCCAGGTTCTGTACTTTCTCTTCCTCGCCACCCTCACCATGAGGATTGAAATCGTGAGGAACTCGCCTTGCTATCAGTGACATACCTGTAGGACGTTCTGGGCCAACATCTACATATGTACAATAGTAACTATCAGAACATGTATATATACCCAAAAATTATAAACTCATGAAAATAAAAAATGAGTCTCACCTAGCTCTTCGTCCCAATCCTATCCCTCCAAGCGGGAAGTCTGGATCACTGGTAAAGTATGTGCCGGCATAGGGCCAATCCTCCACAACAATTAGTTGTCGTCAGATCCAATCAAAAAACTCTGGCCTCCAGGACATCTGTTGGCCACCCCCTGCTCTAGGCATCAATGCAGCCCATCAGGCCATTCGTGGCTCTCTAGGTGGTGGCATCGGGACAATAACCTCCTGACGTTGGAATATGGGTAATTGTTCCAAGAATAATGGTACCAGAAAGGATTTGTACCCAAAATTATTTAGTTTGGTCTTCTTGCACTTAGTGAGTTGTCATTTGATGTTGATGGTCACGACCTCGACCCAGTTGAAGAGAGTCGGGTTCATACACTCTGAGGCAAGGAGTAGTTGTGTCTTTGTGGCCTCATGTGGTGCTTGCGATCCTGCATCCCATGTGAATGGTGTGTAGCACTACTCTTAGCTCCAAATCATGGATGGTTTGGATGTCCACTTTGCCACTCCCTGTTCCTTTTCGTGCCCCTCGGCACACCCTGTCAATTACCATTGCCATGCTTTCCCCGGAAAGACGGGTACCGGTCAAGATAGGGAATGCACCCCTACATGACAACCCAGTGATAAAATACACATCAGAGACTTCGAGTTCAAGCTCTTGATCCCGAAGCACAAACTTTTCTTGATCTTCATCCCAAATTCTTATCAAATATTGAAGCAATTCGGGCTGAGCTTGAAGGCACGGTGTCAAGAAGAATTTATTTAGCCCACAATTTCTAAGGGCGTTCATGCATTGTTAATTTTCCATGGCCTGTTCATCCTCCTCACTATGTTCTCTCTCTTTCCACTCAATTACCATCTTTTCTGCTTGGTACCTACATGCATTGTTCATATGAACATTGTAAGTCTCCTTAGGCATCAAAATTTGTAATCAAATGGTTGCATTTTCTTAAAATTGAGGCAGATTTTGGGTTGTGTGGTTGGCGCGATTGTCTTGCTAATAGTCACACCACTGGGCATGACCCCTGTGTAAAAAAGGGCTGATTGGCACGGATCCATGCCCGAAACCCACGCCAACCGCAATGCCCTAGATTTTACAAATCCTCCCCTAAGGGATTTAAAATGACAATTAAAGGTAATAAAATTTAGTTCAAAAAATGGCAAATGGTGTCGGCTCTTACCTGAAACTGATGGAATCTAGATTGGTTCACTGGATTGCTCGCAATCGTCGCCACAAGATCACAAGGAAAACGGGTCACTGTTGCTCTGCAAAGAGGTAAAAGTGAAAAGTAAATAATTTTTACCACTTATGGTCTTTTATAACTTTTTGAAATCTTAAATTAGGTTTTAAAACATATTTGTCGATTATTTTATCATATTATTCTTGAGGAATATGTTTTACACGCGTCTTTTTGTGCAGCAACAGGTTTTCACATGGTTATGATGAAGAAACGAGTTGTATTTTGTAATTTTTCGGACTCGGTAAAAACACGAAAAAGTCACTACTGGAGTCACCTTTCAGCTCTTTTCTGACTCTCTAAAACTGAAAAGATTTCCGAGTCTCTTGTCGTTTTGAAATCGTTAAATTGGCTGCGAAATGATATTTACCCAGTATACCTTTAGCCCTTTTTCGGGCTGGGATAGATTAATTACGAAAAAGGAATACCTTAGCCTATTGCGACTAAGAGGTTCTCTCGGACATCGTTTTCTACCTTTTCAGATCTGAGAGACTACTTACGAAAAGGGACTACTGGAGTTTTCTTTTCTGATTTCTTTTCAAACTCTGTAAACATTAAAATATGCTGAGTTCTCCCTTTTTCAGACTCATTAAAACTGATGACATCAGACTCCGTTGTCATGACGTTACTCGAGTTCCTCCTTCCTAGGGCTCGTAAAATGTACTAGGTTGGATTTTTTTGAAGGAAAAACTTACATCGCAAGCATATGCTATCCCCTTCAAGCTTATTTACAAAAATAATTGGGGTACTCACTAGAAATGGTGGGGGAAAATGGAACCAAATTGTAGTTCTGTTGGCAGTATGTCGCTCTTGAACATGGCACTTGTCTGCATTCGTGTCAGGTTGGGGACATCTCATCTCAGTATTTGTTTGCCTCCATGGGTTTGGGTAATCTCTTTTGACCACTCATTTTCTCTTTGCCTCGTCACCATGACCTCAGATCCCTTAATGTCAAATGCTGCCAAATCCAATGTCGTGTCGCCGATATGTTCAAGAGAAGTTTTCCTCTGAATTTTTCAACCTCCCTTTGATTCTCTGTTGGTCTTGATTCACAAACATTATATTCCTCTGTCTCATGTCGATGATGTGGGAAACATTTTGGCCCACCTTTGATCAAGGTCACTTCCTGTCGACTCTAGCTCATTATTCAAGAATTTGATCTAGAGTCTCCCTTCAGGTACCTTAGAGCCTGCATGCCTCAATGGCAGGTTCTTCGCATTCAACATAAGTTCCACATCATTGGCCTTCGATCAACTGACTCTGCGGGTGTTTGACGTCAAATCACTATTCACATTCCGTGGATTGTACCTTTTGTACCTTGAGAGCCATGGTCATTATTGGTGGTTTCTCGCGTGTCTGTTAACAGCTTTCATCATTGGCTTGTAATCAAATGATTTTCTTGCATGTTCGACTTTAGCTCACATATTCGCATGCTTGAATTTGTACTTTGTTCGAGCGAGATGGAGCGCAAGACCCTAGGTTTTGTCTGATGAAATCAGGGCTGCAGGTTCTTTGTGGATTACTATGACTTATGATGTGACTCTTTTGATTGGATGGTTGTGACCATACCTAAGTCTTTTATTGATCCATACTATTGGATGGTTGTGTCCATACCTCGGATCTCATTGTTTATGTACTCTATTATGGATGGCTGCACCCATGCCACATGTCATGTATCATATGTATTAGTTGTATTCTTACTTGCAGGTTTTCTGACAGCAGTGTTTGGGTCGAACGCATTCTCATAAAGCATTTCACCCCTCCCTCTCTCTCGGACCTTATGCTTTAGGGGGCATCTGTTACACAACATTTTTTCATGGTCCCTGCAATCCCTCACCTTGCATATTGGAGGGTCTTTCCCGTGACCTGTGAGCAATGTCATAATCTACAAATACCTTCTTTTCATCCTTCTACATAGGACATCATTTATCCTATTGAAAATTTCCTCAAAAATCCCACAAAAATATGTTTTGGCCTTGGCACGGGTAGCCAGTTCACCCCTCACACCAATAGGGAGGATGTACACTAGAGCCCGCGCCACCTGGAGCACTGTCTCTTTTTTTTGCCCGCACCAGCGTTTTTGGGATTTTTTTTTAATAAATTAGAGGTGGAAGTTTCCTTTAACCACCTCAGGGATGAGTCACACGAAGTGGTTAAACTTTATAAGGCATGGATCTCTTCCTTTAAGTAGTGGTTTTTACCTCCCATGGAACATTATTTGAAGATAGGACTCCCCTCCATGATTATAGGGATCCTAAACTCTCCTTATCCCTCTATATAAATAGGCCTTCTCCCTTTACAAAAGCTATTTGAACATATAGCCAAGAAGCTGAACTTGGAGAAGAGAAACTATAGCTGACTAATCGCTATCGAGAAGGTAGAAGCAAGGAGAATTTCATAGAGAGAGCCCCGTTCGAATTCCCGACAAGCCTTTGTGAGACACGCTCCGCTGGAACCCCATTGGAGGAGACCGCAACGTCGAAGCTTGGTTGTACTCTTCCTTCCTTTCATTAATATACTTGACTATGGTATTGGTTCCATCATTCTGTTATGTTTATTGATGCAATTGATTTAGTCTTCTTCAACTAACTGATAGTTACGAATGTGAAATAGTAAGTTGTATATCATCTTTGTTTCTTATGTATGTGCAAGTACCTAAGCATGAGAATGAGAAGATCGTGATCTGTCAAACTAGGAGCGAGAGGCAGCCACTCTTTTCAATGACACAATAGCGTAGGACCTCTGGTAAGTTATCTATCGAGTCTTCGTCCATTCGTTAACTAAGAATCGATGTTATAGCATGTCTTTTTTGTGGCTAGACCCACTCTATGGCTAGTGGGATTGCCTTTGTCCAGAGAGGGGATTTACCTCACCAACACCAACCAAGCCCTCTCTTGACTACAAGATCTTGACCAAGTTATGGTTACTACAACTAGACTATGTTGTTGAATTTTGTAGCTTGGGAGGTACTCCACAAGCCTAGTGAATTGGGTTTTTGTGAGTTTGGTCACAAAAGGCTTTATGGGAAAAGAAACCAAGAAAAGGGATTTTGGACCCAAGATATGATTTAAAATATAAAATAAAATTAAAAAGGAAAATTAATATTTCCTCAGGTCTAAGTGGATAAAACGCATAAGTTCCAGAGGGTTCCTAATAGGCCTAGGAAAAAATATTTGAGACCTTATGATGAAGGAAATAAAATCAAGTGAGAAGGAGCTCATTTGATCAAGGGGGAGAAGAGAGATGTAGTCCTAAAGTAGGTCGAGCAAGAGGGTCGAGTAAGGGTTGCTAAAGGGAGGCAATGATCATCCTCCAAGAGCAAGATCATCATGTGAGGGTTCACAAGAAGGTTGCATACCTTAATGGTCGATTCAAGCTAGGAAGTAGGATGGCATATTTTTGGTTCTCTTATGGCAGATCAAGCTTAAGAGAGGTTTCTCATGAGAATCTGTGCATGTGATTTCAATGGTGTCTTTGTGTGAAGGCTGCATCAAATTATGAAATTTTGAAATTTTCAACAAGAAACATTGAAATTGGAACCAAAAAGGGCAAAAAAAATTGCACCCACACTAGTGAGGAATTTTGATGCACAAGGAGTGAGGAATGTGGGGTGTCTAATTTATTTTTCCCTTAAATAAATTGGACAATAAATTGTAATTTCATCTCATAACAACTTGTGTCAGTTAACTAAGTCATGATGACTGAGTTAGCTCAAGAAATTCAAGTTGAGGGTCTAAGATGAGGCATGTAGAGGTATTAATCTAATAATTTTGGAGTAGTTGCAGTTGATGCATTAGTGGGGTGCATGCATGAATTAGTTAACTCAATTAAATGAGTTAAAATTAGTTTAAATAGTTCTAACTAAGTGATGATCTAGTGAGAGGTCAGCTAGTGAATTAAATTATATTTAATTCACAATAAGTGATCAATCAGATAACTGATAATTCACTATTAATAGTTGCATGCATGTCAGTTCCAAGGAAGACCCAGTTGAGACAAAGGTTAAAGGGAACATAACTATCAATTGTATTTATACAAAATTTCCCATGTGAAATTATAAATTCATTTGGATTCCATGATGTATTGCGCAATCAAGGAAGACATATTTTCATAATTAATAGGGAGCTAATTCCCTAGGAATTGCATGAGTAAGGCAGGCTAAAGGAAGGATGAGAATGGGCTAAGTACTAGATTGATTTTGCCTAGATCAGTGGGAGAAAATTGGCAGAGTGTTGGAGAATCTCAAGAGAGATTAACATTGTATTGTTTCATGATTCCTTGACTTAATACACAATAGAGATAGATCGGTTTTGAGCAGCTGCTTTCCCCAAATACATTTGTGTTGTGCGATTGATAATTTATTTCTGTTACTTATATGTGATTATGCGATCGTGTTTTGTTTCCGAAAAGGAAGGATTTAATATCTTGCTTTAGTACATTACAAGCTCAGATTGAATCTTGTTGGTTAGATTTTATACATGGTATCAGAGCAGGAATTTTTTGGGTGGTGAGTTTGCAGAGAATATCTGAATATTTTGGTGTAAAATTTTCAAAAGAGAAAATAGCATATTTGGATTCCTTGCTAAAAACTACCCAAATGGAAAATAAATTCGGAGCTCGGATGAGGGAGATATCGTCGATTTAAAATCAACTCTTTTTAGAAACTTTTGTAATGGCGAGACAATTACAATGTGCGCAAGTCAAGAACTTATATGCACTTGAGGTACCATATGCATGCAAATATTTGAGGAGCAAAGCAGAGATTAGAGACTTGGATATTGAGAGAGAGTAAAAATTACCTCTCAACATGTAGTCTTAGAAGTAGTCTTAGAATGTTGTGGAGCAGCCACAATTGGAGAAGCAGAGAAGAGACCGAGTGGAAGCATCCACTCAAGCAGAGACCTCCATGAGGGGGAAATTTCGATCAAGATGGGCAAAGGGAGCACATGTAGCCATACCTCCAGGTGAAAGTTGCGGTGGTGTGTAGACATAATCCCAAGATAAGAAATTTGGGCATGGTCCATTGAGATGGTGTGTGTCATGGATCGAACCTTGCTATGAGGAGTCCACAGTACAATAGTAACAGGAAGGATCATTTAGATTGATGCAGTTAGATGTCAGGAAGACACAAATCATAGTGACAGATATCAGATATTGGAGCGTAGATCAGAGTTGGAAACAATGCAAAGGTCATGGATGCAAATTTTAGCAACAGCGCAGAGAGTACAGTCGACAGGTGTAGTAGCTAGTAGCAGTCAGAAGACTTCGATGACAAATTAATTATAATGATTTAGTTGTTCGAAGGCTATTCAGTTTCAGGCTTTGCAGGTGAAAACAACACTAGATAAGTGTTTCATGAAAAATTCCAAAGGTATCGGATCAGGATAGATTGAATTCATTTCTTGTTCTGAGGGAGTGTTGAAATTTTCAACAAGAAACAATGAAACTGGAAACTAGAAGGAAAAAAAAAATGCACCCAAACTGGTGAGGAATTTTGATGTACTAGGAGTGTGGAATGCAAGGTGTCTAATTTATGTTTCCCTTAAATAAATTGGACAATAAATTGTTATTTCATCTCATAGCAACTTGGGTTACTTAACTAAGTCATGATGATTGAGTTAGCTCAAGAAATTCGAGTTGAGCTGATCGAGGTCGATATTGGTTGCCACCTACCTATTCCACTTGGGCCCTTGCCATTTCCTCTTTTAGTTTTTTAGTTTCCTTAATTTCTTTCTCTTTCTTAAATTTGATTGTGCGATCGTGTTTTGTTTCCTCAAATTGTAGGAAGGATTCAGTATCTTGTTTTAGTACATTACAAGATCATATTGAATCCCGTTGGTTATATTTTCTACATGAAATAGAAGAGAGGGATTATACTATCTTGTCTTGTGGCGGTTAGTAGGCAAAAATCTCTGTGATAAAGACAAACATAAATGAAGGATGGCTTGCACTGTAAATTAGAGCCAGAACAGAAGTTGAAGCGGGCGTAATATTGACTGAGGTAACCCTATTTTGAGAGTCAGCATTGAGATCTGAAGTTCATGTCAATATTTAGTCAAAGAAATGCCCAGAATCTATGGATCCATATGAGCCTAATAGAGTCTCTTATGGAGGCAAGAGTCGTGGTTTTTTGTATAGGTGGATAGGGTTTTTTATACAACAATTAGAAGTACATAAGTATAGTGCCCTAGTTAGGACAATTTCCTAGCATTTTTAGTTCATAATGTATGCCCTTAAGTTTGTGACAAATTTTCATAGAAGAAGAGAGGTTGTGACCCTTACTAAAGTTTATTTCTGCAATATAGACTGCAAATCTAGAAGATGGTTTGCATATTCAGTACGTGTGGAGATAGTGGATCCAAAGGAGGGTGGAACTTGAGGAGAATATTGAGCATGCAAAAGAAATTTTCCATATGAGAATGGATTGACATGCAAAAGAGTTGATTTTGGTGGACTATCCATAGAGTTTTAGAAAAATATATGAAGCAACCTTTAAAAAATTAGTCAATGGACTGTTAGTGGTTGATTTTTTACCCTAGTTCCGTCATATACAGATTGTTAGAAGGATGATAAGAGGGGTAGTTCATATTTGTTCATATATTGGAAAACAAATATCAAATTGTCGACACACAAGAAAAATTATTTTGAGAGGACTCAAACCATTTTTAGGTGGAAGATTCAAAAACCCCTAGATGAAGACAATATTGTGAGCCCTAGATTAGTAAAAAGAATTCACTGTGGTTGGGTAGATTGACGGTTCTTAGGTGACTATCAAAGAAGAGCCCTAACTCTTGTACTTGTGAAGGACAATAAGATTGGTAGAAGGGCAGGTGTATAGGGCCTAAGGATGTGTAGACTTTGAAGGACTAAAGTAGCAGTCAAGTGGTCCAGCCAACTAGCCCTAGTTCACTATATTGTAGAGGATTAATTCAGTGAGAATAAGGGCATCCTCCATAGCCCTAGAGTTCTAATCGTGGAGCCGTAGTATAGAAAAAGTGGGCATACAAAATATTTTTTCACAAATGAAGTTATGAAAACTTGTTACCACTCAAACTAGTAGTGGACCTAAATGGGATTCCTTAGAGGGAAACTGCTAGGACAAGGGCAACGATGGAGGCTTAGTCCATTGTCACAAAAACTAATTCTCCTTGCTCTTCATAATATTTCACTGATGGGAGAAGTCCCGGTCATTTAGTAATTCACTTGTAGAGTATAGGTCAATGAATAGGTGGGAAGTGACCCTAGAAATCATTTCCCTAAGATAGAATAAAGAGTGGGACATGTTTTCCTTTTAAGCAAGGGACTTGATCTTCTAGGGAGAGAGGAGGGGGATTGAAGGGTTGAGGGAGAATAATAAGACTTATGAAGGAAGTTATCAATCCCTAAAATCCTTTGGGAACTCGGATTCCCAAATGGCCCTTGATGAAAGGCCTTTGAAACCAAATGGGACCACACAGGGTCAAGTTGACCCAACCTAGGTTCGGGGATGGAATTTAGCAACCAATGATGTTCCTATCCTGGAAAATGTGAGGGGAATGGATCAGGAAATAGTTTTTAGTTCGATGTGTTGGTGTCCTATTTTTTGATAGTTTGGAAAATCAAAAGACAAGGAAACATCAGAACCAATCTTTAGAGTTACAGGATCTAGTCCTCATGTTCTCAGAGAGGGATCTCTGAAATATTTAGCAAAGATATGTCTTGTTTTCTTGGATATTGGTTTTTAGACTAGTTATTAAGTGCAAGTGTTTGTGTGTTTGTTTGGTTGAATGACACAGTAGAACCTAAAAGGTCTAGGAAAGATAGATATAAAGAGGAAATGTCAGTTTCATTGGGCAATGGAGTCAAAATAAGGTTATGAAAAACTTATCAATGGATATGGCATATCAAAGGGAAAATCTAACTTGGCCGCAGGATCCTTTGGTTTTGGAATGAGATGGACATCAATGATTTGGAAAGAGAAGTTTAATTCTCAACAAAGGGAATTTGAAAACACAACTTGAGCAATAAAGAGGTATTTGATAGACAGGGCTAACCATGAATTCTACAAATCACACTTTAAGCAAATAATGACTTCAAAAAAACTTTTAAAATGAAGTCTAAGATTCGGGTAACACCCTATTTCCTCAAAGATTTTATTTCAAATGACTTAGAAAACATAAAATATTCACTGATAATTACAGTCATAGAAGAGGGAACACCTAAATACATCTATGATCACAACTATTAAGACCTTTAAACTAAATTTTCAAGCAAGGACAAGGGGCAAGATCAGAATAGATCTCCTTGGCTCACTGTAAACAAAGGAACTTCAAAGGGAGACTTCAATAACAGCCTTTAAGTGGCAACAGACAAGCAGGGAGAACCATAAATCATGCTGAAACCAACTATTTCGAACTATTAAAAAAATAAACAAGCATGAAGACTAAAGAGAGAGATTAAAGACTCTAAAATACTTCAGCAGAAGAAAACATAAAACAGTGAAGGATGAACAGGTCTAAGGTGCTTCCAGGAGTCATTTCTTAGCCTAATAATTTATATCCTATTGTAGTAAGAAATTATGGAACAAAATGAAAACAGGAGAAAACATTAAACAGTTCAGAATACTTCACCAACAGCCAAGCTCATGGATCCAATGATAGAGCCTTCTCAAGAACAAGCATGCAACGACATCATCAAGGCTTCCAAGACTTCAATTTCTTCTTCAACTTCAACAAGCTATGTATTTATTTCAGAGAGTTTTAGTATTACAACTAGTAATCAAACAACCAACCAACAATTTCTCATCTTCTACAGAAGTATTTATAGAAGAATGAGGAGGTGAGATCTGATAAAAGATATCCCAGGGAAATTAATACAGACTAGTGACTTCTCGGCCTTTGAGGGGCTCGATGAAGAGGCTTACATATGTGTCCTTTGTATTAAATGTTTTACAATTAAGATTAAAGCTTGGTGGGAGCTTTTATTGACTTTTAGGCTCTGTTTCAGGATGTAATAACTCTGCTGATATTTTCGTCATTAAATTCCTTCAGCAGAATTAATTCTTCGGTTGCGTTGAGGAAAATATCTGATTTTGATCAATAACTTTAGCCTCTATTTGAATGCTTTGAGGCACATGTGGCTTTGTGGTAGCTGGGAGGAATCAATTTGCCTCAGATGTGGTGGTGGAGGCCTTCTATCTGATAAACACTTATGATTTTCTTTTAACTGTGTTTTAATTTGGAGGATTAGGCTTTTGGTAATCAATCTTAGTCGTAATCCACCCAAAATGGTCTTCAATCTTCTATTTTTGTCGTGGTATGTCTTCAACACTGATACTCTTTGTTGATTTCCATTCTGTGTGTCTTGTTGATGTGCAGGTGTGACAGGGGCTCTTATGGAATCAGGGCCCATGACGTGTTGTCAAAACATGGAGTGGATAACCCCCATATGGACATCATTGCATGAACAAAGGCCTGAGGGATCGTCATCCTTGGTCTTCAATTTCTCTTTTAAAAATAACATAAATCCATAAACCTGAAAAACACACAAAAATGTTAAGAAATCCTGCATTATTTTGGTGAGACTGCTTAGGAAGCTTGGCTTGGAGCGTGGCCATCTGATCTGGACACGTGAACGGTCCAGGTCCAATCAGAGGATCGCAATCGACAGGGAAAAACAACTGCACCTAAAAAAAATTGCGATGCAATGTAGCGCGGGCCGTTGATCTGAGGATCAAATCAACGATGGGGAGTGAATCGGAGGGATGGCAAATCGAGGGAAAGTTTTGAGATTGGAATGAATTAGGGTCATCAGATCTGGTAAGACGGGGAGGTAGATCGACGGCTCTTGATTGATCAGGGGATGACTAATCAGGGAGAGGAATAAAGTGCGTCTGATGAAAACTTGCGACGCGATGTAGCGCGGGTCGTTGATCGGCTGTAGATCAATGGTCGATATCGTCTTAAACTTGCACCGGTGAAAAACCCTTATAACATGAAAAAACCCAAAGTTTTTAATATAATACAAATTTTTTATGGTATGGGCGGGACATATAAATATGAAATTGATAGGCGCCTGTTTGCGGGGCCATGGGTTTATGTGGAATGCGATGGGCCCAGGGCTTAATATATATGAGGGCCAATCGCATTGGAACTGTCGGACTTGGTATTTCAATCTAACCATTCTATTTTCCTCCGATGCGATTAGCGCTTTAGGACTTCAACACTTGGTTCTAGCGCTGGGGCACATGGAGGGGAAGTGGTTTAATACTTAGCCCGAGGGGGCTTAAGTTTTCAATAGAAAAGTGTGTTTTTATGGATTTTCAATGGTTTTCAGAGGGATTTTGAGGATTTCGGCAGAGTTAAAAAGGATTTTTAAACTCTGTAAAGAGGTTTTTATGAAGGGGAAAATGGGAAAAAAATGGAAAATAGAAGAATTTCATGGGAATGGAAGGGGTAAAAATGAAGGTTTTTTGAAGTGGAAAAGGGAAAAAGGGTGTTTTGCAGCAGTCTTTCCTCGATGGAATCAACAGAATTTCTGAGTTTAAAATGGAAACAGTAGTGAAGATTTAGACCAAGGGCATGAGGCCTTCAAGAGTCTTCAAGAGATAACAATTTTTAGTAATAAGACTGAAGGCTCCAAAAAATGATTTAGCCATCATTTGATATGACAAATTTTATAGCTGACTAACAGTGGCTCCACATGGGGATGATGCCTTCTTGAAGGTATCAAGAATTTCAGACTTGCATTCTCTGGGGGCTGATCAGTGCCTTATCCATTGGATTTTTTTCTTCATTTTGAAGGGTCTTATTTTTCTCTGAAAGTATTAGCAGCCATGAAAAATAAATGGACTTTCATCAATACCAGCTTCTACCTACCCAATCCTACTGATCTAACATTTTTTCTTCTTTAGAGTGCACTTGGATTGGAAAAATCTCTTACAACATTTTATTCTTTTGAAAGCAAGAAACTAATCTATTTCTATCCTTATTTCTCCATGAACTCAGATTAAACAGTTGAGTTCATATGCTTCTCTACCTAATCTATTAATCTCTTAGGATTAAACAGTCTACCAGATTTTTATTCTCTAAATTCTACAACAGAAATTTAAAAGCATACAAGTTAGGATTGAACAGTCTAACTTGATGCTGGTCTATGGCATAAAAACAAGCTACACATAGACATTATTATTTGCAGAAAATTAAATCAAAATGGTGAAGGCATAAGATCTGAAAGTTTTAAGAACATCCTTCTCTATTCTTCAGCTCCATTTTTACTTTTGTTTGAGTTGCTCTCTTTGTTCAACTGGTTCAGATTTTGAGCTGATTAGAACCAGTTTACATCAGTTTTGACTCAGAAAATAAAAAAGATTTGATTCATCTCTCTTTGTAAACTTAGGTTAAGATTTTGAGCGTGTTTGAACCTTCAATTTCTATCCTAATCTACCTACTAATAAGCCAAGATTAAGTTGTTTGGCAAATCAAATTCACTAACCTATCAGCAGTCAATTTAAAACTAATTAGCCATGATTAGGTTGTATGGATAACTAGAAGTGTGTTTCAGTAGTGGCATTTGGGCTTGCACACTTTCATATTTTGCTTCTCTTTTTTGGTATGGGGTTGTACCTTTATTGTTTTTAAAATCTGCCCTCTTTTCTCTCTTTTACTATTTTTGTATTTTTATTTTTATAACTTTGCATGCAGCGTTCAGACTATGATATTTACAAAAATAAGATGCTTTGAAACTCATTATTCCTGGCAGAAGTAATGCTTTATCATCCTGGCATTGACAGGACCTCCATACAAATCTTCTCCATTCAATTCTTTCAAGAAAAATGCATTGTGACCCCTCTTAGCATGAACAATATAGGGACCTTTCCACAAGTTCTCAAACTTGCCATGTTTTCCCTTCTCTTCTCTTATTGAATCCCATTTAAGAACAACATTTCCAACCTAGAAATTGTTTACCTTAGTCCTCTTGTCAAATAGTTTCTTTACATTTTCTTGGACTAACTGCGTCCTTTCATAGACTTCTTCTCTGGTCTGCTATAAATGGATGGTTTGGTTGATTCTCCTTTGCATATCATTTTCTTCGACCTGCACTTCTTGAAGGAGTTTCATGACTAGAACTCCTAATGAGGTGGGAAAAACTGCATCCATGCCATAGACCAGCTGATAGGGGGACATATTTATTGACTTTTTTGTAGTTAACCTATCAGCCCATAAGGCATGAACCAGCTTACTGTGCCATGACTTCTGATTCTGTTCCAACAGCTTCTTGATGATATTGATAAGGCTTTTTTTGGAGGATTCAGCTAATCCATTTCCTTGGGGATAATAGGCAGTAGAATGGCCCAAGGTAATGTGGTATTTTTAACAGAAATCAACCATTTTGTTGGATTTAAAAGCAACAGCATTATCTGTTATGATTTTTCTGGGACAACCAAATCTGGATAGGATATTTGTTTCAAGGAACTTGATAATGACAGAGTCATTAACATTCCTGGAGGGTATAGCTTCTATCCATTTGGTAAAGAAGTTAGTTACGGTGAGGATCCACTTATGTTGAGCTGAGGAGGATGGGTGAATCTCCCCAATGAAGTCTAAACCCCATTGTTGAAAAGGTGCCTCAACTCTGATAGGAGTAAGGGTAAGGGAAGAAGTTTTGTTTTGCCATCAAAAATTTGACACTTATGGCAAGACATGACCAACTTTTGAGTATCTGGGAAAGGAGTAGGCCAATAGTAACCAAATCTAAGAATTTTGTTTGTTGTGGCCTTCCAGTAGAGGTGTCCTCCACATTCTCCGTCATGCAATTCATGCATGATTTTCCCTGCATCATCTTCAAGTAAACATTTAAGCAAAATTCCAACAGAATTTTTCCAATATAATACCCCATCTAAGATGAAAAAACTCAAATCTTTTTGTTTCAAAAATCTAGCTTTAGTCTTGGACAAAGAAGGAGGGGCATTCAAATATAAAATCACATAAATAATGTCATCATACCAAGGAGAATTCAGAAATGTTCCTTCAATGAAAGGAGCAGTATATTCTTCTATTTCTTCCAACACATCTACCATATTCATGTATAGTGCCTGGAAGTTAGACTCAGCCATAAGTTTCGCTAATCCTTTCCCTTTAACTAGTTTGGTGGGCCTGATTTCTAATTCATACTCAAGAATAGTTGCAATCCATTTTCCCCTTTTACCATCAGGGTCTTGACTTAGAATTTCCTTGACAACAGTGTGTGGAACAAAAGAAATTATGTGAGAGTGTAAAATGTAGACTCTAAAGTCCTTTAAAGCTTTCACTAATGCTAAGGCTTGCTTCTCCATGATATTATATTTGAGAGGAGCATCTTTTAAGGCCCTACTAAAGAATGATATTGGTTGTTCTTGCCCCAAGTCGTTCTTTTGAAGTAACACTGCAGCTATTGTATGTTCAGATGCAAAAGAAAAGATACAAAAGTCTTTGGTGAAATCTAGACTAATCAGGACTGGTGTTCGAGTAAGAGCTTGTTTAACCAGCTCGAATGATTGTTTAGCTGGTAAATTCCATTTTACACCTACATCTTTCTTAAGCATGTTTGTAATGTTTTTTAATAGCTCAGCAAGATTGGGGATAAACCTCCTCAGAAAATTAATCTTTCCAATTAAGGATTGTAACTCTTTGAGGATTCTTGGATGGTTGATCTGCAGTATGCCATCTATCCTTGTAGGGTCTATTTTGATTCCCTCTTCTGAAATTATATGGCCAAGAAGTTTACCTTCTTGGAGACCAAAAAGTGTCTTCTTGGAATTCAATGATAAGCCAAATTTCCTACATTTCTCAAAAACTTTTCTCAAGTGAATCAAATGTTCTTCATCAGTTTTTGAGAAAACGGTTATGTCATCAAGGTAAATGATTATAAAATAGCTAATATCTTCAGTAAATGCTATGTCCATGGCCCTTTGGAAGGTGGCCCCTGCATTCATTAATTCGAAAGGCATTTTGACATACATAAAGGTGCCCCAAGGTGTGGTCAAAGTAGTTTTGATTTGATCACTTGGTAGCACTAACACCTGGTTGTAACCGAAGAACCCATCTAAGAGGGATATCCTTTTTGAACCAACTACCCTTTGAAGTATATGTTCCATCTTGGGTAAGGGGTAGTTGTCTTTTAAAGAGGCTCTATTTAAATTTCTGAAGTCAATACAGAGCCTGATTTCCCCTGTTTTCTTTCTAACAGAAACTAAGTTTGATACCCATTCTGAGTATCTAATGGGTATTATGATCCCAACATCATGCATTTTTTCAATTTCTGCCTTAACTAAAGGTAGTAAGAGAGGGTTTATTCTCCTTAGATTTTGTTTGAAAGGCTTTTGATTTTCTTTAAGAGGGATTTTGGGCTGAATGATGCTGGTAACATATGAATTCAAGTCTTTGTATCCCCAAGAAAAAACATCTCTAAACTCTTTGAACAGCTCTATATATCACAAATTTATGTGAGCTAGGAGAGTGCTGGACAGTTTAATCATCTTGGTTCTGCTAGACTACCTATATTATGTTCTTCTACATTTGCTTCCACAGGCTCGATTCTCGGTTCTTTGGCTACATCGTTAAAATCGAAGAGGTGTTCTAAAGGTGTGAGACCTCTTCGAATTTTATCATTCTTGCATTGTAAAACTTCCAAGTATTCTTGGTCCGCGTTGTCGATCATCTTTGATTCAAAAGGATTCTCATACTGATTTATATCAGCAGAAAATGTCATTTCAACTTCGGGGATTTTTTCAATATACAAACAATTTTCTTTATGGCTGGTTTCTAATATTGGTATGTTGAAATCATTTTCTGATTTAAAAAATCATCTATGTGTTTTTCAGAATCAAACACTTTCCAGTGGTCTTCGTTATCAGGCACTGCAGGCCTGTGTTTTAGCTTTACGCTAAGCTATTCATTTATCTCAGGTATTTTGCAATTGCTGGCATTGAAAGATAGTTCATTTGCTAGCTGATTTAGTGCTCTAGGAATGAAAATAAGTTCATAATTTTAAAAAGTTTTCAATAAATCAAGGGCAGCGTTCCGATATTCCCTAGGCCTTGGATTTCTAGCTGAATATTCTCCTTTGATTTGTCTTATGATAAGTTCAGAATATTCGAAGATCGATATACTTTGGGCTTCTAATTGTTTAAGCAATTGTAAGCCTAGTAGAAGCGCTTCATACTCAATGATATTGTTAGTGCATGGGAAATCTAATTTATACGAAAAACTCTGATTTGTATTTTGAATCCACACACCTGTTCCTGCACTTTTTTTATTACAAGATCCATCAAAGTTTATTGTCCAAATTATATCATACTTATTTTCATTCTCTCGTTGCTGTTGATTTTCAATGTTTTGAATATGATTTGATGGAAGTTCTGATTGTTATGATACATTGATGGGGTCTACGTTTTCCTTATCTTGTTGAGTGATTTCATCTTCGTTGTACAAGATAAAGGAATGTAAACTTGATTGAATATAATAGATTGCAGAGTTGTTTGGTTTATCTATGTTTCTCACCATGTACTTCATGTGATATTCCCTATATAGTCTTCTGTTTTGGTTTAAAATAGGGATGGTGGCATAGGACATGTCCATTTGAAGGCTTCCCTAATGTTTGGCTCCCCATGATATTGATAAGAGCATGCCATACTTAGGGGGAATGTCAACTACAATTATGTCCATTACTAGACTCTTAGCAGGAATTTGAGCTAAGTTAACACATAAGTCTTTGATTAAACCCAAATATTTGACTCTGCTTGAGTCAAAGGAATACAAATCTTTGTATGGTTTAGTAATTTCTAAGCCAAAGCTTTCCATTACTACCTTGGGCATTATATTGTGCGAAGCTCCAGAATCTAACATGATATTATGTAAGATTTTCTCGTGTATGTTCAAGCTAACATAGAAGGGAGGGACAACCCCTTCTTGGTATTTTCCTTCAACTTCTAGGCCAAACAATAACTCAGGCTTGTCATCTGTCAAGTTTAAGGTGTCAGTATCACTTCCTAAATTCAAAGCTTTTAAAACTTAGTTTTTGTAAACCTCTTGGGTTAGTAGTTCAGCTAGGGGGATGGTAATTTCTATCTTTGCAATCTCTCCCTCAAGACTGAAAGGAACCATTGACTTGTTCATATTTACATCTGTCTTTTCAATTAAATTCTTTTCAGCAATTTTGATTTGCTGAACCTTGTTTGGACTGGTAATTGGGACAGTTTTGTTAGGACCGCTAGCTAAAGTGCTAGGGGTACTTTGTTCAACCTTTGGCTGACTGTTTTTCTCTTTGTTTAAATCTGGCTTTTTAGCCAAAATGATAGGTTTTTTTGTTGTCTTATTAGGTTGAGTTTCTATGTTTTTCTTGACAGCAGTACTAGTGTTCTTATCCTTTGAATTGTCTACATTCCCTTTTCTCCTAAGATCATATTGTTTGTGTACCTCCTTGATTGCATTTTCAAACCCCAATCTATAGTCATCATAATCTTCATAGGTGTTTGTACTATGATCAGAGAAGAAACCTTGTTCTTCGTCAGTGAGGAAAACATCATCCCCACTGTCTGATCCAATCAAGTTTACATGAGCTTCTCCCAACCTCTCCAACTCCATATCATCCTCATATTGATCCACATAGTTCTGTTGAAAGGGCGGTCTAATTTTTTGGTCACTTTCTTTTTGCTTCTCTTGATTGTTTTCTCTTCTATAATTCTGATTTCTATTTCTGTTTTGATTATTTTGAGGTTCTCTTGGTGGCACTCTCTCATTCAAATTGATCTTTTGAAGCATCCTCTCCATCACCTTCACTACATTGTCAATTTTTGTGTCAGAAGTTGAGGTTGAGGGTAGTAGGTCATCTTTATAATTTACCCTCTTCTCTAATCTCAACCTATTTATTTTCTCAATTATGTTTGCTTCTACACTCACAACTCCTTTCTGCATGTCTTCTAAGGTTAAGTAATCCCTCTCCCTTAACTGATAAGTCATTTCAGCATCAAGGCCTCTGGGATACCTTACTAAGGCCATGCCTTGAGGATGTTTCATGTGAGGTGGAAGAGCATTGTAAACGCTATTGAACCTAGTGGAGTAGTCATGAACACTCTCCTCTTGATTTCTCTTAAGGCTGCTATATTCTGCTAGTATTTGGAGAGGGTTCTTTTTGAGTTCCCATTTGTTGATGAATGTTTGATGCAAATCAGGGAGATCGTTTATGCTGTTAGGAGGTAGGTTCTTAAACCATTTCTTTACATCTCCTCTTAAACTTTGGGAAAATATCCTCATCTTAACGGTTTCCTCTTCTATCTCCATGTAATCAAAATCATCTTCCATCCTATCTACATGATGCTAAGCTGTTATAGACTCTTTTGCAGTGAAGTGAGGGATTTTGGATTGGTAATCATTTGGTAAGGGAAGCATAGGTTTTGGTAACACTAATGGGGCATACCATGTTTCCATGGCTGGAAAGAAAGGTGGATTTAAAAGGGGTGGGTTTGTGAAAGGGAAAGTGGGCTGCAATGAAATGTTTTGGACCATGGATGTTATATGGACAAATGTGGATGTACCAGGGATAGATTTTTGAGCTGATCTTGGATGAGAGACACCTAAATTGAGAAGGAAATGTAAATCAGGTGGTGTGGTTTCTCTACTACCAGGATGTTCACTTTTTTGTGGGGATGAAAGTGAAGACTCAGAGTCTATCTAAATTACATCATCAAACGACCTAGTTCTAAAAGGATTTCTTAAGTCGACTTGTGATGGGTGTAGAGCTGCAAGATTTTCAGGAATTGAATTAGCTCTCAAGGGTGATCTGAAAACAGTGGAAAATTTAATCTTAGGAGACTCCCTAAGTATACTTTCAGGGTTGTAAACTATTTCTGGTGGGTTTGGGTCAGGGAAGGCTCTAGTATGAATCTTTCTAGGAGCCACTATGCTATGTTTTTCGAACCCAGCTAAAAGAAAAGTTTAACCAAATATGAAAATCTTTAAGAGGTTAACTGATCTTTTTTTAAAAGAAGAAAACTTTAATCTTAAAGCCTTCTAACTGAGTTTTTATGATGTTACAAAGATTATGGGTCTTCCCAGTGGAGTCTTAAGGTTTGTTTAGGATTGTGGAGTCACCAGGTGGAAATTTTTAGCTCTTTTGGAGGTAAAAGGTCTTATGGTCCACCACCAAGTTTATTATGAAGGCAAACTGAATTTTTTTTGGGTTTTTTCTGAGCTTCTTGGTCTTATAGGTTATGAGAGTGTCCTAAATCTGACTTAACACTTAGCTAAGGTGTCAAAACATACAGAGTTCACTCTTATGGCTTGGTAACTGATTCCTTCAAGGTTTCATAAGGTTCTATGAGAATCCTAAAGGTTACTTATTTTGTCACTGATTCAAGTAAGTCCTATCATAATTACCATTATGCTTGGTAGTGCTTGAAGAAGGTTACTTATGTTATACTAGACAGTGAGTGTTTAATTTCAAAGATTTTACTGAGTGTCCCATCATGATCGCCATTATGTTGGTGTCTCGTGTTTTGATAGTTTGGCAAATAAAAAGACAAGGCAACATTAGAACCAATATTTAGAGTTACAAGATCTAGTCCTCCTATTCTGAGAGAGGGATCTCTCAAATGTTTGTTTGCAAAGGTTTATCTTGTGTGCTTTTAGTATTGGTTTTTAGACTAGTTATTAAGTCCAGGTGTTTGTTTGTTTGTTTGGTTGAATTGATACAGCAGAACCTAAAAGTTCTAGGAAAGATAAATAGAAAGGGGAAATGTCAGCTTCATTGGGCAATGGAGTCAAAATAAGGTCATGACAAACTTATCAATGGATATGGGATATCAAAGGGAAAATCTAACTTGGCCGCAGGATCCTTTGGTTTTGGAATGAGATGGACATCAATGATTTTGAAAGAGAAGTTTAATCCTCAACAAAGGGAATTTGAAAGCACAAATTGAACAATAAAGAGCTATTTGATAGACAGGGCTAAGCATGAATTATAAAAATCACACTTTAAGCAAATAATGACTTCAAAACAACTTTTAAAATGAAATCTAAGATTCGGGGAACACCCTATTTCCTCAAAGATTTTATTTCAAATGACTTAGAAAACATAAAAGATTCACTGATAATTACGGTCATATAGAGGAACACCTAAATACATCTATGATCACAACTATAAAGACCTTTAAACTAACTGTTCAAAGCAGAAGGACAAGGGCAAATCCAGAAGAACGCGGACCTCCTTGGCTCACTTCAGCAAGCAAGGAACTTCCAAAGGAGACTTCAATAATAGCCTTTAAGTGGCAGACAACTAGGGAGAACCATAAATCATGCTGAAACCAACTATTCAAACTATTAAGTAAATAAACAAGCATGAAGACTAAAGAGAGAGGTTAAAGACTCTAAAATACTTTTGCAGCAGAAAACATGAAACAGTGAAGGATGAACAGGTCTAAGGTGCTTCCAGGAGTCATTTCTTAGCCTAAAAATTTCAACCTACTGTAGTAAGAAATCATGGAAACATAATGAAAATAGGAGAAAACATTAAACAGTTTATAATACTTCACCAACAACCAAGTTCATGGATCCAATGATAGAGCCTTCATAGTAACAAGCATGCAAAAATATCATCAAGGCCTCCAAGACTTCAATTTCTTCTTCAACTTCAACAGACTATGTATTATTTCAAAAGTTTCAATATTACAACTTGTGATCAACCAACCCCTCACTCATCTTCTACAGAAGTATTTATAGAAGAATGAGGAGGTGAGATCTGATAAAAGATATCCCAGGTCAATTAATACAGACTAATGACTTATCGGCCTTTGAGGGGCTCGATGAAGAAGCTTACATATGTGTCCTCTTTATTAAATGTTTTACAATTAAGATTAAAGCTTGGTGGGAGCTTTTATTGACTTTTAGGCTCTGTTTCAGGATGTAATAACTCTGCTGATATTTTCGTCATTAAATTCCTTCAGCAGAATTAATTCTTCGGCTGCGTTGAGGCAAATATCTGATTTTGATCAATAAATTTGGCCTCTGTTTGAATGCTTTGAGGCACAGGTGGCTTTTTGGTAGCTGGGAGGAATCAATTTGCCTCAGATGTGGCGGTGGAGGCCTTATGTCTGATAAACACTTATGATTTTCTTTTAACTGTGTTTTAATTTGGAGGATTAGGATTTTGATAATCAATCTTAACCATAATCCACCCAAAATGGTGTTCAATCTTCTGTTTTTTCCATCGTAGGTCTTCAACACTGATACTCTTTGTTGATTTTGATTCTGTGTGTCTTGTTGATGTGCAGGTGCAACAGGGGCTCTTATGGCATCAACGCCCATGACGCGCTGTCGAAACGTGGAGTGGATAACCCCCATATGGACATCATTGTATCAACAAAGGGCCGAGGGATCATCATCCCTGGTCTTCAATTTATCTTTTTAAAATAACAGAAATCCATAAACCTGCAAAACACACAAAAATTTTAAGAAATCCTGCGTTATTTTGGTGAGACTGCTTAGGAGGTTTGGCTTGGAGAGTGGCTGTCTGATCTGTACACATGGATGGTCTAGATCCAATCAGAGGATTACAATCGGTGGGGAAAAACAACTACACCTAACCAAAATTGTGATGCGATGTAGTGCGGGCCGTTGATCTGAGGATTAGATCAACGGTGGGGAGTGAATCGGAGGGATGGCAAATCAAGGAAAGTTTTGAGATTGGAATGAATGAGGGCCGTTAGATATGGTAAGGCGGGGAGGTAGATTGACGGCTCTTGATTGATTGGGGGATGACCAATCAGGGAGAGGAATAAAGTGTGTCTGATGAAAACTTGCGACGCGATGTAGCGCGGGCCGTTGATCGGCTGTAGATCAACGGTCGATATCGTCTTAAACTTGCACCGGCGGAAAACCCTTATAACATGAAAAAACCCAAAGTTTTTAATATAATACAAATTTTTTATGGTATGGACGAGACATACAAATATGAAATGGATAGGCGCCTGTTTGCAGGGCCATGGGTTTATGTGGAATGCGATGGGCCTAGGGCTTAATATATATGAGGGCCAATCGTATCGGAACTATCGGACTTGGTCTTTCAATCTAACCATTATGTTTTCCTCCGATTTGATTAGCGCTTTGGGACTTCAACACTTGGTTCTAGAACTGGGGCACATGGAGGGGAAGTTGTTTAAGACTTAGCCCGAGGGGGCTTAAGTTTGCAATAAAAAAGTGTGTTTTTATGGATTTTCAATGGTTTTCAGAGGGATTTTGAGGATTTCGGCAGAGTTAAAAAGGAGTTTTAAACTCTGTAAAGAGGTTTTTATGAAGGGGAAAATGGGAAACAAATGGAAAATAGAAGAATTTCGTGGGAATGAAAGGGGTAAAAATGAAGGTTAGTTTGAAGTGGAAAAAGGGAAAAAGTGTGTTTTGCAGTAGTCTTTCCTCAATGGAATCAGCAAAATTTCTGAGTTTAAAATGGAAACAGTAGTGAAGATTTAGACCAAGGGCATGAGGCCTTCAAGAGTCTTCAAGAGATAACAATTTTTAGTAATAAGACTTGTTTCTTGAAGGCTCCAAAAAATGATTTAGCGAGCATTTGATATGACAAATTTTATAGCTGACTAACACGATGGATCAAATTGATCCTACTAGGTTCTAGCCTTGGGAACACCTATGAAAAACTTGATCCTAGAGCTAGGGCTTGAGGTATCCATAGATTCCACCATCAGAATTGGCCCAAATTATGAGGAGAGTGACTAGGGGACCCACCAACACAGTTTCCTCTAGGAGATTGAAGTTATACTCTAGCTATATTCTTTAGAAATTGATGCCCTAGGTGACCTAATGGGGTTATACCTAGGGGAAAATGTAAAATTGTGAAAAAAGGGGGGGAAACCATCACCTTTTTGAGGGACTAGTTCCTAATTCAATTGGGGATACAGAGTTAGGGGTGATAATGAACAATAATTCGGTTTCTTGATCAAGGAGGCCCATAAAGTCAACTTCTTCCAATGTTAGAGGAAAACGAAAAGTGGTTTTCAAGCATTTATACTTCATACAAATGGTGCAAGATTATTGAGATGAAATTACCTCTAAGAAATTTCACTCATCCAACAATGGCCCATACATTAAATAAGCTAAATAGACACATAATTCCACATTTCCATCATGCAACAATTACCCCTAGTAATAGCGAAATTCAATAGTATGCAGCAACAAGAATAATAACGTTAAATTTGCACTCACAGTGTTAGAGAGTATATCCAACCAGCTTCACATTTGCAAAAAAGAAAGCTCGAAGATAAAAATAGTCCAATCCATACATCAAAATGCATCCATCATCCAAATTAGTCCTCTAAGGAAAAATTCAAAGCTCTCTAAAGATAGAGAGATCCCAAGTCAAGTAATGATACAAATGAATCCAACTAACTCCTATTTATACATTGATTAGGAGTTGATAGAATTAGCTTATGGGCCTACATTAGCCCCTAAACATAAAATAATACGCAAGTAACCATAAATTTTGGCGACAATCCCACCAAACTATCAACTCATACATTGAATAATAAGCCTCATAAGAGGTCAAATTATGTCTTAGGGCCTTCTAGAAGGCATACTTGGGTCCATGAGTGCCATAATAACGCATGGGACCCATCAAAAGTGTTGGAAAAGGGTGTGGCCCCTTATTCTCCAAACATTAAACATGCAGTGCTATCATTAAATTTGTGGACTGACAAGGTTGTGTGTGGCTACCATCAGCAAGTAGGTCAAGTGTTGTCTTGTTTAGGATATATTGGTTGTCAAAGGATTAGCACCAAGCCCTAGTTTTATTCCTTTTTATCAACGTGATTGTAAAGGGTCACGATCCATGGTACATGAGCTCTAGCCTGTTGCCTTTTATTTTGTAATATAATGAAGAAGGGTTTGAAAAAGGTAAAATTATCATGTGCACTAGTTGATTCCTTGATTTTTATATATTTCGTTGTGCATTAAAGTATATGTGGTGTGGCAATTGAGTGTGTTTGCATCAAATATTCTAAGACAAGACCTAGATTCTCATGTGTCATGGAAATTGAACATATGCCTTGTTCACCTAAAAACCACCTATAACTCATATTATACTACTCATGTCCAATTTCAACTCATGCAACTTAACAAGTTACCAAGACAAGGCTCACATCCAACTGTGGGAGTAAAAAAAAATAGAAACATAGTTTACATCTTAAAATCCCATATCACCTGGCACGTCTTAGAATGCCTTTCCATTATCTATCATGTGTTAGCATCCCCTACATTCCTTGGCATGCTTTGGCACTCCCTAGCACACACTAACACTCCCTGACATGTCCTGGAACTCTAACATACCTTGGAATTTCCTAGCATATAACCTTGCTACTCCCTCCTTAGCACACCTTAAACTCATTAACACTCCCTATCACACACTCTTATTCATTCATTTTCATGCATTTTGAACTAGTTCTCTCTTGTGTTTCCATGGCACTCCCTAGCATGCATTGACACAACCTAGCACTTGGCACATCCTAGCATGTTGCCCTTGCACTCTAGCATTCCTTGGCACTGCCTAGAATACCTTTAAAATCCCTCCTTAGCACACCTAGAACTCATTGATACTCCCTTTCACACACTCTTATTCATTCACTTCCATGCATTTGAGACAAGTGCTCCCTTGTTTTTCCTTGCCACTCCCAAACACTCTAGCCTGGCAAGAATTGGCACACCAAGGAACCTAGCACATATTTGCATGTTTCCCTGGCCTCTAGCATGCCTTAACACTGCCTAACATACCTTGATGTCACTCCCTCCTTAGCACACCCGAAATTCACTGACACTTCCTGTCACAAAATATTATTCATTAATTTTTCAAAATAGTTTTATCTGGTCTGTTATGATGAACTCTCTATTGGAATATCCATGATAGTTTACGAATCACCCCTGTTGGGGTTCCTATGTTTTGGCAGATTTTGCAATACCAAAAGATAAGACAACATCAAACCACTTTGGGACCTCAGGATCTAGGCCTCCTGGATCCGGAGAGGGATCTCTCCATAAAACAAAGAATGATATATATCTTTGAAGCTCAAAATGAGATATTAGGCTAGTTATGAAGCACAAAGGGGGGTTTTAAATGATTTGGTTGGTTGGTTGCTGGGTTGGTCATGAGGTCATAGACTGAGAAGGTAATGGAAGGAGAAGGAGAAAAGTAGTAGGATGTTTTTGCAAAAGAGGATAGGTCAAGAAAGTGCCATCCATTAGGCTATGGAGTCATGAAAGGGAATTACTTGCACACAACTAGCCAAGGCTTTCAGAGGGAAATTCATCTACACTAAAGGATCTTTTTAGATTGATGATGGAATGGAACATTAAGGATTGAAAGTGAAAGAAGGAAAGACACCCAGTTTCTGTCTATAGATCAGGTCAGAGGTCATTTAACTCCAGACCTGCTTGGACATACTCAAAGGCGGCTTTCAATGGAGGAACAAAGGGGAAGCTTATAGATCAGACCAGAGGTCATTTAACTCCAGGTCAGCTTTAGCATGCTCCAAGGGAAAATAGAGATAATTTTAACAAAGCCAGGGTCTATAGATCAGAGAAGGACTTTGAACCTTCAATGCTTTGACACCAGCAAGAGATCTTAGAAAGGCCAGCTAGTCGCACAAGGACCCTAGTGGACAAGGCTAACTCTAATCTCCAGTATCCCAAATCTTCCAGCTTAAACCCAACAAGAACAACTAAAGACATATTTCATTAATTCATACATCAGCTAGCAGCATAAGGAACTACTACACTGGTTAAATTAGTTTGAAATCAATCCTCAGATAACACATATAGCATAAAACATTAAAGGCAAGGAGAGCAGAGACATAGGGTACCTAACAAGGGTAAATCCTATGCTAGATTTCGTATGTGAGCCCAGAAGACCAATGAATAGCATGAAAATGTAATAAAACAATAAGATAAGAGAAACATCACCCGTAGTAATAGACCAGGATCCAAAGAAATGTGCTTGATTAATTGATGCAAAACCAGTCACATACACTGAGCTCAATGGTTGTTACAGTCTAAAATTTCTCCTCCTAGCCTACTACATTACAAACTATTCTGCTACTCCCTCCCAATACTGTACTAACAGTCAAACTGAATCCCTCTAACAGCAATCGGCAACAACCGAACAATAGCCCTTTACAATATGTTCTTCAGGATTCTTATAGGAGAAAAGAATAACAGGAGTAGATGTAAACTTAAATGTAGCATTAAAACTCTGAAGAAGCAAGAGGGCCAAGGCTTTGTTCTGTTTTAAATGTCTAAGCATTGAACTTCTGCACTCTCTGGATGAAAGAGTGGTCTTCGTCAGGCTGTAATTTACTCCAGGTATGTCTTTGATGTACTTGTTGTAGCCCTTTGCAGAATTCTAGTGAATAAACCGAGGTGTATGGACAATTGTGAAGTATTCCATACTGCATAACTAATGCACTGGTAGCATAGGACTGTTGTCAGGGCGGAAATTTCCTCAGGGACACGAAATAGCATGCAGACAGTATGGGCACTTTGTCCTTTCACGGGAAAGAAAATTCTACTGATGGTGAAACCCTGTTGGCGTTGTTTTATGTGCCCCGGGACCTTCTGATCGATCCTCGCGGTCTTCAACCTGGTATCTTGCCTTTGAATAATTGAATTAAGGCTCAAAATCTGTAATTGCAGGCCCTAAATGCTCTGTTTTCCCACTAATACTCTTAGTCGCTCCATGATTGCCTCTGACTGTGAAATTTGTGCTTTTAATGGCGCCGAAGAGGTTTTTACAGAGTTTGACCCTGTTCTTTTGAATGCACATCCTGTGATGGCTCCTTCCCAGGCTATTCTTCATAAATACGATCTTTGTACGTGACCTTCCCTGCATTCTCTGTCATTGTAATAGAGACTGTTAACATAGGGAGTTTTCACCACCTGAAACCCTGCAAAACACGAAAACACGTTAAGAAAACATGCACGGGGAGGGTGGCGCGGATGACTGTGAAAATGGCAGCGTGGCACGAACGAGGACGATGAATGCAGAGGATGCTGTGGCAGAAAGTAGTGGATCAGCGGGAGATGCAGTCGAAGGTGGCAAGAATGGAAATTTTAACGTAAAACATTAAAATTTGACCTTTGAATGAATATATATATATAGGGACGGGCGAAAAATGCGATGAAACACGTGGAATGGGTGATGTGGCGGGACCAGGTCAATGGTGGGCGTGCATTAAATCCAGACCGTCTGATCTCAAGAGGAGATCAACGGTTGAGGACATGGCGGAGGGCGATTGAATCTGGACCGTCCGATCTCAGGAGGAGATAGATGGTGCAAAATGTAGCAGAGGGCGACGGATGGTGGGCCAGGGGTACGGTTTGCCTCGGTTAACTCCCAACTTCGTGGTGCGACTTTCGTCGAATAGCCAGCCCCAGATCGGACGGTGTACATCGATATCGCACCGGATCTATGGACGAACAATAACGCGCCATGGAGGGTGGTTTTTGAATAGTGTGCAGAGCCACGCGTCGTGCGATGAGTGGAATCGCTCCGAAAATAAAAATACCACCCATCCTCCGATGGCGGTGCGATGGAAACTGTCGGTTTCTACACAGTGCGGGGTTGCGGGGACCATCGGGCAGGTGAATATGGATCATTGATCCAGCGGGTTAAATGGACGGTTGATAGGCGATTGGAGAAGTGAACGGGTGGGGACCATGGCGCGGCGCTGATCTGCGAAGACCGTCGATCTAATCAGATTGACGGCTAATAATGCGCCCGATATCCAAATGCGTTAGGCACTTTTCGGGCTAGCGCCTGGTTTCTAGTGCCCTGGTCACGTGGAGAAAAAGGCTGAGGGGCTGGGACCGAAAGGTGCTAAGCTTGTCATAATATGGAAAATGGGTTTTTGGCCCATTTTAATGCATTTTGAGGGTAGGAAAGGTAACGATAGAGGAAACAAGGGTTTTTAAACCACATCAGGGGTGCGTGTAGTATTTAGAGGGGGTTTTGGGATAGTTTAGGAGGACTAAGGGAGGGATTTTTTGGGGTGAAAAGGAGGCTTTGAAAAAGGGGGAAAGGGATGAAATGAAGAATTTTGCAGGGGTACAAGGGGCACATGAACACCTTTTGGAGCACAATTTTTTGCAATTAGAGAGGCTTTATAATGGGAATCAACAGAGGGGATTTTATCAAAGGACAAAAGGCACAAAGAGGCTTCAAGGAATATGTGTTTTCAGAGGAAATGCATTCCTTGAAGGCTCAAAAAAAATTTAGCCCCCTGTTTGCTTGTCAAAAATTTATTAGGGGCTAACAACCCCAACATATATCTTTTATGCAAGTCATATGATGATATTTATTCACGCTTATTTATCTCTAGTTGCCCCAACACAGTGCAAGTCATCACCGCCACCCTTGCAAAATTGAACATGATAGGCTCGTGGTCCTATCTAAGCTTAGAAGAAAATTTCAAAACTTAGTTACAAAACATGATGAAAAAGTATTATAAAGGTTTCCCATGCATTCTAATCAGCAATATCTAGTTGGATTGGAACAACAACACATTTGTTTCATGAGAAATATCCATGATAGTTTATGAATCACCCCAATATTTGTCCTTTGTGCAAGTCATATGATGACATTTCTTCACATTTATTTTTATCTTGTCCCAACATGGTGCAGGTCATCACCACCACCCTCGAAAATTTGAACATGATAGGCTCGTGGTCCTATCTAAGCTTGGAAGAAATTTTCAAAACTTAGTTACACAACATCATGGAAGATTATTATGAAGTTTTCCCATGCATTCTAATCAACAATATCTGGTGAGATTGGAACAAAGACACATTTTGTTCACGAGAAATATCCATGATAGTTTATGAATCACCCCAACATCTATCCTTTATGCAATTCATATGATGATATCTCTTCACACTTATTTATATCTTTTCCCAACACAGTGTGGGTCATCACCACCACCCTTGAAAATTTGAACATGAGAGTTATCATTCTAAAATTTAGGTATTCAATTCCCCATCTATTAATTAGATTTATACATTTACGATTAAATATTTTATTAAAATTTTAGATACTTATTATGTCCACACCTCTATATGCTTTGCAACTCATAACATGTTTGAAATGACCCTGTTTCCATGATAAAAAAACATACATTTCATTAAATATTATGTTCTCTTGGAATGCATTTCATTTATTTCTAGTTTTTTTCTTATTTTAAAGGTCTTATTTTCATGTCTCTGGGTTTGATTTGGAATTCTCTAGGAAAACAAGAATTCTGAAAAACATGATGACTAAATCTCTCCTGAATTGATGCAATATGGCTCTGCTTTCAAATCTCACCCTTGTTGGATTCAACATAGGTGTTCGGGAGAAATTAAAATAAACAAAGAATAGAATGATCAACAACTTAAAATAATCAAGAAAAAATGTTAAACTACTTCTACCTCTTCTTTCTTCAAAAAAAAATACAATGATCCTCCACCTGCAAAGATTTTTTGGACAGGAGGTCTGCATGTTGATTCCATTCTCTCAAGAAGTGCTAGAAGAACAAATTTTGAAAGATACCTGTGAGATTTTGAATGAGTTCCATCCAGTGCTTCAATGAGAGGATCCTCGGATGGCCATTTCCTAACAACCAATACACCACATACTGTGAATCGACAAAAACATGTATAATGGATATATTCAATGAGGCTACAAAAAATAATAGTGCCCAAGAATCCACACTTTCGCTTTAGTATTTGTCCCTTCACTTGCAGTCAACCAGATGTAAAAGGAAACATTGTCACGAAGGAAAATGGTGGATCCCCCTCGAAAAACCTCGTCTTGATACCCTCCATCAAAGAAGCCAACATTTTTAAATAGAGAACTAGGTGGAAGGCAAAAGGATTGAATTCTAGGAGGCTTCCAAGGCTTGACATAATTGGAAAAGAATCCCAAAATATGGCCCATGATTACAATGATATCTTTGGGTATAATTTTAAACATTATATTATTTTGAGCTTTCCAAATACCCCATGCAATGAAAATGTATACTGCTGTATAATTTCCCCTATTTTTATCACACCAAAGAAGGAACTGGTCTAGTGGTGACCTCGAGCCATTAAGCTATAATTTTAATACCCCTAAGATATACAACAAGAGGGACCTAGAAAAGGCACAATTAAAAAATAAACGATTGACAATTTTTTAATCTTGTGTGTAGAGAATGCATACATTTGGCCCATGAAAAATCTTTCGTAGTAGGAAATCCCACGTCTGAATACAATTCTCTAAGGCAAGTGAGATAAAACATTTTATTTTAGGGGAAATAGGCTAGTTCCATAATTTTGAATGCCACCAACTAACCCTTTACAAAGGGTATCTTTATGATATATCACAATAGGTATGGAGAGTTGTGACATGCCTGGACGAGGATTTATATGCCCATTCAGAAGAATCGTCCTCCTCAGATAGTGTGAGGCCATTAACAATCAAGGATTTGGTGAAACTCTCCCACTCCGCAACAAAATAACCTCGCAGGCCCAAATCATTTGCGCTTTTCCATCTTCTAGATATGAACAGCTCCAAAGGGAACACATAAACCCAACAAAGTCTGGTAACACCTTGAGCACAAAGATGGTTGGAAAGCTTAGGGGAACATCTATGAGAGAAAAAAAACACCTACTTCTCTAGAAGCACCTATAATACTTTTGTGGGTTTCACTAATCACCCTTTGGTCAGTGTCTACACACTAGCCTAGATTCTAAAGTGATTTCCTTACAATCATAATCAATTCGGTGTATTTTCTCTTAAAAAACTATGCAAATATAGATGTCCCCTTTATGTCCAAGTTCCACCAAAATGGTTCCTCCTACCTACCTAGTAACTCCATTTATTTCATAACAAGACTACTCTACAAGCTTAGCTCTAGAGCCTATGTTATTTTTCAACCCCTAATGTTTATGTATAAAGAGATATCAATTTTCTAAAGCATATGGGAGCCAAACTATCACCTTTCCCATGTTGAATCCCTATATTAAACATCATGGAAATTCTCCATTGATTATTTATCCTTACTAAACCATACATTTCGTTAGAAATGACCATTGATCATTAACATGACATTACTACTTAGTTGCACTTTTTGACTACACAAAAATTATTTTGATTTCACCATAATTCACCTTTGATATCACAACCAAAACCCCATCCAATAAAGTTTAGTGACATAGAAATCCAACAATTTTCATACCATTAATGATTATTTATAATTAGAAATACTTCCCTATTAACAAAAAAAACTTACACATTTCATTTAATTCCGCTTGAAAAACACATAAGTTCAAGATTTCATGGGATATATGTCTTTCAAATATCAAAATTTTTCATTTCCCTCATTTATGCATTTCATTTAAGTTCAATATTTCATGGATATTTTTCTTTCAAATATCAAATTTTTTCATTTCGCTTGTTAGTGTCAGCCTTTGCAGCCTTCCTCCAGTGATCAAACTTGCTCTCACAAAGTGATTTCAAGGTGTCAAGGTCAAATTTTGTCATTTCAGTGAGTCTTCAAGTAAAATTTGGTCACTAGGTATTAGGTCTAGGGTTTTTTTTCACTCTTTTCAAAGTTTTCCAAATGTCAGTCCTTGTCACCATTCAGCTGAGTGTACCATCATTCAGAGGGTTTTCATCATCATGTCAAGTTCCACTGGGTCATTTTACACCTTGTTCATGCTTCAGTTGTGCCTAGGTAAGGTTCATTTCCCTCTCCTAGGGTTTTGGAGGTAATTTCTCTTGGATGGTCAAATCATCAGCAAAACTTGTATCCTGATGTTCATACACCTTTCCCTATCCTTAATTTACCTTATTAAACACTTCCCATCACTGAGATCCCCCAAATTCCTCATTTTCGCACAAACCCTAGTTTCTTGCTACAACTTGACAATTTTCTAGGTTAGGCCTGTGTTTTGCCCTTTTGGACCCCTTCCCCTCACTCAATCTTTGAAATTCCACTTTCCCCTGCTTCCTAACATCCCTCCCTACTTCCCAAAATTTTCCCAAGAATTTAGAAGCCCCTTCTCCCCTTCATTTCACTTCATTTCGACAAATCCCTTGTTCCACACATCGGAATAGGTTTTACACTAATGATGTTTCTGAGCAAGAAAATATGAATTTGGGAAAAATAAGAGATTTTTTTGTCCAAAATGTCAAAAATATAGTTGCCTCAGGAGAATTGATGCACCTCTGAAGTGACCTTGGAAAAATCAAGCTTTATCCTAGATTGGTTGGCCAAATGACTTGCTTGAGGAGTCAAATGATAACTAGACACAAAGCTCTTTCCAATGAGATATCATGAGCTCAATTTGGAGTTGAGGAAGACCTTCATCTGTTGACTGCAACAGCACTCTTCCTTGAGGCAGACTCATTTTGCTCATTTTGACCAGCCTTGGGAGATTTGATTTTTGACAAGGCAAATGAACTCCAAATTGAAAAATTCCAGTTGGGTTGGAAATTAGAATCAATAATATTTCAAATGGGCTATCCCTCGCCCAAATTGGACACCGCGAAGGCCTCCAAAAGTCTCCTTCAAAAGGGCATGACGCGTTGGGTTTATGGCGCGACGCGTTGGGTTGTGGCGCGGCGCATAGAGCTGCAAGCTCTTTTCACCACAATTTTCTTCAAAACTTCAAATGTGCTCGGTTCCTTCTGGTCCAAGTAAGTCAAATAGATCTTCCAATGCCATGAACATGTGTTTTATGTTGTGTATGAGGATTTAATTGAAAAATTTTAAACCCTACTTCCTTGCTCAATAAATCATAGCCTAGCGTTTATACATTGGTTTTTTATACCATCACTCCCACATCCTTTTGTTTCCTCACTGTTTTCCTAGTTCCATCAGCACATTTCCCTATCCCCCATATCCCTAAATTCATCTACTCCTATCCTAATTCCCATTATCCCAAACCCTAGCTACAAGATTCCCAAATCCCAAATGCTATCCCAAAAGCCTAGAGACTATCCTTAAAACCCTTTAATTCCCCAAATTTCAAATGAAAATATTCCTAACACACCCCTTACCCTCTCCCTTCATAGTCCCTCACACACTTTCCTACACTTGGTAGCAAACCAAAGACACCTAAATTCTTCATACTCATCTAAGACAACACAAACTTTGGCAAACATGAAGACAAATTCCTCTTATGACAAAGATGAAGAAGGCATCGAGGAGGCGTGAAAAGCCATGATAGACTTCAAATCTTGGTCGAGGCTTCTTTGGCCAAGAATTTTACATGATGGAGGACACTCAGCCCAAATTTCAAGAAATTTGGGACACTTTTTGCAAATTTTGATTTTTTTGGCCTAAACACAGATTTTTCAGCTCTAAGCGTCGCGCCACTTGGCACACGCTTATGATTGGGAGCTCCTATGGGGTAAAAATTTATATTTTTGGATTTTTCATGAAAATTTATGCATTCCTACCCACGGCCAAGAGATTTTTATAGGTTTTGGGCCTCCAGAAGGGTCAAAAACACCCTAAAAATGACCTTTCTGCCCCTTTTTGGACACACAGGAAGCAGTGTTGGGAGAACTTATTTTTGGAGGGGAAACTGGAAGCCAAATTTAGAAATTCCACTTGTGTTGGAAATTAGACAGGCAGACCTTTCCAACGAGCCCACTTGGAGCTAATTTGGACGTTGGGAAGGCCTTCAAAATCAGCTCCACACTGGCGCGACGCATAGAGAAATCAGGCGCGGCGCATTGGGGATTTTTGCTCATTTTGGACTCAGTAACTCTATTTTTCGCCTATTTTTGGACAGTTTGACTTTATTACTTCCAAATGTTAAACTCATGATGTAATGTGATGTAATTTGATGGATATTGATGTAATTTTTTTAAATTTTTACTCATGGAGGTAGATTCATCCATCAAAATGTGAATTGCAACTGAATGAATCAGTTTCCTAGTTTATAGAGGCAAGTTGTTCCACTACGTACTTTCTAGTTCTCAGTTTATATTTTTTTGGAGCAGCTCCTAAAATTATGAGCTCGACCCCTAGAGGTTTGGATGAGCTGTTGGTTGCTTATATCTTGTAATTTTCCAGTCATTAGCATAGGTTGGACACTGGGGATTGCTTTGAGCATCATTGTACATTCATCTCTGCAGTTTGGCAAAGGAATAGACCAGGGTTTGCATCACTCCTTGGGATTCATGTGGCTCTTTGTTTTGATGATGTGTTTCTCTCTGTTAATGTAAGTTTACTGGTGTTTTATGTGTATCATTTTCCCTCTTATTTCTTCTCAAGTTAAACAAACAAGGATAAAGGTGGAATTCATTAAAATTTGCAGTGCTCTACCTAGGGTTTGTTTAATTTTCTATGTTTTCAACTGTTTGGAGAGGATTCTTGAAAGTTTATTGCCCTCTTCAACTCCTCACCGGTCTGAGCTATCCATTTCATTCAAAATTTAAGTGTCAAAACAATTGCCTACCTTGCCCCATTCAGATCTCTGCAAAAAACTAGGCCTCATTCCCCAGACCCAAATCTGCCCTTCCCTTTGATCCAAAAAACACCCTAAAAATCAAATCAAACTCTTTTACATATATACCTAGCCTAAAATCAATTTTCATTTCAGTCATCTCAAGCCTCATTGATCATTTTGGCTGAGATTGACAAGGAGAGAGCCCTCTCCCGATCTGGTAGGGCTAGCTACCAGGTTAAGCATGGTTTGATGTTACCCTAGATTCTGCCTTTCTCAGCCTGAGGTAGATTTAGGCCCTAACATTGCTCATTTATGCATTTCACTTAAGTTCAATATTTCATGGATATTTGTATTTCAAATATCGAAGTTGTTCATTTCCCTCATTTATTTCCCTCACGTTGCAACGTGTGTGTCCAGGGAAGGAAGGGCATAGCCATGCCGTCGCAGGTATGATCTGATACATTTGGTTGAATCAAGAGATTGTACGCTCGGTTCCTCTATTCGTGGTGATTTCATTCTATAGAGGGAATTTGCACAAGGTTCCCCACATTCATGGGTGATGGCCCATCCCCAAGCCTCCGTCTCTCTTTTCCACTTCAAAATTATTCTAGACAAGAAATACCAGGTGTTCAATAGGTTATATGTTCAATATTCCATAGAGGAAGATGAATCTGAAGGCATGGGTGATAATGGCTTCACAAAAGAAGACAACGACAGGTGCCTTTCCAATTCTAAAATTTGTGAAGAAGAAAATAAGAGAGAAAGAATACATTAACTATGACAAGGAAATCAAATCTCCTAATATCATAGGTTGTCACCAGATATATTCTTTACTACAGATGGATTGTGATGATCCAGTCATCCCTAAAAATTCCAGAGACCCAAAAAGGGCCTCAGATTTTCCTGGACCCATATTCCCAATAGTCTCAAAGCAAATAAATTGGATCTTGAGGAAATGACCGTGCATTCAAATGAGCAGGATTAAGGCGTTATTCTAGAGGAGAAGCTTCGAGATGCTACTAAACCCACTCAAGAGGTATCTAACAACATTTTTTTTTATTTTTTAATTATAGGAATCATTGCAAGAAACATTCCCACGAGGGACTTCCATTGTCTTAGCTAACAGGTCTGAATGGTAAATATTCTACCAAAATGGCCTAGGGCTTTCGTGTTATTCCATTTGGGTGGCACGTACCACAGTGACAATGAAACCTAGTGGTTGGGTTAAACTCTGTTGACATCACTAGTGAACCAATCTTACCTCACTAGTTGAAGGCATGTCACATTGAGATGTTTTCAGCGGAGGTTGCTACAATGATCCCTCATGCGAGTTTGGTCTTTGGTGCAACGAAAGTTGAGGAAAAGATTCTTGAAAATATCACATTTGATATCAAGTTGGAAATTTTTGATAATGCAATGAATACCGAGACCTGCTAGACGATTGGCACTAACTTTGATTTTTTTTGAAGATTCAATAATAGATCGTAGAAATAACAGTAAAATATCTACAATTCTTAGCTAATTTTCTATCGTATGAGAGATATTTCATAAGGAATAGGCCTAGTGATTTCTTTTGCAATGGAATGATAACAAAAAAAAAAATTGGGTAATCATGTAATTGAATTCGATTTCAAATCATAGTGTGAGAGCAGATTTGATGTGAGAGAAAGTCTTATGGTTGATGCTCTGTAGGCCTATCCGAACTATTGGATGAAGTGGAGGATGTCATGTTCTGAGGAAAATTGATGCCAATGTTTTGCAAGAGACAATGAAGCATTGTTCTAATGTGACTGGCATAGGCGTTAGATTCAACCACATGATGTTCAACATGATTTCGAGCTAACTCTAGGTCCAATAGATGGCTAGCCAATAAATTATGTACAACCCATAGCACGTCACCAATTCTTCATCTATCAACTACTTCTACGATAACTACATTATCCATGGCATGCTCAGGGATGTTATGGTCAAAGAGAACCATGTGATCATCTCACTATGGAGAGGTGAGAGGGTGACCTCTACCCTTGCCACCATGTTGAACATGGCCTCGTTCCCTCACCATGACAATGTGTTGGAGAACAAAGATGTTGGGGATGTGGCCTTAGATAAAAACAATAATGGAAGCATGGTAAATCCAACTTCATTGACCTTCAGAGGGCCACAAGGAGGAATGCAAGATATGGTGATCGAGCAAAGGAGTTAACATGGTGGCAAGCATTAAGTTATGTGTGAGGTCGAACATGACAATTAGCATGGAAAGGGTCGAGATGTAGAGGGCTCAATTACACTTTTGAACATTTAATTTATTCACATGTTGATAAGTAGGCGGAGTGATGTCGAATAGCAGCCAGTTGTTGATGGTGGTCATGTCAACATTAAATTGCTTACTAAGGTGCAGTTGGTAGGTGAACATCTCAATATAAGTGGATATTTCCTAATTTAATTTTTGAAAAAAAAAATACTTATAAATTTATATATACATTAAAAAATATATATAACAATTTTTAAATATATTTCACTAAATAAAAGTCAATAAAATATTATTTAAAAAATAAATATATATTGATTCAACATTTTTTAAATATATTTCACTAAATAAAATTCAATAAAATATTGTTTAAAAGACAAATAACTCATTTTGTAATTGTTGGAGATAACCCCAACTGCCAATCTGTGGCAAAGAGGACAGAAACTTCATTTTTTATTTGAAGGTTAAAGGACGAAGCATCAGCGATTTCTTTTTTTGTCTGTGCACTCAACCATGCATTGAATCTCTGTTTAAAAACCCTAAAAACTAAATTTTGTTTACAAGGCCGTAGCCCTTTTCTGATATAAAAACCGTGGTTTAAAAACCAAGCAACCTCACATTTTAAAACCATACACCTACCCTCCATAAACGCTATCCACCAACCATTATAAAACCCGCTCATTTGACTTAAATTCAAACATTCCATGCCTTTATGTGGACCCCACACCTCCATGTCACATATCTCGCAACCGATAGGGGCTCATCGCAAGCCCTGGGAGCCTACCTCATCCACACCATGAACCTCCACGATAAATCAGACACCACCATACCACGTCAACAACTGTCGACCAATCATAGGTGTATCGCATGATTTCGTGTCAATGTCAGCTCACCTCTGCGATTGCGCGATAAGGTGCATCCCCACCACTGCCAGCTCAACGCCCTCTGGCCAATGACGCATCGTCACAAATCTTTGGTGCATAGCTAGACGGCGGGTTAATCGATGCGATAACCCATCGCATGGTGGATTGAAGAGTTTTTCATTATGGTTTGAAATCCGCGTGACATAACTTTTATAAGATTTTAAACTTTGGTTTAATGTTTTAATATAGTTTTATAATGCACCGCAACATGTTTTATTTTAAGTTTTTAAACTTCGGTTAAACATTTTATCATATATATTGTAAACATGTAATGTTTACAATATATATATGTAATAGACAGCAGTGAGAAGCATGCCGAGAACAAAAAAAAAAGAGACTATGTAAGACAGAGTATGAAGCAGTGTGAAAGCAGAGACTGTGTGAGACAATACGCCTGAAGAGCTACGTGTGTAGCAGCCAAGTGCAGAATAATTTTTTTGTAAAAACCAGAACTAAAGATTCTGAAGTTTGTATTCATTTTTTTGTTTAAATGCAAAGAAAGTGTTTGTTTTCACTGTATGTATTTTATGCTTCACCTGCAAATTTTGTGTTTGAAATCTCTATGTTGACAGAGGACAATTTTTCCCTCATTCTTTGTTAAGGAATTCTCAGAAATTCCAACATGGTATCAGAACTAGTCCAGGCTCTCAATAGTTGCTGAAGAAGCTGTAGGAAAAGAAGAAGAATATTATTGAAGCTTTCAACCAGCAGAGTGAAGATTCAGCAAGTCAGGTATTTATCAAAAATAGAGTTACTATTTGTTTGTTTTAATAATACAGTCTAGAGAACTGTAAAAGAGAAGTCTTAAGAGTTTTTAGAGACAAAGGTTATCTCTCCAAGAGTGAGAAAGTTTGTTTAAGAAACACGATCAAGTTTTTTAGCATAGTTCTGCAAGGCTAGAAATGGTAGGAACTAGTACAAGCATGAGTATGGGAAATACTCAAATCCCACAGTTCAATGGGAAGAACTATGACTATTGGGAAATCACAATGAGAGCCCTATTTGCCTCTCAATATTTATGGGAGATAGTTGAATATGGTTTAGAAGAACCAGTAGATGAACAAGCATTTAATGCCTTAACATATGCAGAGAAATATTTGCTGAAGAATAATAGAAAGAAGGACTCAAAAGCCCTCTTCTATCTCTATCAGGCAATGCATGAAAGCATATTTCCAAGAATTGCAGCAGCAAAGAAGTCCAACGATGCATGGGATACCCTCCAGAAATCCTATCAAGGAATGGATAAGGTAAATATAGCAAAGCTTCAATTAATGAGAATAGATTTTGAATTTATTTGCATGAAAGAGTCTAATACAATAGACTCATTCTTCACATTGTTGATTGGGTTGGTTACCCAAATGAGATCTCATGGAGAGACAATAGAAGAAAGAAGAATAGTGGAGAAAGTATTGAGGATCTTACCCTCAAGATTTGATGTGATAGTAACAACCATTGAAGAGACAAAGGATCTCTCAATGTTTGCTATTGATGAGCTTCATGCATCATTGATGACACATGAACAAAGATTGAGCAGAACAGCAAACTCATCTTTGGAGCATGTCTTCAAGACCCAAATTTCCTTTGGAAGAGGAAGAGGTCAAGGTAGATCAAACTACATAGGAAAAGGTAGAGGCAGAAGCCAAAACAAAGGAAGAAACAGCCCTGCAATTACAAGTGGAAGGGGCAACAATAAAAGTCATAATCAAAGCCAAGGAAGCAGCCAACAAGGAGGAAAAAATCAAGCACATGGACAAAGGTATGATAAATCCCAAGTCCAATGTCATTACTGTTAAAATTATGGGCACTATGCCAATGAATGTAGGAAGAAACAGAGTGACATGGGTAATAGACCCAGTGCTAATTTTACTAAAGAAACTCTCAGTCAAGAGAATTTATTTTTAGCATGTAATTTGGCTGAAGAGAAGAATGAAGATATATGGTTTCTAGATTCCGGTTGTAACAACCATATGACTGGAAACATTTCTATGTTTTCTATGTTAGATGAAAATTTGAAGTCTCAAGTAACATTGGGGACAGATAGTAAAGTCTCTATCATGGGGAAAGGCGGAGTAAGTGTTTTGACAAAGAAAGGAGAAAGAAGATCCATATCAGATGTACACTATGTACCTGGTATGAAGTGTAACCTTTTGAGCATTGGACAGCTCATTCAGAAAGGCTACAATTTATTCTTTGAAGATGATGTATGTACCATCATGGACATACCACCAAGAAAACAAAGGATTTCACAAGTGAAGATGACAAGAAACAAAATGTTTCCTCTCAAGATGAGAGCAGATTTGAAGAAAGGAGTTGAAATGGCAGCAGTGACACAAGAGACTTACCAAAGAGAAGCAAAAGATGAAAACTGGTTATGGCGTTTGAGATTTGGACATATCAACTTTGGAGGTCTGAATTTTTTGCCCAGAAAAGGAATGGTAAAGGAATTACCATTGCTTGAAAAGCCAGACAGCCTATGTGAAGGTTGTATCTTGGGTAAACAACACAGAGAAATTTTTCCATCAGGAAAGAGCATAAGGGAAAAAACACCCTTAGAAATAGTCCATTCTGATTTGTGTTGACCAATGCAAACACCATTATTAGCAGGCAGCCACTATATGCTAACCTTTATTGATGACTACACAAGAAAAACATGGGTATACTTCTTGAAGTTGAAGAGTGAAGTGTTTGAGAAGTTATGCCACTTTAAAGCTCTTGTTGAGAATCAAAGTGGGCAGCATATTAAAGTTTTAAGGATTGATAGAGGAGGATAATATATCTCCAAATATTTTCTGCATTTTTGCAGAGAGAATGAAATTCACAAGCAATTTACAACAAGGTATACACCACAGCAAAATGGAGTTGCTGAAAGGAAAAACAGAACCATCATGGATATGGTAAGAAGCATATTGAAGGTAAAACATTTGCCAAATGAATATTGGATTGAAGTTGTACATTGTGAAGCATATGTGTTGAATAGATGCCCAACAAAGAGTGTTATGAATAGAGTTCCAGAAGAAGCATGGAGTGGCATAAAACAGTTTGTCACCCATATGAGAGTATTTGGTTGTGTGGCTTATGCACACATTCCAGATCAGTTAAGGAAGAAATTGGACAGTAAGGGGGAGAAGTGCATATTTTTTGGATACAGTGAAGAATCAAAGGCATACATATTGTATAACCCGTCCACAAAGAATTTTATGATAAGCAGAGATGTGCAGTTTATTGAGGAAGAAGCTTGGGATGAAAGCATTGAGAAAACGGTGAATGTAAAAACCTGTTTGTCTCATGATGATGATGAGGAAGAATTAGAAGGAAGAAATCCCTCATTAGTAGCACCACCTCCACCAACACAAGGACAGCAAGGGATAGCACAAGCAGGTATGATAACACCCTTGAGAAGTGATGACAGTGCTTCTCCAAGCACATCACAAGGAGTAGATTTGAGTGCTTCTACAAGCACAAGTTCAGCAAGTGAAAGAGGAACCAAATTTAGAATTATGAATGAAATTTATGAGCAAGAAGAAACCAATGAAGGTATGAACTCTTTATTTGCATTGTATTGTCATGTAGAAGATCCTATTCATTTTGAAGAAGCAGTAAAATATAATAAATGGATAGATGCTATGTATGAAGAGATAAATGCAATAGATAAAAACAAGACATGGGAATTAGTTGATCTCCCAAAAGGAAAAGAAGTAATTGGAGAAAAATGGCTTTATAAAACCAAAATCAATTTTGAAGGTAAGATTGAAAGGCATAAGGCCAGACTTGTTTTCAAAGGCTACAAGCAGTAACAAGGAAGAGATTATGAGGAAACTTTTGCACCAGTTGCAAGAATGGAAACAGTAAGAGTAGTGTTGTCCATAGCATCACAACACAAATGGAAAGTTTACCAAATGGATGTAAAATCATCATTTCTAAATGGAGTATTGATGGTGTTAGCGCTCAAATCTACCTTAGGCTGAAATAAGGTAAAACTCAAGGCAACATCAAACCATGCTCAGCCTCGTCGCTAGCCCTATGAGGACAGGAGAGGGCTCTCTCCGGGTCTATCTCGGCAAAAGGTCTTCAAAGGGGCTGAGATGACTTATAATGAATACTGATTTTAGGCTAGTAAAGAGATAGGAAATTTTGATTTTGATTTTTTTGGTTTTGTTGAAAAAATGGGAAAAACAATTTTTGGCTCGGGGATGAGGCCAGATCTTTGCAGAATTCAAGTTGGGGCAAGGTAGGCAGTAGTCTTGATGCTTTTTTATTAGGTGTATGGATGGATCAGCATGACAAGGAGATGAAGAGGGCAAGGGAGAACAGGAATCCTCTCCAAACAGGAGAAAACATGTAAAACTAAACAAATTTAAAGGCAGAGCACTGGAAACAATGGATTCAACCTCATTTACTCATTCATTTAGTTTCAGAAGAAAAAGAAGGGAATGGCATACATTAAACATTAAATAACTTACAAATAACTGAGAGAACACACCATCAAAGCTGAAATCCACAAGAATCCCAACAGGTGCTGCAAAACCTCTGATCTTTCCTTAGCCAAAATGTAGAAAATATGTACAATAGTGTGCCAAACTTTTCCCAAGAGTCCAACCCTGATAGTGTCTCAGAAATTACATCATATAGACCATCCTAACTCCTTCCCATGCCTCTAGGGGTCGAATTCCTCCTTCTAGGAGCAGTTTCAACTAATTCTAAACAAGGAGCTAAAATCTAGGCAGCCAAACAACTTGCCTCTAAAAGGAAGGAAACTGATTCTTTCACTTGATTTTCACTTTTTTGGGAGTGAATCATCTAGAACAGGTAAAAGTGAATCAAAGTTACATTAAAACCACAAAATTACATCAAGATAACTCAAAAATTACATCCACAATCAAAACTGGTCCAACTGGCCGAAATCCTGAGCTGGAAAATGAAAAATTGACCAATTTTCTCTATGCGCCGCGCGCCTGAGCTCTATGCGTCGCGCGCCTTTCAGCCTGCTTTTGGGGCACTTCCCGGCATCAAAATCAAGCTCATGATAGCTTGTTGGAAAGCCCTGGATGTCTTCTATCCAACCCAAGCAGAATTTCCCAATTTGGAGCTCATTTTCCCCTCCAAAACTTCATTCTCCCACAAGTACTTCCTGCTGGTGCAAAAGGTGGCAGAAAGGTGATTTTCATGGTGTTTTTGGCCCTTTTGATCATCCAGAACTTGGTGAAATGCTTCAGCCATTTCTGAGAATGCATAAATTACCATGAAAAATCCAAAAATACAAATTTTTCCTCCAGCAAGTGTCCCAATCATAAGCGCGCGTCGTGACGCGCTACGCGTTGGGCTGAAAAACCTGTTTTGAGACCAAAATTTTCAAAAATGACAAAAAATTCTTCAAATTTGCTCAAATTCGGAGCGAAGACCCTCCATCATGTATCATTCTCAGCCAACAAAGCCTCGGCCAAAATACGGAGTGGATCAGGCCTCTTCCGCCGTTTTAGTGCTCTGCCCAGCCTTCTCTTCAGGATCTTCATTTTTGCTTTGCAGACGTGCATGCGGGCCCAATAATGACCTTTCATGTGACGGAGCATGTCTTTGTCTCTATTGGCCTTTGCCAACAACTTCTCCAGATGAATTTTAACATGTGTGAGGCATGTCTCTCGCTCAATTGGTGTCATGTCACCAGGTCTCTTCCGGGCCAATTGTCGATCTTCACGGATTCGCCGCAGCTCTACAAGTGTGTGCTGATCCTCTAGCTGTTTGTTACGCTGATCCAGGTAGTTTATCACCCATTGAGCTCTCTGCAACTTAACATTCAGCGTGTCAATATCGGCCTTCTGCTCCTGGACGATCTCTTTCAGTTTCGAGCTAGGAGAGCTCGCATCAACATCAATCAATGTGAATTCAGTATCTTGGCCTCCTGAGGGGCCCTCATCGTGCATAGGCCTCTTGCCTCTGTCCTGAATCTGTACCTGTCCTGAAGTCGAAGGCGAGACCCCTTCCACCCCGGGTGGAGATAATACTCGCGCTGCTGATGAAGTCAACGAGACCCCTGCCACCTCGGGTGGAGATAGTACTCGTCGTGTAGCTGCAAATAAGGCTTTGTGGCCTCGTTGATATGTCACATACACTGGAGCACTGATATGCTCGGTCTCAGGAATGTCAAGCTGGCGTGAAGGCTCTCCCTCATCATGAACTACCTCGGGAGGCGGCTATGGCGCTGCAAAGAAATCACGGGAGATGAAATCCTCCCAAGCAATGCCCTGCTGTGTCAGCTGATGTACCACCATGATTTTGATCAGCGCATAATGATATATACTGCTATGCTGCTGTGCTGGGGTCTTCTTTTGTACAAGAAATTTCATCCACTCTATGTTGCGATACATGAAGTATGGAATGCTCATCATACGTACCCTCATGAAATGCATCAACAAACGGATATGGTACGCATAGAGGCGCGAGAATCCGTCCCTCGAATGATGAGCTTCATCAATGGTGGAAACTCATCCTTCAGAAATCTGAATGGAAATACCCTGCTCAGCTGCCTCATATAGCCAGGTTTGATGTATGGCTCATAGTAGGATTTCTCTAGCTGCTGTCTTTTGTTCCATTCCTCTCCTATGTTTGGTATCCCGGTGGCCTGAGCAATGGTCTCTGGTGACAGAATGAAGTTAACTCCGGCAAGGTTTACACGGCCATCATGTAAATGTAGAACAAATAGACGAGCTAGCTCATGATGATGCTGGGTTTGTGAAATCATCTCACAGTACTGGAAACATGACTGATGCTGAAAACAATCCATTGCAAGCGAGCAAGCCTGCAATTGAGCCAAAGAAGTAGGCTCCTCCCTGACATGCCTACCACTTTTGCCACTTTTGTGAGATCACCATGGCACATTAACCTCTGTTGTGGAATCACTGTCATACTCCTGCTCATAAACTGAATCCATCTCTGACATGGCGCTGAAAATAAGATGTTTGCAAAATATATGCTGATATAGGTATAGTGAAAACAAGAGTTCAGTGTATGCTCTAATCCCAAATGTGTCACATGTGTATCAAAGTGTTATAGGAAAGCCACAGTGATAAAGGTTCTGACAAATGAGTTTGAATAGAAAACAGTCACTGCTTTGACTACATGGGGGTTTTGACAAGTGAGTAGGAAGAAATATAGTGTAGTGTACAGCCCTTGCAATGATAGTTAGGCTTTGTCAATGGAGAATGGGAATAGTGAATATGGGACTTTGTTTGTCAATGGAGAATGGGAATAGTGAATATGGGACTGTGTTACAATATAAATGATAAAAAGTATGACAATGACAATGGTAAGATAATAGAAATGACAGCAGTGATGTAATAGCAAAGAGAGAGCGTGAGAGCAGAGACACCACTGACAATAGATGACACAGGCATATATCAATAACACAAGTTTGGAAACCCCCACAATATCACTAACATGTCCTTCAAAACCCTATGGAGTGATTTTGGTAATGAACATAGGGTTTACATTTCACCCCATCAAACATTTGTTTTTTCCACTTTCCAAACACCATAGCATGTTTATGAGTCACTAAGCAGGCATGAATGACTTACTTGCAAGTAAATGAGGTGATTTGGCACGAATCTGGGTGATGAACTGAATTTTTCAGCCCTGAAACTCTATGCGCCGCGCGCGTGCCCAGTGCGTCGTGCGTTGTGTGTACGTCGCGCGCATGCAAAATTGCACAGGCCTGTGATGCCCAGTGCGTCGTGCGCGGTATGTGCGTCACGCGCCTCTTGTATGCGCCACGCGCACTTCCACTTCCACTCCACGGCTCTGAAAACGATTTTTTGCTCTCCAACACTCCAAACTCGACTTTGCTTTGGAAATTTATGAAATGATTTGTCTTCAATGCTTTATATAGGTTGGAAAATATCTCACAAGAATCAGATTTGATTTTAATTTTCTCCATAACCCACTTTGTAATGTTTGGCAATCTTGGCACTTTATCATTTAATGCAATTCTGTCTTTTGGCTTTTCACTGTTTTTCTGAGTCTTGGACTGACGAAACTTGGTTGTTTTTGCAGGGACTTTGGCATTTTGACTTCGGCAAAGACCAGAGGCTGCTTTGAACTTTCTATGGTGGAACAAATACATAATTATTACAAAAAATAAATTTGATAGTTTCTAGTTCCAAAACAGAGTTTTGGACTAGAAATGTCTTCAAATGTTTTTGAGAATAAAAATATGAAATAGGAACCTTTTCGAAACCAACCTCATGGCCTGCGGGATTTTATTACATGTATCAAAAGACTGAAAACCCTAGACTCTAGGAATAAATATTCTTATTGACAAAAATAATCATTTATGACCATGAATGACGTGACCTAAACTTCGCTGATTTTTGAGGAGTTTTAATTAGCCCTGCAGGTACAAGCATGAGGAAATACAAGACGACCAGACCCTCTCATCAGTCAATGGCATGCCCCTAGCAAAATGAAACGAAGTGAAGTGAGCGAGACACCTAAAAATGATATGCAAAAAGCGAAATGATCTCTGACGGAGGGCTGTAAGGACCGACTCTAACATTGGCTCCAATGGGAATGGTAGCTCCAAGGAGATGCCAAGAACGGCAGATCTCTGGAAGAGGTAGGCAGTGCCTTCATCCATTGGGCGATGGAGTCATTATTTGAATGGATAACACAAAACTTTTGACACATTTATTGACTGAAAAAATTGACTGAAACTTGACTGAAAACTGACTGAGACTGACTCAACTTTCAAACTGAAAAGAATGATAAGACCAACTTGAAAAACCTCAAACCAAATAACCTCCATCTCTAGAATTATAGCCTTCGCTCCGGGCCCCATACTGAAGATGAGAGATCAGTACACACTTGCAATAAAACAGAAGTAGAATGATATATACAATGATGATGAAGTCAGCAGAAAATACTTAGAAATAGTATCGCTTGAGCAGCCGACCATTGATCGGCCCTCCCGGACAATCATCCCCGTTCATTTCCTTGAGAAGAAAGGTGTTTTGACCACGATACGCTGCAATCTTAAAAGGACCCTTCCATAGGTTTTCAAATTTGTCGTGCTTTCCCTTATCTTCATTTCGAGCATCCCACTTCAAAACCACCTCATCCAGCTGAAACTTATCTGCTTTTGCCTTCCTATCATAGATCTTCTTTATGCGCTCCTGTAGCTTAAATGTATTTTGAAAGACCCCCTCCCGTGTCTGTTGTAAATGAATCATCTGATTTATCCTTCGCTGCATAGGATCTTCCTCACTACCAGCTTCCTGAAGCAATTTGACTACCGGGACAGCAAGAGAAGTGGGAAAAACTGTGTCTACCCCATACACCAACTCGAAAGGAGACATGCCAATAGAATTTTTCTGACTTACCCTATCAGCCCAAAGTGCATTCACTAATTTCTTGTGCCAACCCTTTTTATTGATTTCCAGCAATTTCTTAATGATATTTACCAAAGACTTATTTGAAGATTCCGCCAAGCCATTTCCTTGCGGATGGTAGGCAGTCAAATGTCCCAAGCTGATGTTGTACTTATAGCAAAATTCAACCATCCTCTTTGACTTGAAGGCCGCTGCATTATCTGTGATTATCTTACTAGGACACCCAAAACGTGACAGAATATTATTTTCAAGAAAAGAGATGATTACCGCATCCGTGGCTTGTCGAGTGGGAATCGCCTCGATCCACTTCGTGAAGTAGTCCGTAGTTGTCAATATCCATCTATGTTGTCCGGAAGATGCCGAATGGATTTCCCCAATGAAATCCAACCCCCACTGCTGAAATGGTGCACTGACTTCAATTGGTTTGAGAGGCAAAGGCTATAGTTTTTGCTTCCCTTCGAAAATTTGACATTCGTGACAATTCTTAACAGCCTTATATACATCAGAAAACAAAGAAGGCCAATAGTAACCTACCCTTAGAATCTTATTCGCTGTGGTTTTCCAAAACAGATGGCCCCCGCAGTCTCCTCTATGAAAGTCCTCCAAAACTCTTTTGGCTTCCTCCTCTACCAAACAATTCAATAACATTCCACCAGGGTCTTTCCAATATAATGCAGAATTCAATATGCAAAACTTTGCAGCCCTCAACTTCAAGGTTCTACTCTTATTTCTAGGCATCCCGGGTGGTGGAGACAAATTCTGAAGTACGTATAAAATGTCAACATACCAAGGGGAAGAAACAAAAATATCAGATACCTGAAATGATGTACTCTCCTCATCTTCATCAGACATGGTAGCGATCAAATTTATATCTAGAGCATGCAGATTTGTTTCAGCCATGAGCTTGGCTAGTCCTTGTCCTTTGATTAGCTTGGTTGGTTTAATCTCCACATCATATTCTAACAACGCAGCGATCCACTTACCCCGCCTTCCTTCTGGATCTGCCTGTACCAAAACATCTTTAACTGCTGCGTTAGGAACGTAGGCTATAATGTGGGAATGCAGTATATACACACGGAAATCTTTCAAGGCCTTTACAAGAGCAAGTGCTTGTTTCTCAATAATGTTGTATTTCAACGCTCCGTCCCTTATAATCTGACTGAAAAAAGCAATGGGCTTCTCAACTCCATCTCTTTTTTGCATCAAAACAGCTGCCAAAGTGTGCTCAGAAGCAAACGAAAACAAAATGAAGTCCTGTGTGTAGTCCGGGCTGATTAAAATAGGGGCTGAAGAAAGAGCTAACTTTACCAAATTGAATGATTTCATCGCCTCTTCTGTCCACTTTACCTGACTGTCCTTTTTCAGCATGTTCGTGATTTCTCTAAGATGCTCAGCAAGATTTGGAATGAAACGACGCAGAAAATTCATTTTACCATTAAAGGACTATATTTCTTTCTTGTTCTGGGGCTGTTCAATTTGCTGGATGGCTTCAACACGTGCAGGGTCAACACGAATGTCGTCTTTCGATATGATGTGGCCAAGGAGCTTGCCTTCATCCATGGCAAACAGGCTCTTTTTCGGATTCAGCGAAATGCCATATTTTCTGCACTTCTGGAAAACAACTTTCAAGTGATATAAATGTTCTTCATCAGAATTTGAAAACACAGTCAAATCATCAAGGTAAACAACCAAAAATACATCTTTCTCATTGGCGAAAGCCATATCCATTGCACGCTGAAAAGTGGCACCTGCATTTTTCAAACCAAACGGCATCTTGGCATAATGAAACGTTCCCCATGGAGTGGTGAACGCAGTTTTGTCACGATCATCCTCATGCACTAAAATTTGATTATATCCTGAATAGTCGTCAAGTAGTGACATCCTTGATGCTCCAACTACTTGCTGCAATATATGGTCCATTTTTGGCAACGGATAATTTTCTTTTAATGATACCTTATTCAAATTTCTGAAATCGATACACAAACGGATCTCACCTGTCTTTTTTCTCACGGGCACCAAGTTTGATATCCAATCAGAAAATCTGATAGGCACAATGATTCCTGACTTATACAACTTGTTTACCTCTTTTTCAATCGATGGCAGCAGCTTCGGATTGATTCTCCTCAACTTCTGACGGAAAGGCTTCTGATTTGGTTTAATAGGGATAGTATGCTGAATGATATTAGTGTCATACGTTTTTAAATCTGAGTAATCCCACGAAAAAGCATCAGAAAATGAAGACAACAATCTCACATACTCCGCTCTTACCTTTGGTGACAATGACTTGGATAGCTTTATCATCTTGCGATTTTTAGCTGTCCCAATATTTACGTCTTCAACACCTTTTTCAGTCGGCCTCAATGCCGGTTTGCGGGCTACATCGTCTTGATCAAAGAGTTCCTCTAAAGGAATCAATCCTTTAGGAATGATGTTATCTTTAAGTTGCAACACTTCCATTTGATTTATTTGTATATCATCATTACCATCATCATATTCTGTATCTATGGAGGTGTCTTTAAACTTACCCTTATTTTGCAGAAAATCACTAATCTCCTCATCGTCCTGAAAAACTTGCCAACATCTCTGATTGTCTGGAACGGTGGGGCGGTGCTTCACATGGATCTCGAACTTGTTGCTGGAATTCATTGGTATTTTTAAATTGCTTGCTGCCGTAGAAAGTCCATCAGCAACACCATTTTGTATGCGAGGCACACACGTCAAGGTATAATCTGAAAATAACTTCAAAATGTCTAAAACTGCATTACGGTAAGCCCTCATGCGAGGATGCTTGGCTTGAAACTCACCCTTCACCTGCTTTATCACCAACTCTCAATCACCATAGACTACAATTCTTTTCGCTTTCAGCTTTCTTAGAATCTTAAGGCCAGCAATCAGAGCCTCATACTCCGCCTCATTATTAGAACAGTCAAATGCTAGTTTGTAGGAACATACTCTCACATTGCTTGGAACCTTGTCCGGAGCGGAAAATGGACTGCGTATCCAAACACCAATTCCAGCACCATCACTACCCACTACGCCATCGAAATCCATGGTCCAAAGACCATCTTCATCCTCCTCTAAGTGCTGAAATTGCGCCAGCTCTGTTTTTTCTGTTTGCTGCCCATCGTCTTTAGCTGATTGCTCAACAATAGCTTGCTTTTCTCGTCTTTCTTTCTGCAGAACTTCTCTAAAATTCTCGGTGATCTCTGGTATATCTTCTGCCTGAACTAACTGACTATCTATATCATTAAAACTATCAGCAAAAAAAACAAAATACTCTAAGTCGGTATGTACATAATTTACAGGATGATTGATTGGTTTCTCCTTGCTTGTTATCATGTATTTCATCTTCTGCTCTCGATATAACTTTCTCATTTGACCAAAGACTAGAATTGTTGCATAGGAGAAATCTAACTGTAGTGTACCTTTCAACTTTTCTCCCCAAGATCTAGAAAGGAGCATCCCAAATCGAGGAGGAATGTCCACCACAACCACGTCCATCAAGACATTCTTCGCAGGAATTTGATCTAAACTTACAACCAAATCTTTGATGAGTCTGATACATCTCACGCGGCTGGAATCAAATGAATACAAATCATGGTATTTCCTTGTAATATCTAAACCCAACTTTTCCATGATCGCCTTTGGCATAAGATTGTGCGAAGCACCAGAATCGAACATGGCATTGTGCAATACATATTCATGCAACCTCAAACTAATATAAAAGGGAGGAACATCACTGTCAGGGGACTCACCATCTAAAGCAGGCCCAAATATCAATTCAGGCTGATCATCTTCAATATTTACCGTGTCAAACATTGGATCAAAATTCAGAATTTTAGAGACTTGACCTCGATAGCTGCTGTTCTTCATAATTTCTGTCAAAGGAATAGATACCTTCAATTTGGAAATTTCATTCTCCAAACTAAAAGCTGAAACTCTTTCAACTTCTTTGACCGGAACTTCTTTCTTTTTAGTCTTATCTTTCATTATACTTGACTGATTGGCCTTTTCTGCTGATGATGATTTACTAGCCGTGGGATCAATTGTCTCTTTTCCTTTCTTCTGTGGTATAGGTGAATCCATCTTTGGTGCTGAAGCCTCTTTTCTCTTCTGAATTGGGTTTATGGGCACATCTCTGTTTCTCAATGAGTATTGCTTCTGCTGAGCGGACAAAGCATTCATATACCCTCTTTGGTATTCATCTGATTCTTCCTCCAGAGCTGTATCATTTGCTAAAATGAAATCCTCATCTTTCTGTGCAGCTGAACTTTCTCCATATTCTTCATCCTCAGTGATGTAAATGGGCAGATCATCGGGAGTAAAGAAGTGGTTTTGCTCCCCTACTACATCATCGTCATCGTCTGAATCTTGACTCACAAAATTCTGCAAAAGAGGTGTTTTAACTTGCTGCTGGGCTGTCGGCTTGTGCTCTCTGTTCATGCTGTTTAATTCTGAACTGTGGCTGCTGTTGGCCACGGTAGTTGGGATTACGAATCTGCGTTTCTGGCTTGTCAAGCGTCATTCTTTTGAACATTTTTTCCATCTCACGAAGCAAGTGCTGTTCTGATGCAGATGTGGAAGCTTCTTCTTTTATGGTCACTCTCTTTTCTGCTTTCAACCGGGCTCTCTTATCATTCAGATTCGCCTCAACACTAACAACAATCTTCTGCATATCTTCCAAGGTAGGTGGATCTTTGTCTCGTAGTGAATAAGCCATCTCCGGATCGAAACCATTCGGGAATTTAAGGAGAGCTGATTTTCTAGACGGTCTTAAGTCATCTGGAATTGCATTATACACTGTATTGAATCTGATAATATAATCCTGAACGGACTCACCAGGATTACGTTTGATGCTGGTATACTCAGAAGTAATTTGCAGCAGATCTTTTTTCATCTCCCATCGATCTAAGAATTGTGTCTGAAGCTCTTGTAATGTATTGATACTTGCGGGCTGTAGAGCTCTGAACCATTTACGAACCTCACCTCCAAAAGTTTGGGCGAACAACCTCATGGACACATTTTCTTCATCTATTTCATGCAGGTCCAAGAAATCTGTCATTCTAACAATATGCTGCTGAGCGGACACACTCTGCGGAGTGCCATCAAATATTGGAATCTTACTCTGATAATCAGCGGGCATAGGATCCAAATTTGCAGGTAAAACAAGAGGTGTGAATCTAGCAGCCATGGCTCTTGGCGGATTTATAATCTGTCTTGGAGAAACAGGTGGAATGGGAGCAGTAGATGAACGAGGTGTATGCGGTGGAGATGGAGGAGGAACTACTGCTGATTGCTGATCAGAGATCTCAGGCTGTACGGGAATGGTAGGGATAAAGGGAGGTTCAGTGGGAATCCGTGAACCGGATGCAATTTCAGATGGCCCAAGAGTTTGTGAAGCAGATTCAATGAATTCGGGAATGTTGGTTGCCACAATGGAGTTTTGAAGATTCAGGATATAATTATCGATAGATCTATTTGCTTGCTCAACTTCTAGATACTTGATGAACTCAGGATTGATGACGGTAGAACCAGTGGCACTTTCGGATTTGGTTTCAAACAATGATAACTCGAATTGATCGTCAAACTCAATATCTTCAATGTATTCAAAAACAGTGGGGTATGAGTGAGATTTGACCAAAGGAATAATGGGAGCTTCTCGACGAAAAATTCTTGGGATTAGGTTGGGGTTTTCATATACTGGAGGCGGATTTGGATCAGGATTTGATCTGGTATGCCTTTTTGAAGCCAGTGTATTGATCTATTCAAGAAAAATTCAAGGGACACAACAGATTATTTTCAGCCTATCGACTTCTAGACTCAATCATCCAAAAGTCTAGAACGAATAAGTATACTGGGGTAATTTGCAAATTAAGTGCTGCATTCACAAGCTAACTGGAGATCGACTAAAGCAGCGTTTATCTACTTCCGCTTATGCATGGAAAAAGCATTTCAAAAGCTACCTGGCGTGACTTCAGACTCCGTCTATAACTCATGAAACGAACACATCAAAAAGAAAACCATTGAGATTTTTTCCCCAGCATGGTCGCCACTATGTTAGCGCTCAAATCTACCTTAGGCTGAAATAAGGTAAAACTCAAGGCAACATCAAACGACGCTCAGCCTCGTAGCTAGCCCTACGAGGACAGGAGAGGGCTCTCTCCGGGTCTATCTCGGCAAAAGGTCTTCAAAGGGGCTGAGATGACTTATAATGAATACTGATTTTAGGCTAGTAAAGAGATAGGAAAGTTTGATTTTGATTTTTTGGGTTTTGTTGAAAAAATGGGAAAAACAATTTTGGGCTCGGGGATGAGGCCAGATCTTTGCAGAATTCGAGTTGGGGCAAGGTAGGCAGTAGTCTTGATGCTTTTTGATTAGGTGTATGGATGGATCAGAATGACAAGGAGCTGAAGAGGGCAAGGGAGAACAAGGATCCTCTCCAAACTGGCGAAAACATATAAAACTAAACAAATTTAAAGGTAGAGCACTGGAATCAATGGATTCTACCTCATTTACTCATTCATTTAGTTTTAGAAGCAAAAGAAGGGAATGGCATACATTAAACATTAAAGAACTTACAAATAACTGAGAGAACACACCATCAAAACTGAAAGCCACAAGAATCCCAACAGGTGCTACAAAACCTCTGATCTTTCCTTAGCCAAAATGCAGAAAATATGTACAATAGTGTGCCAAACTTTTCCCAAGAGTCCAACCCTGAAAGTGTCTCAGAAAATACAATAAATAGACAAGTCTAACCCCTTTCCATGCCTCTAGGGGTCGAGCTCATGCTTCTAGGAGAAGTTTTAACCAATTCTAAACAAGGAGCTAAAATCTAGGCAGCCAAACAACTTTCCTCTAAAAGGAAGGAAACTGATTCTTTCACTTGATTTTCACTTTTTTGGGAGTGAATCATCTAGAATAGGTAAAAGTGAATCAAAGTTACATTAAAACCACAAAATTACATCAAGATAACTCAAAAATTACATCCACAATCAAAACTGGTCCAACTGGCCGAAATCCTGAGCTGGAAAATGAAAAATTGACCAAAAATCTCTATGCGTCGCGCGCCTGAGCTCTATGCGTCGCGCGCCTTTCAGCCTACTTTTTGGGCACTTCCTGGCATCAAAATCAAGCTCATGATAGCTTGTTGGAAATCCTTGGATGTCTGCTATCTAACCCAAGTGGAATTTCCCAATTTGGAGCTCATTTTCCCCTCCAAAACTTCATTCTCCCACAAGTACTTCCTGCTGGTGCAAAAGGTGGCAGAAAGGTGATTTTCATGGTGTTTTTGGCCCTTTTGATCATCCAGAACTTGGTGAAATGCTTCGGCCATTTCTGAGAATGCATAAATTACCATGAAAAATCCAAAAATACAAATTTTTCCTTCAGCAAGTGTCCCAATCATAAGCGCGCGTCGTGACGCGCTACGCATTGGGCTGAAAAACCTGTTTTGAGACCAAAATTTTCAAAAATGACAAACAATTCTTCAAATTTGCTCAAATTCGGAGCGAAGACCCTCCATCATGTATCATGCCCAGCCAACGAAGCCTCGGCCAAAATCCGGAGTGGATCAGGCCTCTTCCACCGTTTTAGTGCTCTGTTCAACCTCCTCTTCAGAATCTTCATTTTTGCTTTGCAGACGTGCATGCGGGCCCAATAATGACCCTTCATGTGACGGAGCATGTCTTTGTCTCTATTGGCCTTTTCCAACAACTTCTCTAGATGAATGTTAACATGTGTGAAGCATGTCTCTCGCTCAATTGGTGTCATGTCACTGGGTCTCTTCCGGGCCAATTGTCGATCTTCACGTATTTGCCGCAGCTCTACAAGTGTGTGCTAATCCTCTAGCTGTTTGTTACGCTGCTCCAGGTATTTTATCACCCACTGAGCTCTCTGCAACTTAACATTCAGCGTTTCAATCTCGGCCTTCTGCTCCTGGACGATCTCTTTCAGTTTCGAGCTAGGAGAGCTCGCATCAACATCGATGAGTGTGAATTCAGTATCTTGGCCTCCTGAGGGACCCTCATCGTGCATAGGCCTCTTGCCTCTGTCCTGAATCTGTACCTGTGCTGATGAAGAAGGCGAGACCCCTTCCACACCATGTGGAGATAATACTCGCTCTGCTAATTAAGTCAACGAGACCCCTTCCACACCATGTGGAGATAATACTCGTCGTGTAGCTGCAAATAAGGCCCTGTGGCCTCGCTGATATGTCACATACACTGGAGCACTGATATGCTCGGTCTCAGGAATGTCAAGCTAGCGTGAAAGCTCTCCCTCATCATGAACTACCTCGAGAGGCGGTTGTGGCGCTGCAAAGAAGTCACGAGAGATGAAATCCTCCCAAGAAATGCCCTGCTGTGTCAGCTGATGTACCACCATGATTTTGATCAGCGCGTAATGATATATACTGCTATGCTGCTATGCTGGGGTATTCTTCTGTACAAGAAATGTCATCCGCTCTATGTTGCGATACATGAAGTATGGAATTCTCATCTTACGTACCCTCGTGAAATGCATCAACAAACGGATATGGTACGCATAGAGGCGTGAGAATCTGACCTCGCAACTGAAATATCGAATGATGAGCTTCATCAATGGTGAAAACTCATCCTTCAGAAATCTAAATGGAAATACCCTGCTCAGCTGCCTCATATACCCAGGTTTGATGTATGGCTCATAGTAGGATTTCTCTAGCTGTCGTCGTTTGTTCCATTCCTCTCCTATATTTGGTATCCCGGTGGCCTAAGCAATAGTCTCTGGTGACAGAATGAAGTTAACTTCAGCAAGGTTTACCCAGCCATCATGTAAATGTAGGACAAATAGACAAGCTAGCTCATGATGATGCTGGGTTTGTGAAATCATCTCACAGTACTAGAAACATGACTGATGCTAGAAACAATCCATTGCAAGCGGGCAAGCCTACAATTGAGCCAAAGAAGTAGGCTCCTCCCTGATATGCCTACCACTTTTGCCACTTTTGTGAGACCTCCGTGGCACATTAACCTCTGCTGTGGAATCACTATCATACTCCTGCTCATAAATTGAATCCGTCTCTGACATGGCACTGAAATCAAGATGTTTGCAAAATATATGCTGATATAGGTATAGTGAAAACAAGAGTTCAGTGTATGCTATAATCCCAAATGTGTCACATGTGTATCAAAGTGTTATAGGAAAGCCATAATGATAAAAGTTCTATCAAATGAGTTTGAATGGAAAACAGTCACTGCTTTGACTACATGGGGATTTGGACAAGTGAGTAGGAAGGAGTGTAATGTAGTGTAGGACAAAGAACAGCCCTTGCAATGATAGTTAGGCTTTGTCAATGGAGAATGGGGAATAGTGAATATGGGACTGTGTTACAATATAAATGATAAACAGTGTGACAATGACAATGGTAATGACAACAATGATTTGAATAGGAGAGAGAGAGCGTGAGGCTATGGTAAACCACAAGTGATGACACCAATAATAATAGAGAGCATGGGCATATATATCAATAACACAAGTTTGGAAACCCCCATAATATCACTAACATGTCTTTCAAAACCCTAGGGAGTGATTTTAGTAATGAACATAGGGTTTATATTTCACCACATCAAACACTTGTTTTTCCATTTTTGAAATACCATAATATGTCCATGATTCGCTAAGTAAGCATGAATAACTTACTTGCAAGCAAAATGAGGCAATTTGGCATGAATCTGGGCGAAGGAGTAAAAATTTTTGGCCCTGAAACTCTACACGTCGCGCGCATGCCCAGTGCGCCGCGCGCTGTGTATGCGTTGCACGCGTGCAAAAATGCACGGGCCTGTGATGCCCAATGCGTCGCGCGCCTTGTGTGCGTCGCGCGCCACCTGTATGCGCCGCGCGCACTTCCACTTCGACCTCCACGGCTTTGAAAACAAGTTTTCGCCCTCCTACTCTCCAATTCGACCTTTGCTTTGGGAATTTGTGAAAATGACTTGTCCTCCATGGTTTATATAGGTTGAAAAATATCTCATAAGAATCAGATTTTCTTTTAATTTTCTCCATAACCCACTTTGTAATGTTTGGCAATCTTGGCTCTTCATCATTTAATGCAATTCTGTCTTTTGGCTTTTCACTGCTTTTTCTAAGTTTTGGACTGATGTAATGACTTGATTTTTGCAGGGATTTTGGAATTTTGACTTTGGCAAAGACCAGAGGCTTGCTTTGAACTTTTTATGGTGGAACAAATACAAAATTATTACAAAAAATAAAATTGACAGTTTCTAGTTCAAAACAGAGTTTTGGACTAGAAATGTCTTCAAATGTTTTTGAGAATAAAATATGAAATAGGAACCTTTTCGATACCAACCTCATGGCCTGCGGGCTTTTATTACATGTATCAAAAGACTGAAAACCCTAGACTCTAGGACTAAAGACTCTTGTTGACAAAAATAATCATTTATGACCATGAATGACGTGACCTGAACTTCAGTGATTTTTGAGGAATTTTAATTAGCCCTGCAGGTACAAGCATGAGGAAATACAAGACGACCAGACCCTCTCGTCAGTCAATGGCATGCCCCTAGCGAAATGCAACGAAGTGAAGTGAGCGAGACACCTAAAAATGATATGCAAAAAGCGAAATGATCTCTGACGGAGGGCTGTAAGGACCGACTCTAACAGATGGAAGAGGTTTATGTTGAACAACCTCTAGGATATGAGAAAGAAGGCCAAGAGCACAAGGTATGCAAATTGAAGAAAGCTCTGTATGGGCTGAAACAAGCACCAAGAGCATGGTACAGTAGGATAGATGCCTATCTACTAGAAAATGGGTTTGATAAATGTGAAGTAGAACCCATATTATACATCAAAGAAAAATATGGTAAGATGCTCATTGTTGTTGTATATGTTGATGATCTGATATTCACAGATAATGATGCTTACCTTATTGAGAATTTTAAAATAGTCATGAAAGAAGAATTTGAGATGATCAATATGGGATTGTTGAGATACTTCTTAGGAATAGAAGTAGAGAAAAATGAAAATAAAATTTTTATTTCTCAAGAAAAATATGTGAAAGAAGTTTTGGAAAGACTTAACATACAGGATTGCAAGGCAAAAATTACTCCTACGGTGATGGGATTGAAACTGAGAAAGGAATACAGCAACACGGATTTTGATCCAAGTTTGTATAAAAGCATAGTTGGCAGCCTTATGTATTTGACTGCAAATAGGCCAGATATTATGCATGTTGTGAGTTTAATTTCCAGATTTATGGAAAAGCCAAAGGAGGCACATTGGCAAGTAGCAAAGAGAATTATGAGGTATGTGAAAGGTACAAAGAGGTATGGTATTTGATATACCTCTTCAGAAAATTTTGAATTAATTGGATATACTGACAGTGATTGGGTTGGAAGTATAGATGACAGGGAAAACACCTCTAGATATGTTTTTCATATGGGATCAGGAGTCATATCATGGGCTTCTAAGAAACAACCAATTGTGGCTTTACCAATAGAAAAGGCAGAGTATGTGGCAGCTACAGTAGCAACATTTCAAGCAGTATGGATGAGGCGAATGTTAATAAATTTGTGTTATGAACAGGTAAAAGGCACACCAGTTTATTGTGATAATAGCTCAGCTATAGATTTATCCAAGAATTCAGTGTTTCATAAAAGAACAAAACACATTGATGCAAAGTATCACTACATCAGAGAATTAGTGAAAAATGGAGAAATTATTTTGCAACATTGCAGAATAGAAGAGCAGTTCGTTGATATTTTAACAAAACCATTGGCGCAAAAAAGTTTTAATTATCTCAAAAAATGTTTGGGAATGTATGAAAACAGTAGTTGTGATTAAGGGGGAGTGTTGGAGATAACCCCAACTACCAATCTGTGGCAAAGAGGATAGAAACTTCATTTTTGATTTGAAGGTTAAAGAACAAAGCAGCAGCTATTTCTTGTTTTTATTGTGCACTCAACCGTGCATTGAATATCTGTTTAAAACCCCTGTAAAACTGATTTTTTTTTACAAGGTCATAGCCCTTTTCTGATATAAAAACTGTGGTTTAAAAACCATGCAACCTCTAACTCTAAAACCATACTTCTACCTGCCATAAACGTTATCCACCAACCATTATAAAACCCGTGCATTTGATTTGAATTCAAACAATCCACGCCTTTCTGTGGAACCCACAGCTCCACGTCACCTATCCCGCAGCCAATAGGAGCTTATCGCAAGCCCTAAGAGCCTACGTCATCCACACCATGAACCTCCGTGATAAACTGGACCCCACCATACCACGTCAACAACCGGCGACCAATCAGAGGCGTATCGCATGATTTCGTGCCAACATCAACTCACCTTTGCGATTGTGCGATAAGGTGTGTCCCCACCACCGCCAGCTCAACGCCCTCCAATCAATGGTGCATCATCGCAAATATTTGGTGCACAGTTAGACGGTGGGTTAATCGATGTGATAACCATGGCATGGTGTATTGAATAGTTTTTCATTATGGTTTTAAATCCGCACGACATAAGTTTTATAAGATTTTAAACTTTGGTTTAATGTTTTAATATAGTTTTACAATGTGTCGTGACATGTTTTATTTTAAGTCTTTAAACTTAGGTTAAATGTTTTATCATATATATTATAAACATGCAATGCTTACAATATATATATATAGACAGCAGTGAGCAGCATGCCGAGAAAAAAAAAAAAATAGAGACTATGTAAGACAGAGTATGAAGCAGTGTGAAAGCAGAGACTATGTGAGACAACAAGCCTGAAGATTTGTGTTCGTAGAATCCAAGTGCAGAATAATTTTTTTGTAAAAACAAGAACTGAAGATTCTGAAGTTTGTATTGAGTTTTTTATTTTAATGCAAATACAGTGTTTTTTTTCACTATGTGTATTTTATGCTTCACCTGCAAAGTTTTTGTTTGAAATCTTTGTGTTGACAGAGGACAATTTGTTCCTCATTCTTTGTTAAGGAATTCTTAGAAATTCCAATAGTAATTATTCAACTCCCCTAACCCTTCTAAATAAAATGCATGCAAAATTAAATATGATAATAGAATAAACGTTTTTTCAAATTCCATGATACCTTGATAGAATATTTTTTCAACCTAATAAGATTTCATTCTACTACTCAAGATATTGATGAAATGCAATGATCTTAAATTATTCCCCATTCTCAGCGTCCCATGATGACAAATTCTTTAGGGTGAATGGGGTTGGTTCGGGTTCGAACTACGATTTAAAAAATAAGCATGGTTGGGTTAGATGCGGGTGAAGTTAAAGGTCAAGGCTCTTTGTCTATTTATTTTATTCCCTTACTCCATTATGTTTTTGTCATAGGAGTGAGATTGGGTGGGAGTTTAGTTTTTCATCTTGAAATTCTCAAAAGGTCTCCATATAAAATAGATGGTTTAGTGTTTTACATTGTGTGGTTTGTTTCATTGAGTTTTCACTTTAATATCACCTGCTGCAATGAATTCTACATATAAAATGGAGTTTTGGGGTGTGGAGGTAAAACATGGGGAGGTTCATAGCTGTGATCCTGGAGATGGTAAATATCTCCACTTATCCCACGCAGCTCTGGGTGAGATTCAAAATGAAAATCGTCAAGCTTGCACTACAATATCACCTGTTGCAATGAATTCTACAGATCATGAACTGCAATATCACCTGCTACAACGAATTCTACATATCAAATGGATTTTTTTGGGTGTGGTGGTAAAAATTGGGGATGTAAATATCTCCACTTATTGCAGCTAATCTTGGGTGAGTCTCAAAATAAAAATAGTCTTCTGAGATTCAAAATATTTAAAAATCTGATATGAGTAAAGTGATTTGAATTCACTTAGTAGATCGGCCGAGGAAATACTTCCAGTGAAGTTGTTAAGACCACCGTAGCTACAAGGAGTGGAGGTGTCACTAACTATAATTGTGTCAGTACTTCAATTGCACGCACAGGTTGCTGGTCTCTGCTCAAAGGAAGCCTTAATCTAGATATTTCTCCAAAATTGGCCACATTATACTTTGAGGTAAATTATATAAACAAGGGATTTCTATACTTTGAAGCATTTCTTGGATGGATGAATTTTATACATGCCTATTCGAATTTTCAGACATTAACTATCATGATAATGTTGAAGTATTTATATTTTTCAAATCCTAGATACGGGAATAGAAATCTGGATGGATAACGTGTAATTTCAACCATTCAGTGTAGAACAGTGGAAATGGAAACAGGAAACAAGTATTGAAAAGGTAACTATTTAATAGGCTACCCCAACTCGGCTAATGTGAAGGAATGAATTATTTCAATCTTTATTCTTGGATTGTAAGCTCTGGAAATATTTAGGAATTTGATAAACATGAGTGATATGCCAAGTGAATTCAAATTGGCCAGCATGTTTGCAGTAGCTGCTCGAGGAACTTTGCAACAGAATCTGCATTGACACAGCACAACGCAGCCAGGCATGGTGGGAAATAAGTTGACTCAGCGTAATATATTCACGGGAAATCTAGTTGTTTGGTAGCTTGGAACAGAGAATCGGTTCCAAAGAAATTGTGGAAAGCTTGTGAGGTTATGGGAAACATTTATATCTATAGTACATGGGGGGTGCTAAGTTTCTGTTTTGTAATTTCTGCAAGGATCTGATGATAATATTCTGCAGGCTAAGGAATGCACTATCTAGTGTTCTAAGTTCTAACCATGGTAGCAAGCCCTGAGGAAACGGGATAATAGACATGATGCAATAGAAGCACTTGAGGTAGATCATTGTCTGCTTGCTAATGCAATGTTGATTATTTCATTGACATATTATTAGTCAATTTGATACTTTGAGGAATTAAATAGTATCAAACCCCATCAAAGTTTTCAAAAGAAACGATCCATATTTCCCTTCCTATCTTCCCTCAAAGCCTTTGTCGATAATTTAATATATAATATCATCGGCTGATTTCTTACTATTTTCAATCTTGTTCTGGTTTGTATGTTTGGGTTAGCATTTTATTAACATTGGATTTTGACCCTTATTTGGCTGATTTAAAAGAGAGGATTTAAAGGATTGGGTGAGCGCCTGCTAGAGCGTAGCTCAGGGTCTCAGGAATGGCTTCAGGATGGGTGAGTGGATTATGAGTATTGCATAAACAACGACGGGTGACTGCAGTTGGTTTTAAGCCCTTTTTTTTTCTATACATGTACTTCATTTTATTTTGTTGAAATCAGAGTTTATTCTACAATTTCACAAGTATATTTTTTTCGATGAAATTAGAGGAAATATATAATCACATGTACTTCATTTCATTTTGCTGAAATCAGATTTTATTCTACAATAAAGGTTTCATAATTTTTTTTTTTTTTTTTCCGATGAAATTAGATTAAATATACAATCTAAACTCTGAAATTTAACTTATAAGCCTTTATAAGTGGGGTCAAGAAGGCCTTATAAGCCATTGGATTGGAGAATTGGTTTTAATTGAAGCCAGAGCTCATAGAAGTAAAATCAAATTTAGATCTATTCCCATCCGTGGTTTTGGCACAACTTAGGCCTTCATGTGGCATTTAGATATATTTCGAACATTGTAATGGTGTGTGAAAGATATGTGCCTATTGCTCATTCGAAATTTCAGTATTCCACAACAATTGGTTCGCAGAGTTTGAATCCTATCTCAAACTAACTCAAGATTGATTTTGGTATTCTCCTATTTTCATATAGGTTGAAGGTGGAGAAAGCTTTCTATTTCTCTATATCGGTCCCAATGGAACAAAAAAAATGTACATGCATTGCTAGGTATGGTTATAGGGACACTTGGACTCGAAATGTGAAGTTTGAGAATAAGTTACTGGAATTCCTGAAAAATATTATACTATAGGATGACATATACACATGAATACTCAACTAACCAAATAAGTTGAACTATTATCCATATTGTGTACCTCGTTATTATGAATTCTCGTGCTTGACTATTATTCATATTTTGTGTCTTGCTATTATCCATTCTCGTGTCATTTGATATGATTTTTTTAACATCTACATTCATATTCACATATTTCAGTGTAAATATAAATATTTTCCACACTACCAACTGCATCTGACCACCATGGCACCGACGAAGATAATTACGAAACCAATGAGATTACCGATAACTCGCGGTAATAAATTATTTTTATGCTTACAATCCCGCTGATGTGAAATTAAAGGGAAGAATGACTTGGCCATCGCTAAAACTGTGCACATTAGCCAATAAAGAAGTGGTTAGGTCTCTGTTATCCAAGTGAAGGCTTATACACTCCATCACAATTTCTGTATATGGGACGGTCCCAATATACACAAGTTTTAGCGCCACTTTCGTTGCCGAAGTGTTGGTGATCTGTGTGTGTCACGTTGTGAACTTGAACAATGAAACTATTATTGTTGCATGGTTTTAACTGATTCTGGCATGGAGATGGAGGGGCACAGTAGTATTGATCGATAATAATGAGATTTGAGACATTAATCATGTTCAAATGTTGGAACATTATTCGTTGGGCATACCCAGAACCCCCCTGCCATGTTTTTATGCGTACTCCATTTTTTTTGTGGTTGAGAGAAGCTCCATTAACAACCACATCCGAAACTGTATCTTCTAAATCACCAATGCCAAGATTTCCAATACTTATTCCATGTCTAGGCCCACAAACTAGTTTTTTGATTTCAATGTCTGAGCTTTATGTAACTATAGAAACATAATCATCTCCTATTGCAATTGTGTAATTCCGAATCACTAGATGTTGAGAGGTCGCATAGACCTGAATTCCATCTGTATCCTCTGCAAGAGATCCATCCCGTTGATGCAAACCAAGAATCTTGTAACTTTCACTTTTCTTTTCAAGTAGTCAAATTAGACTTTGGAATTTCGATCCCTCATCCTCTACTAAAATCCACTATAGTTGAGAATGCACCCTGGCACCCCTTGTAATGCAGTCTCTTTCCATACAAACTGTCATTTCCCCTTGAAGGATCACATTGTAGATATCCCTCTCAAGGAAAATGTGTATCTCGTTGAGTGAAAGCAGAGCGTCCTGCAACTTTTTTAAGTTTTTTACTTTTGTGGGCCATCATTTTGTCTTACCCATCTATTACAAAGAAGAAATTTCTCATACCCATCCTTATTTTTCCTCTGCTTTTCAAGATGATGTCATATGATTTGAAAGATCACATCCATGCAATGTGGTCATCTGTTTTCTTTGAATTTACCCCATTAAAGCACTGGTATCACAGATGTTTAAAATGGACCTATGGTAATGATGAAACTATATACCAAAAATAAAGCACAAACTCTAATATTTTAAAAGATTGAAGGGATGAATCCACAACTACTATCCTGAGTTGTTTTTCCATCTAACATAAAGACTACTTGTTTATTGTTTCTAAATAGGGAAATGCTAGGCATTGACGTTTATAAAAACGGTAAGATACACTGATGATTCTTGTTACCTCACAAACCTGAACTTTAAGTGGTAAAACCTTAAAATACATGTACAACCTTTAGGGGAACTAAGAGGGTTTGTTTTTTGTCACCACAATATTGTCCTCTCTTGCTTTCGACTATTTATCGCCTCGAACAAGGGGGGTTTCCTTAATTAAAATATGAGATATATTTAGAAGTAGATTGTGAGAGAAGACTGGGATTAGTGTTGATTAGTGCCTATCCAATTAGGGCAAATGGAGTCAAGCAGAAACCTTAACAGGGTTTTAAATTGTGAATGTGGATGGCACGATAGTGCTATTACAACATGTCAAAAATTCAACCTATGAAAAAAATTTTCCATATTGCAAAAATTACATAGAGGGCCCTTACAAAGGTGCTCCTTAATACACATTCATGGCAACAAAAGCGGTGATTTCTACTACAAACTGCAAATATTTCCTACCATGAACTGAAATGACAATAGTAATTTGTCTAACTTAATAGTAATCGGCAAGGGAAATTGATAGGAACACCTCAACCAAAGCCCTTCTTTAAATGAAAGACTTTTCCCTAATATGAAGCCTAATTTTGTGGGAAAATTTTAATGAATTTCCAGCAATAGACAAACAACAATATGGATGCAATTCTAAACCTCATATTACAAAATAAATCCTTGAACTTTCTTTCTCTAGTAAATCTTCAACTAGGCTCACACGAGAATTTCCCATTAATCCATCCATGCCTTTACAATGGAGAGAGCTTCTGCATGATGCCTTTTTTCATCCTCATAGCCAAATTGTTCCCCAGAAATGTGCTCATTTGACAAAATTCTAGGGTTTGTTGTGCCACGTGTAGAATAAAATATTTCCCTTGCTCCAATTTACCTTAATCATATATTATTTTTGGTTGTGGTTGTAGCTGATCAGCTATGCCTGCTTGTAATTGATGAAGAAATCCAAAATGTCCAGGAGTACGAATTCTTTAGAAGGATAAAATCACTAAATGCATGATGCCTTAAAAATGAGAAGTCTTACTTGAGGTCTAATTTAGAGTAGCTTGTATGAAGGGTAATTTTTATATTCCAACATGGATCCTTCCTCAAAGGTCATCGAGCAGTGTAGACAGCAGCTGTAGCAAGCATTGATGGAGTACACTTGATCATTATGTACTGAAGCAAACACAATTCAACCAAGAAGAATGCCAGATTTTCCATCTGAAGAATTTTGATAATAGATTTTATGACTTGTTAGTACAACAGAGTATTATTAGAACTAGAATGAAGAAAAGTAATTTAAACCAAGACGAATGTTAGATTTTCTGAGGCATTTTTGAAAGCAGATTTGAACAATGCCACACAGGATTATTTCAACAAAATAAAATAAGTGTGGTTCAGATATTTACCACTTTTTCGGGACTAGATGCCTTCAGAAACCTGAGGAGGAATACATATAGAGTGGGAATTGTAAGATTGAACTTTAGTTGTTTTAATATTGCAGACTCCTAGAAAGATTTAGTATTAATTGATCAGTCAAACTAAACCTCTAAAGACTTATGTTGCAATCCAATGACAAAGAATTATCAGTTAGAGCTAATTGCCATGGCCATTATCTGTTGTGGCATGCATTTTTTAGGGAAGACACAGATGAATTCATTGACCTGAATCCAAGTATGAACCAGCTCTTATCAATATTCTATTACCCATTATGATATATTTTTGCATTGATTTGAAAATAAAGGGTAATCTTCACTACGAGTAGAGATTGCAGTAGTGTATGTAATTTTCAACAGCCAACGAGGTCTTATATTAATTAGATATATACATTAAAGGTTTCTTTACACCCATCCTTACTTTATATATGACACTAAGTCATCCTACCTATGGAGGCCAGACTTCTTCATATTTTCTAGCGGTAAAAAATACAACAATACCCACTAATGGAAAAATCATCCTTGCAACACTCTTAATAGAAAGGTATCTATCAATGATGTTCACAATGAGATACAAAGTATCTGGCATTAGTTGAAATTTCAGATGCACCCGAAAATTTTAAAATTTTGACATCAGGCCTAAGAGATAATCCAGACTCCATATCAACCTATTTTACATCTTAGTTTGACAGCAAATGGAACTAACATATGAACAAAGTTGTACCTTCATCAACCAATCAATCACGATTTCCCGTGTCTTTGCGTTGATATTAACCTGATCTAACTCAGGTCCTCGGAATATATGAATACCAAATTTTAGATAAGGAAAATAAAATTTTACTTTCACGCTCACAAGAAACTGCTATCATTGACAAAGAAGCATACCTCAATTGTCCTATAGAATTTGTATATATCCTCAACTTATTCAACAACTCCAAATTGGTTTTCAATGTTTCCATCATCAATTCTAGGGAGCACCTATTGGAAATCCCTGAATGCATCCTAAAATACCCTTATCAATATTATTAATCATTTCCAGCCAAGTTACATCATAAATAAACACAATAATATGTTGAGGCTATGAATATTATTAATCATTTTCATCCAACTTACAACATGGTTAAACAGAAATCTATCTTAAGGCTATAAAACTTGCTAGTAATTTGGAGTGGACATAGATACTCTTTGGTTTTTGTATATTTTTTGAACTAGTACCAAACAAGAAAAGTATAAGAGAGTGACACATACCTCACTTTGAGCTGTTATCATTGTAGTCAATGATGGTGTAGTGTGTTTCCTTTCTTTCAGTTGGTTAGGTATTTTTAATCCCCCTTCTTATGCACTTGATTCTATGTTATCACTGATACAAATGGCAACATAGTTGCTGGTGGTGTAACTGTCATCATCAGGTAAGTTGGAAGGGATTCAAAAAGAAACATAGCTGAAAATTGGATCTAAATAATTCTCACGAACAACTCTCAGTTCATTTTCTCTTGCACTTAAATGGAAGTCAACCATGAAGTGTGCACATTCCTTGGAACAAGAAAATCAAATTTTATTCCTTAACAAGGTACAAAGTTAACTAAATGTGCACACATCACAGATAAATTGATGTGCACTTTCGTTCTTCTTTCCCATATCTAGAATTAGAAATAATTTCAGACAAGTTGTGACTATATTAGTGTTGTGGGTGGTCCGCTATATTTTGGCTATATAATCTATAGATTGTGTGATTCATGAGAATGCCCAAGTTATTAAGGAAAAAACATCCTTTAGAAGGATAAACTCATTAGAAAAACGGTGCCTTGAGAACTAGAAGACTTACTTAAGATCTTCTTTATATTAGTCTGTGTGAAGAGCAAGTGTTTTACTCCAACATGGATCCTTCTTCAAAGTGCATTAAGCAGTGTAGACAGTAGCAAAAGCAAGCATTGATTGACTGTATTTGATCATTTTGTAATGAAGCAAACACAACTCAACCAAGTAGAATGCTATATTTTCCATCTGAACCATTGTGATAATAAATTTTATTTCTTAGCAGTACAGGAGAATATTATTAGGAAATACAATGAAGAAAATACATTTAAACCACAATCTCAATTTTCCAGAGGAATTTTGAAACTCAGTTTGATCAATACATCAGAAATTTATTCTGACAATACAAAATAAACAGTGGAGTTCATCACTTCACCACTTTGTCAGGACCAACTGCCTTGAGAAACCTGACAAGGGATACATATGGAGTGGGAACGACAAGATTGAATGTCAGTGGATTTAATATTGTACGCTTCTGCCAGGTATTTTATCAATGTAGCAGTCACACTGAATTTTTGAAATCTATTGTGATTAATAAAACAGAAAAAGATACCAGTTAGAGATAATTACCATGGCCACTATCATTTTGGATGTGTATTGGTATCCTAAGATGCATATCACTTCATTGACCTGTAGCCAAATATGAATTGATTCTTCTTATGTCAATATTCAAGAGCCAACCAAGTATTTCGTCTATTGGATATATAAAAAAATGTTTCCTTACACTCATGCTTTTATGGATGTCAGTAAGTCATCCTACCTGAGGAGCCCAGGTATCTTGATATTTGCATGCTATAAGCATCGCAGTGATACCCACTAATTGTAACTCCCACTTTCTAACAATCTGAATAGAAAGGTATCTATCCATAATGTATACGGTGAGATAAAATGTTTCTGGCATTAGTTCACATTTTAGATGCACCTGCAAAATTTAATATTTGGCAGACTAAAGCCTAAAAAACTACCCACATAAATCTCTTCTAGATCTAAGATTGGAACCAAATGAAATTAGGATGAAACTAATATGTACCTCTATCAACCAACTAATCAGGATTTCCCTCATTGTCTCGTTGATTTCATCCTACCTTTTCATATAATCTGGAGGCACACAACTCATGTTCTGGACATACAGGGTTGCCAATGATTACTAAGTGAAAATTAAAAAATTACCTTCACATTCACACAAATATTGAATCATTGATAGAGAAACATACCTCAATATTCTGATAGAACTTGTATATGTCTTCAACATATTCCACAACTGGCAATTGGTTTTCAAAGACTGCATCATCAATGCTAAGGAGAACCTCTTACACGTCATGAAATACTCCCATCAAGATTATTAATCATAAATAAACACGAAGCTATCTTATAGCTATAAAACCCCTTAGTAATTGGGTGTGCATTGTGGATGTGGATACCTTTGGCTTGTGTATATTTGGATTTGGGCCAGTACTTAAAACAAGAAAAGAATCAGAGAACTAATAAAATTAATCAATAAGATAGACCTCACTTCAAGTTGTTAACACTGTAGTTTGTGACTGTGCTATGGGTTTTGTTGTTTTGAGTTGGCTAGGTGCTTGTAACCCCCCACCTTATGCACTTGACTCTATTCTATCCCTGACAGAAACGACATTATCCTTCTGCATAGCAGTGCCTTTCTGAGCCTTCCTTCTGATAAGACACCTCTGTTTTTTTCCTCAGACTACCTTTTCCTTTGACTTCGCTCCTGCCTTAACAACAATATCATCTACTTGAAATTACTAGAAAAATGGGAAAATTAAAGAGTGAGATTTCATATTTGGGCTCACAGAAAATAAAGAACCAAATGAAGGTCATGCAATGAAAACAAAGAGAAACAAATTAAACATGGCCAGAAAAATAGAATATTAGGCAGGAAGATTGATAAAGCAGGTGGATCAACATAGAGGTTCAATTCCCTGGGAGATTTTCCTTTGAAAACCGTAGACCACGTTCAAGAGTTCTACAAAAAAAAAACAATCTTTCAGCTTGCTAGACTGACTATGATTAAACTTACCTCAGTGTTGGGATTGGCTCCCTTGTTGGCATCAACAACCAAGTTTACTGTAGACCTCCTGAAATAGTAGTTAATAGTTAATCCAATAGTGGAGTACATGAAATTAGAAGATGAGCCCACCAAAAAAAACAAAAAAATGGAAAGAAACAAAAACCAAGTAGCAGATGAGTGCTTGGTTATGAATGAATACTGGTAAAGTGCACTCTTAGAATTTGGAATAAACAATATACTTGTTAGCATTGGAAAGCTAAACCATGCAAGTTTATTTTAGAAATTAGGCATTTTCCATCTGTTCCAGTATTTCCATGAGATAATGAATAGTTGGGATGTGGCAAGGTTGTTGTTATAGCCTACATACACTAATTTGTGCACATTATGGACTTCAAATTTCAATATAGTGTGCCCAACCTTAATGCAGGTTCATACCCTATTTCACTATAAATATCACTCCAAATTTTATTGCTCATATTATGTTATTATCTAATTTCCTTAGTGATGTAAACCTACTTCATCAAAGTCAATAGATGTTAGGAGCTTCATTAGTTAGATCCTATACATTTCAGCAATTCAACATTTGTGGTTGACATTAATTGTTTTCCTTCCATTCCTAAATTACCATTATCAACATGGTGGAGTTTGTTAGTGTTATTTTTTTGAGTGAACTTGAAGGACGCACTACACAAAAATTCCCCAATGCAAGGATTTAAATAAAACATAATTTCTACAAAGCAACGACCGAAAAAAGTGATATCCATAGTTTTGGAGTGGTGATCTTGGAGCTGGTGACGGGAAGAAAACTAATAGATCGAGAAATTGGAGAGGATGAAGATCTTGTGAAGTGGGTGTGCAATAAAATAGAGAAAAATAATGGATTTCTTGAAATGTTGTATCTTGTGTTTGTGGACTGCTTCAAGGAGGAAATTACCATGGTTATGAAAGTAGGACTCCTTTGCATAAGCACCTTTCCCATCAACTGGACAACGATGAAGAGAGTCATACATTTGCTACAAGAAACCAATACCGAGCACAAGGCCAAGGCAACTGCTAAGGATGAAAAATAATCTCTTCACTAGTACATGGAACCCACAATTTGCATTGTATACGCATGATGGTAATTGTATTTGGCCTGGAATTTTCTTCTTTACATGGCCTCCATATTTACTTCCACTTTGTAGCTTATAAGTTTGTTTAGGTTTGTTCATGTATAACCTTTTGAATCTAACCTAATACTAATACCCAAAATAGAAGCTTGCCTCTGTAACCCTTTGGGCATCGTTCCCCATGACAATCCAATGGTTAGAGGGTGCATCTATCTACCTAGTTGTGGGCCATTGTGTTGTTGTGTTTTTTATAAAACTACCCTCGAAGTTAATAATTTTGGTCGACTGGCTAAGACATAGAATTTGATCCCTATTAAACACCATGAGAAGAGCACAAATTTGTACCATTGTCATCATCATCTATGTTAGCATCTTATTATTGATCTCCTCTTGCTCTACTCTCCTTGGGCACAATAATTTAACTGTGAACCAGAACATTGAAGCTTTCAATGTAATATAGGTGGAAATCAAGATGATTTTAATGGTTGCTTCCTAAGATTCTCATTATCTATTTTCATAATGGTTATTTCGTAGAAGTTTAATAATGGCCACTGGTCGTTTTAAAATTGTATTGTAACATGAAAATGTTCATTTCTAACATTTACGTTTTTTAAACACTCCTTGGATTAAATCCCAATCATTATGTATTTAACCCTTCTCCATATTAAATCATGACATGATAGGACAACAAAATTGTAACAAGAAAATCATGTTCCTTCTTGAGATTATAAACATATTTAATCATTAGTAGTTTTCATAAATATAAAGTATTTAATCATGAATAGTTTTGGTAAATATTAGGTATCATAGAGGAAATTAATCAATTGAGTTATTGTCTTTTTATTATGTATATTGAATATCATATTTATTCTTATTGTATTTTTATTATGTATATTGAACATGTTATTTCTAGTAACTTTTGATCTTCCTAGATCTTCTATTCCTTTGGTGTATCTTTGCACCTTTAGGGGCAATTGCTAGTTTAAAGTATAATTATTTAAAGGGTGCTAATTCAATGGAAGAGCACCTGCTTTACAAGCAGGAGGTTGGTGGTTCGATTCCATCATGCCCTGATAGACATAGGGAATGGAGACGATCAGTTTTTGGTGATGGATGCTCTTATGACCATCACCAATGAGCTTATGGTGACATTTTTCGACCCTCACCAAAATATGAAATGGTGACGGTCAATGAACGCCACCATATATACACTTCAATAGTGACGACCATGAAATACCCGTCACCATAAATCGTTGTTTTTTATATGAAATGGTGAGGGTCATTGTTTGTCATTATAGTCATTATTCGTGACGGCCCTTGATGTCACCAATGAGCTTATCATGACATTTTTTGACCCTCACCAAATATGAAATGGTGATTATCAACGAACGTCGCCATATATATGCACCAATAATGACGGCCATGAAAGGTCCATCACAAAAAATCATTGTTGTTCATATGAAATGGTGGCGGTCACTATCCATCATTATAATCAATATTCGTGACGGACCTTGAATGTCACCACAACACATACTTTCGGTGACACGACCTTTGGTGATGTTCAATTTTTTGGTGACGGAGGCTATTGTCTGTCAACAATGCTCATATGAAATGGTGATAGTCACTGTCTATCATTATAAATCATTATTGGTGATAGACCTTGACTGTCACCACAACACCTATACTTTCAGCGATGCCACCTTTGGTGACGTTTAGCTTTTGGTGACAAAGGCTCTTTTGACCCTCACCAATGAGCTTATGGTGACATTTTTCGCCCCTCATCAATGTCCTTTTTTCTTGTATTGATTTCTGCATATTTGTGGAGTGTTATTGTTGTTGTGTCAGTTATAAGTAGATCTGTTTCAATTCCAGGTATTTATCATATTGCTACATAGATCCAATTATAGGTACCATCTAGTATAGTTAGTTTGTGGCGTGCTAGATACTGGTTTATTTGAAGTGTGGTTACATTCTTGTAGATCCTTTTTATTCCTATATGAGTGTTAATTTTAGCAATTGGATCAGCAACAATTTCTTCTTGTTTTATTTCCTCTTCTAGTATGATGTATCAACACAAATAGTGCAACTACCATTGAAATAAAAGACGTTCCTAGTCGATAATTTATGTGTAGTGTCTTACTCATTTAAAAGTGATTAATATGAACCAACATTTTGGCACCATTGTCGGGGATGGTAGCGATGATACAATCAGTTAGAATTGTTTGTTTGATGGTAGGGTGTTCCTAGTCAGCAGTCGTTGGGTGGTAAGATGATAGGTAAGAACCTGCACATCGCTCTAACATAATTGAGCGGGCTCAACATTGCTACAATGGGGCACTTAGAAGTGTGAGTTTCGGGTTTTTTTTTAAGAGTGTGTCTTCAGCTATACAGCCGTTGGGCGGTAATATGAGAGGTAAGAACCTGTGCATCACTCTAACGAACTTGGGTGGGCTCGCCACTGTAGAACTGAGGCACTTATAGTGAGGATTGATACACATAGGGTCTATGTGTGCTCGTAGGACAGCATAGAAACCAAAACACCCCCCACTTTAACTAACCACAGGAAAGACAGGTCGTAAAAAGGAAAATAAGAGTGTAGATTTGGGAAGGAAGACATTCTTTGGGCATATTATTTCAAAAGTAGAGAAAGAACAGTCCACTTCATACAGAGACAATCTAAAGACAAGACGCAAAAAGTTGTCACTATATCAAGGCCTAAGGCATTTGCACCTTCTGTGTCTGGACCTCATCACCCTTCAATAGCATATCCACTCCTGAAGTTAAGACCCCTAATTAGAAGTAGTAGTGGGAGGCTATTGATCAAAACTTAAGAATTGAAGGACAATGGGAAACCAGCGACGGACAGCCAAGGCCTGAACCAGAACAAAGTTTACTTGATTATCATTACCTAGATTCGGGTAGCGTAGTGAAACAGTCAGTCCTGGAACAGCCTTATCCTTCACCCATCAGTCAATCCCCTGCACGTTCTGAGGTCAGTTAATCTCATCAGGAAGGATCAGTCATGGGGGATGAAAACACTAATGGTACTATTACTAATTTTGAATTCCCAATACTGGAAAAAATGGATGAAGCTCCTATGAAGAATATTCCCTTATCATCTCTTCCATCCTTCCAAGGGATGGCTATCTAAGATACGTACGTTTGTGTTCAAGTTCGATGTGTATGTGGGATTTTCACACTACAATTCGATGTTGAAAATGCAGCAAGATGATGGAGCTTAGTGAAATGAAGTCACCTTCACTAAGTGGGCCCGCAGGCAAATTTTGGCGCAAAGTCTATTTTTAGACTATGTCTATTTTTAGACATATGGAGCATGGTCCGAGGATTGCAGTATGTTATTCTTGGAGTATTGGTCATGTTGGTAAAAATAGATGGACCTCTATTTTTAGACATATAGGTCGAAGTCTATTTTTAGACTGCCTGTCCTAAAAATAGAAAAGTCAAATATTATTTACCCTTAATAATATTTGGACTCTAAACTTCAGTTTACTCTCTTGGAGCACTTCAGTTCGAGCTACAGAAGTGGCTCATGCATCTGACAGAGGAATTACGCTATTCCTAAGGGTTTAGTGAGCTCATGCATGGTTGACTTCAGTTAGGACTTCAGTGGCAGAAGTTTGGTGGAGTTGATGAGACAGTTGGTGGAGTTGTGTTCGGTTTAACTTAGTTGAACTAGTTGTGATTAGTTTAGCTAGCTAATCAACTAGTAATGAGTGGAGTGAATTAAATATTATTTAATTCACTAATTATTAACTCACTATTCAACTCAAGAACACATCAGTTCACTACAGTGCATGGACAGTTCAGTGGAGACCATTTAAGAGGTAGATGAAAGGGTTGAGATAGCTATCAGTTGTGACATTAGTTGTGCATGAGATTTGCACCACACTTGGAGGAATTTCCCATGAGGATTGCGCTGTCAAGCCAAGGAGATTCGAACCTTGGATCTCTCATTAGACCAGCCTTGATTGCGCAATAGAGGCAGGCAATTAGTGGATGAGTTTTGAACCTATGACTTGTTCAAAACCAAGCTAGTTTGTGTGTAACTTTATGAGATAGTACTGAGTACTTGTGAGGAGTATTGTACTATGTACTATTACATGTTCTCTCCATTATAATATACAGAATAGCTGAGGGGTTTTCAGCTATAAGCTTTCCCCATACATACTGTGTAATGTGTGTGATGTTTTGATGATCTTTTGATCGCATACCGCTTGTTTTATTTCCGCATGTGTGATGATATGAGTGGAAGAGATTATGTGTTGCATATGAATTCGAATTGATATGTGATCAGGATAATCTCGGTGGATAAATCTTCTTTATTCAGCAAATTTCTACATGGTATCGGAGCTATAGAAGCTATCGGAACAGAGATTGATCATCACAGTGATTACAAACTTATTTCGGTAGACAGAGTCTGCATGCGGGCCAGGTAGCCTCTGGATCCATCCTTTCCTTGAAAGGTGATACATCCAGTAAATGCCCCTGCAGTCGATCTCTGTGCTAAAAATAATTTGTTCTCACAGATCAAGAGCGGTTGAGCTTTGAGCTTGGAATTCGAATTTTGCAGCAGTTTTGTTTTCTTGGTGCCGGAGTTGAAAATGTCTTTCAACGGTTTGCGACTCGAATATTCTCTTGAAGGCAGTTCAAATTATGTTGCATGGAAAGATCGGATGGAGGCAGTATTAGAAGATAACGGGATAAAGGAGTTCATAGATATGGATGTCCAAAAGCCTACTGATCGTGCTAAAGTCGAAGCTTGGCAAAAGAAGATGGCAAAATGTCGAAGGATTCTATTGGAGGGCGTGAAGGATCACATTGTATCCAGCCTGCATGGAAAATCTTCTCCATATTTAATGTGGAAAGCGTTGACAGATCTATTCCAGAGCAAGAGCGACCAAAGGAAGCTGGCGCTCAAGGATAAACTCAGAAACATTAAGATGGAGAAAAGCGACAGTATCGCCAAGTACCTCACGAAGTTCACTCAATGCAGAGATGAGCTGGGAAGTGTGGGGGTGACTGTCGATGAAGAGGACTTGGTGGACCTGGCTCTCCTTGGTCTTCCCAAGGGCCGGCATTCATATCAAGATAGTGTCGATGAGTAGGAAGAAGTTCTTCGGGATAGGAGCGCCTTTGGCGGATCATGCGAAGAGGAGATAAGGACTACCAGGGACGGATCTTCATCGAGTCGCCATTAACGAGAAGAAAATTGCGCTTTGGTGCAAGCAAAGAAGGAGAAGAAGCAACTTCTCGATGCAGTGCAAGCGAAAACGAGAACATGTCCAAGGTGAAAGTGTTTTCCGGTCACCGGCACGGACGTGTGTCCCACCCCATGTCCGCGAAGAAGAAAAATCTGAAAATTGTCGGATACTGTGACGGGAGAGGCATTAGCTTCTCAATTCGAATTGGATTTTTCACTGATCGCATGCTTGGTTTCAAGTGTGATGGGATCAGTATGTTTGTTGGACAGTGGTGTGTCATTTCACATGACCGGAGATCGAGATCTGTTTTCAGATCTGGAGGAAAAAGATCTTGGAGTGCACATCGAGATGGGCGATGATGGTAGATACAGTGCGACTGGTATCAGTACCATTTCCTTTGAGAGGGAGTCTAGTAAACCTTTCATATTGAAGGAAGTTTTGCATGTTCCAGGATTGATGAAGAACCTGATCTCTGTGGCGATGTTGGAAGACAAGGGGTATGATGTGGTCTTCAGCGAAGGAAAAGCCTTCCTGCGCAGTAAGACTACTGGTGAGACCCGAAAGATAAGGGTTCGAGTCAAGAACCTTTATCAGTTGCAAGCTGAATGTTTTGCGCGACAGCAGCACGGGTGGGAAAGTGAGTGAGCGAGATGATGAAGACGGCGCGCACGAGAGGGTGGGCCACCTTCACCATGGAGCTTTGAAGATTTTGCAGCAGATTTCTACTGGGCTTCCTAAGGGCACTCTTGCGCAGTCAGATCAGTGCAAGGGGTGTACCTTGGGGAAGTATGTGAAAGCCACCTTTCACGAGAAGGATAGTCGTGCCACGACGATCCTTGAGAGAGTTCACACAGACGTGTGTGGTCCTTTCTTTGTAGCTTTGACAGCAAAGCACAAGTACTATGTGATCTTTGTTGATGATTTCTCTCGGAAGTGCTGGATCTTCTTCATGCAGAAGAAGAGCGAGACATTTTCTAAGTTCTGTGAATTCAAGGCGCTGGTAGAGAAGGAATCAGGGAAGCATGTGAAGGCTCTTAGGAGCGACAATGGTGGTGAATTCATCTCGGCTGAATTCAAAGACTTTTGCAGCGCAGAAGGGATTCAGAGAGAGCTCATCGCACCCCATAACCCACAGCAGAATGGGGTGGCTGAGCGGAAGAACAGAACGATCGTGGGTGCTGCACGGGCGATGTTGCATGATCAGGGCCTACCCCTTTACTTGTGGGCTGAGGCATGTAATACAGCAGTGTATGTGCAGAACCGTTGTCCTCACAAGGTTCTTGGCATGAGTACACTGGAGGAGGCTTATTCTGGCAAGAGGCCTGATATTTCCCATTTGCGGATTTTTGGTTCTCCTGTCTACATGCATGTGACGAAGGATGCGAGAAGGAAGCTGGATCCAACTGCTGAGGTTGGAATATTTGTGGGGTACAATGATACACCTCACAACTATCGGGTGTATGTGCCAGACAGTCGCAAGACTGTTGTGCGACGGGATATAAAATTTCAGGAGGAGAAAGCCATGCAGTGTTCGCTTGAGAGGGAGCTACACTTGCATGCAGATGAGGAGCCGTTAGTTCCTAAGGAGGAGCTTCCGGATGTGGATCAGCCACAAGAGGAGGTTCAGGAGGTGGAAGAAACCACCCAGGCAGCGCCAACCATCAGAGGGCGCATGCGCACTACAGAAGCTGAGCGACTGGCTCGGGATGCATAGAAGGTTGTAGGACCACCTACAGCACAGCGCAGACAGAGACAGTCACCGGATCGGTACACTGGATACATGGCTCTTGTGAGTCAATGTGTTGTGACGGAGCCATCCTCTTTTGAGGAAGTCGTGGAGGAACCCGCATGGGTTGATGCCATGATCGAAGAATATGATTCGATCATCAGGAACAGTGCATGGGAGATTGTCCCAAGACCGGTTGGGAAATCAGTTGTAGGTTCGCGATGGATCTACAAGGTGAAGCAGGCGGCTGACGGGAGTGTGGAGAAGTACAAGGTGATATTTGTCGCCCGTGGCTTCTCACAGATCGAGGGGATCGATTATGAGGAGACTTTTGCACCTGTCGCAAGGTACTCTTCCATATGGACGATCCTTTCTCTCTCAGCGTAGATGGGATGGCACATTCATCAGATGGATGTGAAGACTGCGTTCCTCAATGGAGTTATTGAGGAGGAGGTGTACATAGAGCAGCCTGAAGGTTTTGAGATCTTCAGCAATGAGTCGCATGTGTGCCGACTCAAGAGAGCACTATACGGGCTGAAGCAAGCACCTCGTGCTTGGTACACTCGGATAGACAGCTACTTCACCGGGCTTGGATTCTCCAAGAGTGAGGCGGATCCAAACCTGTACCAGATTGTGGTGGAGGGGGAAGCTGTTGATCATCGTACTGTATGTAGATGATCTGATTTTGACTGGCGACGAGCAGTTGATACTTTCATGCAAGGAGGATCTTGCACGAGAGTTTGAGATGAAGGACCTGGGCATCCTTCATTATTCCCTGGGATTGGAGATTTGGCAGCGCAGCGGAGGACTGTTTGTTTCTCAGGGCAAGTATGCCCGGGAGATTCTGGAGAGGTTCAACATGCAAGGCTGCAAGCCTGTTGACACTCCTCTTCCTGGTGGTTGGAGGAAGGAGGATGCTACTTCAATGGAGGTAGTGGATGCCACTGTCTATCGACAGTTGGTGGGGTCGCTTATGTATCTGGTCAATACACAACCCGATATATGCTATGCAGTTAACCAGCTTTCGCAAGCTATGGTTAAGCCTACCAAGCTCTTTTGGAAGGCGGGCAAGCATGTATTGCGCTATATCAGAGGCACATCGAGATATGGTCTATGGTACAGACAGGAGGATGGAGCGAAGCTTTCTGGCTTCACTGATGCAGATTGGGCAGGGAGTCCAACGGACCGGAAGAGCACTTCGGGAGGAGTTTTCAGCATTGGGTCGACAGCAGTTTCCTGGTACAGCAGGAAGCAGAGATCCGTGGCACTCAGTTCAGCAGAGGCCGAGTACATGGCAACAAGCTTGGCTGCATGTGAGGCTATTTGGATGAGGAAGATCCTCGCAGGTTTGTTCAGGTTGCATTTGGAGCCTACAGTGATCTACTGTGATAACCAGAGCTGCATCAAGCTCTCGGCTAATCCAGTTTTTCATGATAGGTCCAAACATATCGACATCAGGTACCATCATATTAGAGATTGTGTTCAACGGAGAATCATGATGCTTTCATATGTTCCCACGGAGGATCAGGATGCCGACATCCTGACGAAGGCGCTCACCAGGAGCAAGTTCGAATTCCACAGAGGCAGGATAGGGGTTGCAGATGATCCATATCTTGCTGAGAGGGAGTGTTGAAAATGCAGTAAGATGATGGAGCTTAGTGAAATGAAGTCACCTTCACTAAGTGGGCCCGCAGGCAAATTCTGGCGCAAAGTCTATTTTTTAGACTATGTCTATTTTTAGACATATGGAGCATGGTCCAGGGGTTGCAGTATGTTATTATTGGAGTATTGGTCATGTTGGTAAAAATATATGGACCTCTATTTTTAGACATTTAGGTTGAAGTCTATTTTTAGACTGCCTATCCTAAAAATAGGGAAGTCAAATATTATTTACCCTTAATAATATTTGGACTCTAAACTTCAGTTTACTCTCTTGGAGCACTTCAGTTCGAGCCTTGGAAGTGGCTCATGCATCTGACAGAGGAATTACGCTATTCCTAGGGGTTTGGTGAGTTCATGCATGGTTGACTTCAGTTAGGACTTCAGTGGCAGAAGTTTGGTGGAGTTGATGAGACAGTTGGTGGAGTTGTGTTCGGTTTAACTTAGTTGAACTAGTTGTGATTAGTTTAACTAGCTAATCAACTAGTAATGAGTGGAGTGAATTAAATTTTATTTAATTCACTAATTATTAACTCATTATTCAACTCATGAACACATCAGTTCACTACAGTGCATGGACAGTTCAGTGGAGACCAGTGAAAGAGGTAGATGAAAGGGTTGAGATAGCTATCAGTTGTGACATCAGTTGTGCATGAGATTTGCACCACACTTGGAGGAATTTCCCATGAGGATTGCGCTGTCAAGCCAAGGAGATTCGAACCTTGGATCTCTCATTAGACCAACGTTGATTGTGCAATAGAGGCAGGCAATTAGTGGATGAGTTTTGAACCTGTGACTTGTTCAAAACCAAGCTAGTTTGTGTGTAACTTCATGAGATAGTATTGAGTACTTGTGAGGAGTATTGTGCTATGTATTGTTACATGTTCTCTCCATTATAATATACAGAATAGCTGAGGGGTTTTCAGCTATAATATTTCCCCATACATACTGTGTAATGTGTGTGATGTTTTGATGATCTTTTGATCGCATACCGCTTGTTTTATTTTCCGCATGTGTGATGATATGAGTGGAAGAGATTATGTGTTGCATATGAATTCGAATTGATATGTGATCAGGATAATCTTGGTGGATAAATCTTCATTATTCGGCAAATTTCTACATTCAGACTCTCAGAAGCTAAAATTATTTCCTACTACTCTAAAAGGAGCAGCGTTGAGATGGTTCATGGGACTGAGTGCTGGCTCGATCTGGACCTGGAGTGAAATGAAGGAGAAATTCCTCTCTAAGTATCAATATTATTTTCTAACCAGGGATTTGAAGGAATAAATATTTAGGATTACATAGAAGGAGGAGGAAATCTTGGAATATTATATGGAATGATTCCATTACAATTTATAAAGGTCTAAGTTTGGGACTTAGCCCCGAAAATTCTGAAAACAATATTTCTAAGAGGCATGAGAGATGACCCTCTGGAGCACTTGAATCTGCTAGGAAAGGGAGACATATCACAAGAATCGTTTGAAGAAATAATGAAGATTTGTCTATGGAGTTTAAGAGGATCGACCAAAGGGAGGAGTTTAGTTTGGGACCCTTCATTCCGCATACAGAAGTCTACAAGTGGAGGAGTGAATAGAGCAGAGATCGAGAATATATTTGAGGATTTTAAAACCAATCTCCTCAGTACTCTATATGCGCAAATAGCCATGGCACAAGTCAAGAAAACACAAGAAGAAGCTGAAGTAGCTTTGGTAATATTCTATCCTCAGTGGAGAAAGAAACATCTACAAACAGAACGTGAATTGGATAGCATTAGCTTCTGCAATATCTATGAGTTGGAGCATTACATCGGTCGATGCCCAGAACTACCCAGACTAAAGTCAGTACTTAAGGAATCAAGCGAGGAGGTCCAGTCTTCCTACTTCATCGAACCAAGGAGACCATGGCAGTTGCGACCTACAGGTATGCTTAAAAAAAAATTCTCTTTTAATTCTTGGAGCAATGTTAATAATGATCAGCAATTCCCATGGCCATATCCCACTCCTTCTTCAACACAATTTCCTTCACCCTGGAACCAGTGGTCACCCCCTCCACCAATGTAATATCCTCCATCACAACCTTACCCTTGGATTCATAATTGGAGAGTTAATGGCCAAGGTCCAGCTCCGTCTGCACTACCAATGCAACAACAGTTACAACTACACCCTCTCTAAACTCTTTTACCTTATGTCTGACCCCAATTACTTGTGCAACGTAACCCCAACCTGAATAAAAAGGCAACCCGGAACATAGAAACCGTGACTACTTTCCATAATTACCTTAACGTTCCTATTAGACTCAATGAGATTTAGCTTCGATCGAAAAAATTAATTAGACCTAACCATTCTCTTATCATTATTGAGGAGGAATGTGAGTCACCTAGAAGGGGCATAATCGATTCTGAAGCAGTTGTTACACTGTAACAACCAATAGAGTACAAACTGTTACACCTGTAGAAGCTAGCTTAGGAAGGATTGTTGCTCCTGCAACAGCCAACCTGAGCAGGGTTGGTGCACCTGTGACACTTGATTCAACTATTAGGGCTCAGGATCCTTCATACCCTCAATGATTAACTGAAATTGGGACAACCTCACAAACTGAATCTAAGCTTCTTAAGGAATTACAAAATTTGTATGTACGGATTCCTTTGTTGCAAGCTCTCAAGGAAGTACCTATTTACACTAAAACAGTGAGAGATATGTGTGTCAAAAAGCCTGGAAGGAAGCCGAAAGACACTGATACTATCCATGTTATGGGGAAACTATCTGAATTAATGATTGATCAGCCTGTGTTAACTAAATATAATGACCCAAGGAATCCTACAGTTACTGTCCATATTGATGACCAGCCCATAACCAATACTTCAATCAATTTAGGGGCGGGCATTAATGTGATGACCAAGGATATTTTTATCTCCCTAGGACTCCACGGGCTTAGACCTACACCTACAATGCTTGAATTATCATATAGGTCCCATGTTAAACCCAAAGGGGTATTAGAATATGTGGTGATTATTGTAGATTCTTGGATATATCTAGCTGATTTTCTCATTTTGCAAACCAAATCCAACCTGGGGGGGCATCCTTTTATTTTGGGAAGACCATGGCTAGCCATCGCAGACACATTTATCAGATGTAGATCTGGATCTATGATGATCTCGGATTGGCAATCCACGAAGAACCTTAACCTTTACCCCCCAGTGAAACCCCATATGGATTTGAATAGTACATTGTGGGAAGAATTTGAACTTGAATCTAATTTTTCCCTACCTCTCCTCACACTTGGAAAAGCACAATATTCTAAATATGAAATAGAGGATGACACCATTAATGGTTTTATTAGCAACACACTCTCTGTTGCTTCTCTTGGAAATCCATGGGAAGAAGATGACGTAGATTATGTAAATATTGATCATATTAGAACCACTCCGCATAATGACAGTAGTTCAATTGAAATTGAGCCAGGAAAATACTTAAACATTAATCCTAACTTGACTGTTGAATAGATCATATTGTTGATACAGCTGTTACAGATGTATAAAAATGAATTTGCATGGGATTACATTGACCTGAAAGGAATCCATCCCAGCTTGTGCACTCACCACAGTTACCTTAAAGATGGCTACAAACCAATTAGACAATCGCATCACCGAATTAATCTCGCACTTAAGGAGATAGTGAACGAGGAATTACAGAAACTCCTTAATGCCAAATTTATCTATACCATATCTGACAGTCAGTGGGTGTCTTCGCTTGTCATTGTTCCGAAAAAGAATGGCAAGTGAGAGTCTATGTAGATTATAGAGAACTCAATAAGGCCACCCAAAAGGACCATTTTCCCTTACCATTTATATACCAGGACCTGGATACTCTTTCTGGGAAAAAAAACTTTTCATTTCTGGAAGGATTCAGTGGTTATAACCAAATACAGATTATCCCAGAATATCAAGATAAGACAACCTTTACTTTCCCATGGGGTACTTTTTCATACAGAGTCCTTCCTTTTGGCCTCTGTAATGCGCCTACAACTTTTCAGAGGAAAATATGAGGTATATTTTCGGATCTGTTGAATGATTGCCTTGAAATATTCATGGATGATTTTACAACTTATGGTGATGCATTTGAAACAACATTAATTAATTTGGAAAAGGTGTGGGAACATTATGTACAAACTAATGTTGCTTTGAGCACCAAAAGTGCCACATGATGATGACCGAGGGGATCGTGATGGGACATTTCATCTCGGCAGATGGAATCAAGGTAGACCCTGCAAAAATTGAGGTAATCTCGAGAATCCCAACTCCTAGAACTCAAAAAGAGGTGCATAACTTTCTGGGACATGCAGGGTACTATAGGATATTTATAGAAAATTTCTCAAAGATTGCATCACCTCTATTTTCTTTGCTTATGAAAGATGTGGAATTTGTGTGGACAGGAAAGTGTGAGCAAGCCTTTTTGAAGTTGAAGAACTTTGTAACAACAACACCTATTTTGCGAGGACCAAATTGGAATCTACCGATCCATATTGCTACAGATGTATCTGACATGGTTGTAGGTGTTGTTTTGGTCCAGCTGGAAGCAAATAAGCCTCACGTTATCTATTATATCAACAATAATTTAACCCCAACTGATCTTAATTACACAGTGACCGAGAAAGAATTCCTAGTAGTATTGCATGCTATTAATAAGTTTCAACATTACATCACTGGATATCAAGTATTTGTACACACTGACCACTCTGCCATTTGATTTTTAATGAATAAGCCAATTACTAATGGTAGAGTTACATGATGGTTATTTCTGTTACAGGAATTTGATATCACTATTTTAGATAAACCTGGAAAAGATAATGTAGTTGTTGATTTTCTTTCTAGGTTAACTATTGGTTATAATTTCACTCCTACTGAGGATTATTTTCCTGGTGAGTATCTTTTTTCCATATCTACTCACTCACCATGGTATGCAGATATAGCCAACTATCTTGTTGTAGATAAATTCCCACACTATTTATCTTCCAGAGACAAAATAAAGATCATACAGTAGAGTACCACTTAGTCCTGGATAGAGGGCAATCTCTATCACATTGGACCAGACTTTGAGATTCGGTGTTGTGTTAGAGAAGATGAGATTATTGATATCTTGAAGGCTTGTCATGAGGAGCCCTGTGGGGGGCATTTCATGGACAAGACGATGGGGTACAAGGTACTCTCAATGGGGTACTATTGGCCAACTATATTATGGGATGCCAAGAAGTTTGTGAAAGGGTGTGATAGTTTCCAAAGAATGGGTCAGCCACTTTAATCAGATGAGATGTCGTTACAACCTCAAATAGCGTTACAAACATTTGAGAAGTGGGTTGTGGATTTCATAGGGCCAATTAATCCTTCATCACAGTAGAGGTCATAAATATTGTTATATACATATTACTTCACAAAAAGAGTCGAAACGAAGGCACTAACTAGAGCTACATAGCAGGTTGTTTCAGACTTCCTATTTGAAGATATTGGTGTTCGCTTCGGGATACCTAGGGAGATAGTGACAGATGGGGGGCCCAAATTCACATCTCATCTAATTCAGAAGATGGATGAGAAGTATGGAATTCATCACGGGATCACTTCACCTTATCATCCACAAAAAAATGGCCAAATGGAGAGTACCAACAAAGTTATTGAGGGAATTTTGACAAAGACAGTAGCTAGCCACTAGAGAAATTTGGTTGAAAAACTTCCAGAAGTACTGTGGGCTTACAGAACAACATGGAGGAACAATATGGGCTTCTCACCTTATGAATTGGTGTATGGTAAGAATCCTTTATTCCAGATAGAATTCAAAATAAAAACACTAAGAATAGCATTACAGGAAAATATGTATTTGAGTACAGCACAAAGACAAAGGTTGAATTAGCTCAATGAATTGGAGGAGAAACGTTTGGCTGCCATTCATTAAATAGAGATCATTCAGCAGCAAAGAGCTATATGGCATGACAGGTTCATTAAAAAGAATAAATTTCAAAAATAATATTGGGCTCTCTTGTATGATTCAAGATTTAAGGATTTCAAGGGCAAGCTCTGCACCAGATGGCTAGGTCCTTACGAAGTAGATACAGTTTTTGACAATGGGACTGTAAAATTGGTTACCATTTATAGTGCTAAGACACTATTAGTGGTTAATGGGCACCATCTCCGGTTATATCATCAACCTGCTTCGAATGATTCATTTATTATCATTGTCGCGAACTCTGATCTTCAGGTTACAGCAGCAAGGGGGAATTCCCCTGTGTTGCCCGAACTTTTCTTTTTAAATATGTGTAACAGCTGAAAACAACTTTTGTGGTGGATGTTACACATGTTTATATATATATATATATATATATATATATATATATATATATATATATATATATAAGTAATTAAGAACAAAACAAAAAATATGATAATAAGAATCTGACTGTGAAAACCTCTTTTGGGGCGCAGTCATACAATCTAGTAGTAGTTGAAAACCACTTTTGTGGTGGTTGTTACACTCATTTTTTTTCTAAAGCATCATCCTTTTTCCTGCATATTCTACATGATGTACAAATTTTTTCTCAGCCTTTTATTTTTCTTAACAGTAATGCTTTATGAATGATAGCGCATTGGTTGTCTTGGCTATTACATATGTAACAACCAATAGTTATCAACAACTTCTTGAAATCTTGGTCGTCGTCCTGACACGCATAAATTATTACGATAGCTTCAAGGTGACCACTGCGACTGTTGGAGGAACCGCGCCACCACATCAATCTCTTCCTCCATGTATTTTCAGGTACGTCACCGAAAAGGTAACACTATCATCCTCTAATAATTGATTATTATGGAAAATTAATGACAATCCTTTTGACGGTTGTGGATTGTCGTCATCATTAAAGTTGGGGGGGATGAATTTTGTCATAATCATGAACAATCTGTTAGCCTTTAACGTCGCCATTAATCCCATGATTTACCGAATTTAATACCATATCAACCAATCATGTCTGGATCTTGTCAAAAAGGGGATTTATACTTGAAGTACGAAGTTATCCATAATTGGGCATTAATAGAAAGAATGTGTGGGTAAGAACCATCAATTTAAAACCCTTTTCACCTCTCAATCATCGTGACATTCCATCATCTCCCTCAGCTGGAAGTACTTGCACCCTTTCTCAAAAATTCTCAACGTAGAGATTACAGAGCAGATTATTGTAATACAGTGAGTAGTGCGTTAATACCCTAGCTAACTGAGCTAAAGGAAGTAATCAGGTATAACATCACAAGATGGGGGGATCTGCAATGATGTACGAACCATATTCTATTGAGGCATTGCAGAATTTTCCGAAGGCGTATCAGATATTTAGAGATGCCGGGTGGCTCGAGTATTTTCAAAATTTGAAGGGTTCAGATGAAGCAATTGCGATGGAGTTCGCTAGAAATCTGAACAACTATCGTACCAAAGTCAGTGGCTTGCAGATTGAAGTAAAGGAGGAGGTTGTTTTCCGAGTAACATCACTGTCGGCCGAGGGCAGAAGGTGGTTCAACAGAAAGGTCAACAATCCTTATCTAAAAGAGGATTTCCTTGAAGGAGAGGAGATTCTTGAGAAGAAACAAAAAGGGGTTGACAAACTATCACTTCCCCAACCTTGGGCGGATGTTGCTCTGAATATCATAAAATATATCACCTGTGAAGGGAGGTCCACGATTGTTTTTAATTATCATTTTCTCTTATTGAACCATCTTCGTCATCAACAAAGAATTAACCTTCCATATTTCCTACTAGGAAATATCAATCATATTGTTGCAGCAGTCAAAACGGCAACACACCCATAAGCTTGTGTTACCAATCACGGTATCATCAAGTTAATTGTGTTGGATGCTTTGAGCCAACAAGGAAAGAGCTGGGAGGAGGTCAAATGAAAGAGGCCCACAACGAGCTGAGGAAAATAGGTTGGGACTTCAGGAGAAATCTAGAATCTGAACTCGGTCTTCTAAGGTTACAATTGAGAAAAGGCCAATCGATAAGACGATTGGAGAAAAACAAACGAAGAAAAGGGTGAAAATCAGCATGCCTACGAAACCACCATATATATCTGAAAAGCAGGAGGAGGCAGAAGATCTGAAAGAAGAACAACAACAACCTTGATCAGAGGAACCCCCCTCGTCAGGCAGGGACGAAACTCAGACCCTGCTTATAGAAATTGAGCATTTAAAGAAATAAAATGAGCAGTTAAAGCATGAATTAGCTGAAGTGAGGAAATCAGAAGCCCAGGGTTAGATACCCTAACTGAGGCTATTAAGAGAGTCAGGGGGAGAAAAATCCAGGATCAGTATGTGTGGAATGTTCCCAAGAATTAGTAGCAATAAAATACAATTTTTTTTGGGAAAGCACCTGCTCGAGGGAAACCCAAACAAAACCGTGGGAGGCTACTCCACAAGAACATGCTAAAGATATTGCTGCTCCACAAGAACCAATAGTTAAAGAAAATCCTCCCATGGTAATCGACCAGGAAGCCGACACACAAGAACCTGTAGAGGCCACTGTTGTTACAGAGGAACCAACAGTGGATACAGAGGCTGACCAAGGCGAAAATAAGAGGATTGCTACATAGGAACCCACCTATGAAGTTATTCTTACACAAGAACCAGTAGCTAAGGTGGAGCAATCCCACCCTAGAGAGGTTGTCACACCCACAATTGATATTTCATGTAGTGTAACATCAGGCCCCGATGAGAGATAAAGATCCGAGAAGACTTTATTGATCTCTGAGTTGCAGAAGTGGAAGAAGGAGGCACTCTCCCTTCAAGAGGGAGTGATCTCACTGGATGTACACTAGAATAAACTAAGTGCCCTACAGGAAAAATGGTCAAAAAAATAATTGAATACGAGTTGGGGGGAATGGAAATTAAAGGAAGCTGGAAAGAAACAGGAGGAATAGTTTTTGTTGTTATAGCAGCAGGTGCAGGATTTTATTGTTGATAAATAGAAGCTTCATGATCTTACCCTCAACTTTTTGGGGTGCAGGCGGCCTTCCCTGTCCTACCCTATTTTTATTTTGTAGAGTTATTATTTATTTCAGTTGAAAGCTATCATGGAAGATAGGCCTTATGTGAGTACTTCTACCCCCACTTTTCTTGATGTTTTTCGCACCAACGATTTTGATGAACAGAGCTTGTTGTGCGAGCTATTTCTACATAACATTATTTGTGAGCATGTCAGAATGCATATGGTAGAAAATGTATCCTCATATATGGGAGACCTACATTTAAGTGCCTTCATTTCATTCATGAGAAATCAAATCGAGTGGAATTTGTCCGCAAAATCAATGGAGACTAATGAAAAGAAGACAATGCTATGGATTAGAGAAGAACCAGGAAGGGCCACTGAACTAAGGCGTGAAATTAACAATTTTTTGAGTACTCCGGGGTTGAGGGGGCCAGCTGCTACCCACAGAAGAAGAATCTTGGAGTTTTGTCTCAATCATTCTGCATAGATGAAGAGTTGAGCACTGACAGGGTGCCTCAAGCACACCGAAGCAAGTAATGTCAAGTTACAAGAAGGGGATCCTTTTGTATTCCAAAATTTCATAGTTGTTGTTACAAGTATACCAGAATACGCCTGAATGGTAAAATCCCTGGACGCCTTCTGGATTGAATTGAAATTTAGATTTCCGTTGATATGGTTTCCATTGGAAGAATACCAAGACCACTACGCGTTGAGCGATCACAAAGAAGAGTCCTGGCCAAGACAGTTGTTTTCTACTCAAGGGTACAGGCCTCTAGACGAAGACACGGTCGATGCCTATGACTTCACTGACCTGCATAGGAGTTATAATCTGGGGAGCTGAGATTTTTGCATGAGGACATGCAAGAAATTAAGCTGGGGGGGGATGTTGGTTGTCATTTTTATACTCATTTCCTACATTTTCTTCCCTCATTTCTTCCTTTTAGACCTCCAACCTGGGGACTATACTTTCCTTTTTCCTTTCCTTTAACTTGAAACAGCATAACTCTACCTTTTTTAATTACTTCTCCATTCTTTTTAATTATTGCGATGTATTATTCCTTTTTTTGTGGCTAACTGAGATGAACATTAGGAGAAGTTATTTGGACTTTTTTCTATTCTTTCAGATACTATTTCAGGCATAGGGACTTGGGACATATAAGCGCATAGAACCAGTTGGAAGCATGTTTTTACAGTGTGTTGTTACACAGCGTTGCTACCACACGCATATTCAACACTTTGGTTGTCACATCTTTTGTTGTTACGCCATGATGTTGTTACATATTTGCTGCTACAGTTGCACTGTTGTTTGCGTATTGCTAGATTCTAGATGTTGATATGTCTTTGAAAGTTGTTACGCCATATTTTTCGCATTTAAACAATAGTTTTAGGATTTATCATGTATTTTTGTTTAGAATAACATCTTCAGGAAGTTTTGATTGAAATCAATGATTTCCCATTTAGGATCTTTATTGAGGGAACCGGTTGTAACTATATTTACTTTATTTCGATCAGAATGAGAATCGGGAGATTCTCATGACTGACATGTTCCTCATTTTTTGGAAATATAATTATTATATAAACACTCTGACCTTCAAGGTCAGGGGCTTAGCACAAAACAGGATCGTGATTTTGACTCTGTAACTTTTGACCATCATAATACAGAATATCGTGTTGTTACTGTTACATGTGTTGACTTATCTAATTCTCATTTAATTCGCAATTCTTCTTGCACCTTGCTAGGGAGGAAGGGCCCTCCTCTTTATTAGGGATTGTAGTCGTAAGGTAGTTGTATTATATCTTATATTTATGCATATTCTTGGAGTGCTATTTTTGTTGTGTCAGTTGTGGTAGTGGTTTTTGTGCACAAGTGTACCAATCCATAATTTCTTAAGAGGAGTGTTTGATGTCTCTAAGCTTTGGTCACGGGCAGATAAACAAAAGAGTTAGCAGGTTAGTGAACATGCTATAAAACATTTAACACACTAACCAATGATATAGTATGCATATGTAGAGAGAAAACAAGACTAAACTAAACATAAACATGAAATCTCATAAAGAGTCAAACACAACAATAATACTAATAGTGGCATCAATGTCCCCTCTTATTGCTTGTTGTTAGGAATAAAGATATTACGTTTACACACTTTCCAAGGGGCCCTTAGAACTATGGAGTTCTAAGACCCGATGCAAGGATTTTTTTACCTTCTAGCTTCTTGGTGCAAGGTCTCTCTCTCTACTCTAAAGGATTGAATGTTGGATGGCCAACAACCGAATCCCCTCTCTACTTCTGCTCTAGATTTCACACTGTTGGATTGCTTCAAATAAATTTTGGCCAGCATAACAATGTGCTCTCCCTTTGTTCATCTCTTGGTGGCCTTTTATAGATGAATTCAAATTCTCCTTCCCTCTCTTAGTACATTGATGGATGGTGACCCAATATAGGGGGTTGATTCCATTGTGTGCCACTTGATTCCTTTGTGTGCTCCCTTAAGGTCCCAAAGAGGCTTAGGCAGTTGTCCTTGGGGGGCCTCAAGTGTAGGATCATTTTCCTAGAGTGTGCCTTGTGGTCCTGGAAATTGACTTCCTTCACTCCTAGGACTGTGTGGATTTTCGAGGGAAAGTCGTGCAAAGGCGCACTTATTGAAGAAAATGTGTGCAAAGGCGCATTTTTCCTGAGTACTTGGTGTGCAATTTGACTTTTATTCTGGACCTTAGGGATTTTTTAAATTTTTTAGATCCTCTAATGTGTCTCAGCCATGTAAATCCTTCTGCCTGACATTTATTAATGTCATCTTTGCTTTTCTGATTTTCCAGTGATAACAGTTTCCCCCTAATCTGTGAGGTCTAGGAAGAACTGTATAGCCGAAATACATTATATTTTCTTTTCTGTGTACTGTGCAGAGAGAGAGAGAGACCTGCATATAGAAAAAAGTTCAAAATGCCTTACAATGGGTCGAAGAGTGACCATGTCCTGTGGGAACCCTGCAAGAAATAGTATGATACAATAAATAAAAAATTTCTACGAGGTGGGCATGTCCCATGCTCGTGATGCTTTGGCTAGCTAAAAAAATCTATTTGACAGATACAGATTCTATCTGTGTCACTAATATGGTAGTGCTCTACTGATTTGGTTGATGATGACAATTGTTGATGCCCTCGGGGGTGTTTTTTCTTTGACAATAGGTGGAAAGTGGTGCCCACATTCATAAGCCTGGCATGGCATATAAATTCCCATTGTGCGCATGGGTGTAATGTTCCTTTTTCAGAAACATTGTCAATCGACAAGCAAATCTATTCCAGAGAAATACTGAAGGGGAATTTACTCGATTTATCACCTTCATAAAGAAGGATGAGCTCCAGAGGCTTCCTAGCCCACTATCAGACTTTGTCTATAGATTGTTGTCAAGGGACAATATTCCCAAGAGGGAATACAACAATATTTGGAATCTCTTAGGATAACCCCAACATTGCAGCTACAGTAATAAGCAAATGCATCAAATGGAAAATAGAAGTGAATCATTTACACATGAAATGTTGGAGAATACAATGGCCATCACATATTATGGCATAGCAGTAATAAGAATGCAAATCTTGAGGAAGAATGATCACTCAAGCAAGGTACTAGAAGCCTCAAGAAAACTGTACATGTAAACATGAAATACATAGCTGCATAAATAAGCCCTAGGCCATGACTGCGCAGTTTATAGAGGTACTGCTACATAAAATATAATGATACAAGGATATAACACTATGAGGCTCAAATAAAGTAGGGGAGCATGATCTCAACCCCTGAAAATACATAGCATCAATCCTTTAAGAGGATTGGCTGAAATCTATGCAGAAACACTATAATACAAAAATGTTGAAGTTGTAGTAGCTGCTACAACTCAAGAGATGGAAATGGATGGAGAAGGCTGAAATAGATGTTGTAGATGAAGATCCCTTCTCCAATGAAAATCTGAAGTGCAAGGATGATCCCTACACCAAATATTTCACCCTTTGAAATGCCTGCAAAACCCTCACTGCAAATGTGCTCCAACTAGAACGCAGTCTATGAGAGGGCCTGCACTGTAACTGATGGAAATGGTTAGCCTCCTGCCAATGATAGTGGAATAAGCTCGGAAACCATCCTCACTAACCTCCCGGAAGTAGAGAAGCTCCCTACTTTGAAAGATCAACTTAAAATGGTGTTGTAGGAAACCTCCCAGCAACACTGCACAATATCTGCTGTAGAAACTGTGTTGATGAAGTTGGCTGATGCTATGGCCTGAATGCCGGAATATGGAGGATGAGTGCAATCCTTCATGAGCTCCTCAAGAAGGAGAGGAAATCCTAAACAGGACTCCCTCATGCCCGAGGGCACTGTAGCTCTGCTAAACAACAAAAGGCAACAATTTGTCTGAATAGACAAATAATCAAATGATCCAAGATAATCTCAATGGACTGCCTTACTCCTCTTTTAAACACAATGAAGCCTGCACCTTCCTTCCTCTATAATTTTCCTCCCCCATGGAATATTCCTCCACTAAAATTGCGTTGTCCTACTTAGTGCTTTCCAACTCATGCCAACGCAGTTTGACTTGGTCAATTAGGCTTGTCCATTTGCAATTTAACCTCTTTCACACATGAGGGTGTGAAATCTAGCTCCATGATGATCCCTTTTCACATTGTAAGGGATTTTATTCCTTTTTATTACATGAATGGGTCACTTTACCCACTTTTATTCAACAAAATGAAAATATGCAACTATAATGTTCCATTTTAGCTTCAGGCTAAAATTGGGAACATTACAGTCCTCCCCTCCCACATGTTGCTTGTCCTCAAGAAACTGCATAGAGAGAACAAAATTTCTCCCCCTTCTTCTCCTTGGCCTCCTCATCAACAATCCCCACCACTTCTCAAGATATGTTGCAATAAATCTGCCCTCCAATGCTCCTTCCCAAGTATGCAAACCAGAATGGTGTACACCCTGAAAAGATAGAAGGTGTAGGTGGAAATCTCCTTGCTGAACCATGGCCCCCTCAAGGTATGAGTGATGACATGCATGGGAAAATTTAGTCCCACTGGTGATCCACTCACCCATGCTATCATCCAAATGAAAATATTTCCCCCCAGTTTTGTGCAATGTAGTGGGGCTGAATGGAGAGTTTTGTTGCTTCATCCCAATAAGCTCTTCTCTCCCTCTGTAGTACATATGGGGCTGCCTCTGTCCTTGGGATGAAATGGTATGGCCTCCAAGAGTGGCCCAAGCTACCCCATCCAAATATTTATCCATGAAATGCCTCCTCAAATCCTCCAAGTGGTCCCTTCCACAAGAAGAGCAAGTAGTAATGTGGCATTCATGGTATGCCCATGATGTCTCTTGCAAAATGAAGCATGTATAATAGGGAGAATCATGCTCCCAATGGGCTGTACATATAATACTCTCCAAATAATGCTCCTCAATAGATATACAATATCAGAAATATGTAAGGAGCAATATGCAATAGAAACAAGTTGTCAAATGACAACTAGAGAGTGGTTCAAAGTTCCACTCATGGAACCAGCACAGTGCCTCTTGGCCTGCCTTAAAATCACAAGTAACAAGTGTTGTACTAGCCACTTTTTTGCTGCCACAACATCTCATCATAAGATAAAACATGAGAATACAAATTGGTACCAATGGTGCACACCGAGAAACATGTGGCTTCCCCCACAACCATCATAAGAATAGCCAAAATCAAGGCTACAAGTAGCTGCAAGTACATTATACCAAGTGCAAGAAGGGATGATCCTCCTTGATCAATATGTTGCTCATATAAAGTAAAGAGGTACATAATGTGAAATTATGCCTTCTCTACCATGTACTTGAGACCTTGAGCTGAAATGGCTCATCTGAATGCCCTCCCTCTCCTCCAATGAGTAAGGGAATGATTGTGCCAACCTCTCCAAAAACAACCAGGCTCTGCATCTATCCATATGCTGATGTAGATCATGCTGAATGCCCTCCCAAGTGAACTCCTCTAGCAAGGAAAAGTATGCATCCAAATCCATAGCTAGGAAGTCCTCATATGCTGCATGCAATATTGTCTCCTTGAGACTAGAAGCCCTAGTCAAGAAGATCCTGCCATGATGATAGATGATCATACCATCCACTAAGTATATGCCATCTCCATCAAAGCCATCCAAAAATCATGCATGCACCAAGATCCTTGGGAATACTCAACCAAAGCTGAGTCCTCCATCCTGGATCAATCCTCCACATAGACAGCGCTGGTGTTCTGCAATATGGTGCTCCATCACACTGCTTCCTGCTACCTTGACATCCCCTCATGCCAAATTCATCCTCCAATTTGTTTTCGTGCCCATCATGCAGCTACTCATGCTCAAATAGAAATGATGCTCTTTGAAAATGAGCCTCCCATGAGAGACTATCACCTCCAAAGAATCTCCCTATCCTGGGAAATGTAAGCATGAGTGGCCTCCATTTAATCCAATGCATGAAAGAGTTATTCCTCCAAGGAAGTATCATCTCTCTCACCAAATCTATGGATCAGTCATCCTGCATCATGAAGATGCAATCCTCCATCCCTGCAGCAAAATCTGTCAGTGCAGTATGACTGATTAGAGTGGGTGATGTTCAAAATGAGAGAGTGTCTCCCTCCTCCTTGAGTCTATCCCAAACTCTTTGCGTTGTGCTGAACTCTCCCAAGGTTTCCACCCTCTTGAAATCAAGGTGTGAGGCCCCCAAATATTGAGCATCCAACCTTCTCTGTTGATCTAGTGGTCTCCTTGGTGCAATGTCTCCATGCAGTGAGACACCATCATCAAGAGATGACTGAATGTATGAATGGAGAAAACCCTCCATGTTTCCACTGCGCAATCCAATCATCATCTTAGGTGCATCAACCTCATAAAATAGATAGGGTGTGTGCTCCTCACCACATGATGCTGATCATCCCCCTATCTCTTCTTCTATCTCCATAACTCTGCACCCTACTATAAATGGCACAGATGTATCATGAGTTGTGCCTTGATTCCTACATGGGAGATCCTGGGGAATTTCTTGCAAAGACATAAGAATCCCTCTATGTGGAGCAAGAGCTCCTCTTTCCTCTGCATGAGGCACTGGATCAACTCTAGCTATACTAGCGCAATTTCCCTCCTCCTCATCAATGTGTAGGGGCAACTCCTCCCAAAATCTAATCTCCTTTTGAAAAAGAGACCTCCATGCTCTCCTGTGCAAGAATGTGAGATGGATACCTTGCCTTCAACAAGGTATGATGCAAGGTGTCAGCCTTCTCATTAATTTTCTGAAGTGGAACTGAGTTTATGTTTCCTCCCTTTTCATGCAAAGTCTTGGTTTTTTTCTCTGCATGTGTTTCAGATTTTCTCCCACCAAATCCTTCCATCATTGCTTCAATGAATCTGAAATAGGAATAAGTATTTGCATCCTCTAAAGAACATGACTCAAATATCCACCATGCATAGGTCTTACCTCTAAAGTGCAACGCTGCAAATCTGATAGCATCTCCTTTGGAAACTTTGTGCTGCTGCAACATGGTCTTCAGCTCCTCTACCCATGCTTTGGCTGAACATGTAGGTGAACCCCCGAAAGTAGATAGAAAATATATATATTACTGTTGGCTCCCCTTCACCTTAGACTTGCAAAAACCCATGAAAGTGAGATGATCTCTGAATGCTGGAGTCTGAGACTCATACTTTCTCAGAAAAACCTCCAAGGGTTTTCCTCTTGATCACTCTCCTTCTTTTCCCATCTCTTCCATGAAAATCTGCACATGTGACTGCGTTTTGAATCAAGGGATGTGACTGCATGTTCACATTCCTCATCATAAACCATAGTGTTTGTTTCTTCTTCAAACCCTTGTGGAGATCCTTCAAATCTCTCCCTTCTCTTTTGCTTGTGGCTCCCATGAAAGCCCTAGGTGGATTTAGGGAGAAGCTTGGCTAGCTCATCTCCTTTATTATTTATTCTTCTCCACAAAGTGGAGTCTTCCTCATCTTCTTAGATGTCATCTTGGTGAAGATCCACAGGCTGAGCCAAGATTATGCTTTGATACCACTGTAATGTTCCTTTTTCAGAAACATTGTCAATCGACAAGCAAATCTATTCTAGAGATAGATTGAAGGGGCATTTATTGGATTTGTCACCTCCATAAAGAAGGATGAGCTTCAGAGGCTTCCTGGCCCACTATCAGACTCTTTCTATAGAGTGTTGTCAAGGGACAATATTCCCAAGAGGGAATACAACAATATTGGGAATCTTTCAAGATAACCCAACAATGCAGCTACAGCAATATAAAGACATAAACTAGAGATAGCAGTGAATAAACATTATGCCAAAATGTATGAAACCCTTGATCCATTTTATTATGAAATAACAACATCAAAATGATACAATTAATATCAAAATAATAAGGCAAGAAGCCTTCCATGAATACACATGCCATAATACAAAATGTTGCCCCATAGCAGGATGCCCATGAATAGGAACTGCGTAGTCACATGAGGGAGACTTCTACAGTGAGTGAAAAAAATCATAGGATCTGCATAGATATGACTCATACATCATCAGGAGAGAACATCTAATCTCCCAATCACTACCTCAATTCAATCCTGGAAGGATTGGCTGAAATATGAAAAACTGCTGAAATGTCGGAGTTGCAGGGTAGCAGCAGCAACTCAATACATTGAATGGAATGGAGAAGGATGAATGGTTGAAGCTGATGAAGAGCCCTTCTCCTTCAGAAATCTTAATTGCAAGGCTGATCCCTACACCAAATATTGCACCCTCTGAAATGCCTGCAAAACCCTCACTGCAAATGTGCTCCAACTAGAACGCAGTCTATGAGAGGGCCTGCACTGTAACTGATGGAAATGGTTTGCCTCCTACCAATGATAGTGGAATAAGATCGGAAACCATCCTCACTAACCTCCTAGAAGTAGAGAACCTCCCTCATCTGAAAGATCAGCTCGAAATGGTGTTGTAGGAAACCTCCCAGCAACACTGCACAATATCTGCTGCAGAAACTGCGTTGATGAAATTGGCTGATGCTATGGCCTGAATGTCAGAATATGGAGGATGAGTGAAATAATTCATGAGCTCCTCAAGAAGGAGAGTAAATCCTAAACAGGACTCCCTCGTGCCCGAGAGCACTGCAGCTCTGCTGAACAACAGGAGGCAGCAATTTTTCTGAATAGACAAATAATCAAATGATCCAAGCTAATCTCAATGGGTTGCCTTGTTCCTCTTTTAAACACAATGAAGCCTCCACCTTCCTTCCTCTAGAAATTTCCTCCCCCATGGAATATTCCTCCACTAAAACTGCGTTGTCCCACTCAGTTCTTTCCAACTCATGCCAACGCAGTTTGACTTGGTCAATTAGGCTTGTCCATTTGCAATTTAACCTCTTTCACACATGAGGGTGTGAAATCCAGCTACATGATGATCCCTTTTCACATTGTAAGGGATTTTATTCCTGTTTATTACATGAATGGGTCACTTTACCCACTTTTATTCAACAAAATGAAAATATGCAACTATAATTTTCCAATTTAGCTTCAGGCTAAAATTGGGAACATTACAATGGGTGTTATATTGGGACCTTCCCGTGTAATAATTTGTAAAATATATGCTTATAATGGCACGGCTCTTCGACGAATTTGAGCAAAGTGTAATGGTTGTAACATACGATACCATCTTGATATGAAAGCTTGTGTTGTAGTCGAATGTTAGGAGGATCAATTACATATGTGGGCAAAGATGATTCCCACAGTGCCACTCGAGGATGTCCCTATTGTGGTGAGGGGTAATCCAAGGTACCGATTCCTTTTTGGAAAATAGGAGTCGAAGTTGAAAAAAAGGAAGCCTCAACCGAACGAGAGTCACTAATGCAAGGCATCAGGATCTGTGATTTGATAGCTTTAACATAGGCGTGATGGAGAGGGGTGACTGAAGACTAACGATAGGGATTCAGTGGTCCAATATCGGAGTATAGAAAGTAGCATGACGGTAGTCATAACTATTTCTGATGAGGAAATCTCTAGAGTTGGTAGGATGTCTAGGGTGGGTATATTTTGGCTATGAATGTCATGGTGGCTTATGCATGAAAAGGTGTGATACTCAGACCAAGGGTGACCAGGGACTGCTGCCATGGGAGAAAAATGGATGGATGAGTGGGGGACGTCGTTCACCATTTGCAGTATTTGTACACTTACCAAAATAATGAAACAATGGGATTGGATTGTATAAAACACCGAGACGGGTGCCCCAAAACATGAAAGTGTTGGCTCACTTTGTTACACCAATTTCCGGTCATCTAACCTATTACTATTAGATGGACCAAAGTACACCATGTAAGACCAATTTTACCCTAAGTAAAATTGCTTTCACTATGAAAAATAACTTAGTAATCCTTAATTTATTAAGTTGTTTATGGTCTAAACAAGAAACCCCATGAGGAAATATTGAATAAATCCACATTGGTTTGATTTTCTTCAAGGAATAATTAGTTAAAAAACAATTTAATTAATATTCCTGGTCATATTTAACCCAAAACAGGAAAATTAATAAGATAAATCATTATTTATCTTTTTATTTTCTAAGAATAATTATTTAAACACTATTTAAATAATATTCCTTGTTAAATTTGACTAAATCATTTATAAATAATTGAATAAATCACTATTTATTTAATTATTACTCAACCACATCCTTAAAATAATAAATAAATCATTTATTTATTTATTATTTACAAATAAAGAGATTTGACCAAATTCAAATTCTTTTTCCCTCCAACAAATATAATAAAATATTCCATAAAAGTTGGATCTAGAATTGGTTAATAATATTTTAATTATGCACCAATATCTAGACTAACTCAATATTTTGTTATAAATAGAAGGGTTTTTCCATTCACTCACTACCTTTTGTTACCTAAAGATCACTCTGGATCTATACTTTTGGTCTGACTTTGATCCTCCATCATTGTCATATTTTGCTACCATTTTTCTTGTGAGCTCCCTTTGAGTTCCATTTTTTGTCTAGGTTTTCTACATCATCAAGAGAGAGAGAGATCTTAGATCTAAAGTGCTGAGGACTTACAAGAACCCATCCTATTGAGGGGGACTGGTAACATCTTTCTATGTTCCCTTCCCAGGTGTCAAAAAATACAAAAATTCTTTAAAAATATTATTGTCTTGTCTATTGGATGCATGGAGCAACTCTTGCTTTTATTTACTGCTTAATGTCTTTTACTGCATAGATCTAGATTTTGTAGCATTTATCTTGGTCAACTAACTACATATCTAAAGAAATTAGCAGCCATATTTGATGTTAGGGTTGTTTTTTATGCACAGCTAAAGTGAGTTTTTTTCGTACACTAGCGATTAGAATTCATACTAACAACTGGCAACTCCACAAGGGTTTACGATTATGACCTTTGTCATTTTCTAGATCCCTGCATGACCAGCTACTTCAAACCCTAGGATTTTTCTTCAGCTTCTTTTTTTTCTTTTATTGATGTTGTTTTTAACCTATAAAACCCTAAAACAGTACAAATTCTAACTTTTGTGTGTTTCTGGACCTATTGCGCAGGTGACAAGCATCAGCCGCAGCTGAGATGACAAATTTTTCTGAAACCTACTCCCAAGAGTGCCGGAAGTGAAGGTCGCACTTTTAGGGCCAAAACCTGTGACCTAGACCTCTAGGGCGCAAAAAAAAGCCCCAAACCTACGACCTCTACAGAAATCAGGTCAGAAACTGCGACCTGTACTTTTTGTGGGAATTTTTCTGAGATTTTTTTGGGTTTGACTAGGCCTCTATTCAGGGTTTTCTGAACTCCATCTCCACCCATTTTGGACCTGTACTTTCTCTGTTTTACTCATTGAAGTGGGAACCTAGCCCCGCAGGGCTTCAGTACCCTTCCACCTTTCTAGGAGGAGTTTAGATGAAGCTGGTCGTCTGAAATTTCAATGTGTTCAGCCATTTTTCAAATCTGATCCCTCACCTTCAGATCCACTTCATATTGGTTATTTATCCATTCAAAACACCTCTTTTCAATTTTGTTTGGGTCTTCCTCTAGGGTCCCCTCCATTTCCCTTTAGGTTGTAGCCTTTTGCCACCTCATTTGCAACATTTTTCCCTCTGGTTCTTTGCTATTTTTTGCACCTATTTCCAACAGATTTGACCTTTAGATCATTTTCCCTCCTGACTTTAGATCCATTGGCTATTTTGGTGTGTCTTGACTAGATTTTTTCCCACCCACAGACTAGTTTTGAGAGGCCTGCCTCCTTTGTTTTAGATTAATGCATAATTAGCTATTTATTTTCTGTTATATTCAATTTCATTTACTGTTATCTTCAAATTTATTTACAGTTATACAACACACTTTTTCTTTCTTCTCTACAAACGTCTGGGTTTAAAAATTAAAATTAACACACACACCCTAAGTGAAGAAGCGCCTGGTTAACACCGTCAGGCAAAGACTTTAAGAGTGTAATCAATTGATCCTACACCTCTCTGCCCTTGTTTCAACATTGTAATCATTTGATCCTGCACCTCCTTGCCCTTTTTGGTTTATCTTCCTTTTCTCATATGTGTTTGTTTTTTCATCATTATGCCCCCAACGCATTTATCCTGGAGACCTATTGTCCTTCATCCTCAGTTTCCGTTAGGAAGACTTACTCCTCTACGTAGGATCCGAATTAGTCCTCCACAAAGTCCTCATTCCAACTGCTCTTTTGGTTCATTGGGTTCCTCTTCTAGTTCCATCTCCAGTTCTCCCCCTATCACCTTCACCATGTCTGGTTTAGGACCTAACGCTAGTGGTAGCCCCTGCCTTACTGCTGGAATACTACTAGTGGGACCGAAATAGGAACTATCTCGATTGCTCCCTTGCTCCCCTATATGGCAGGCCTTAGTCTTCCTGATTTTAACCAGTTGATCAATGACCCCATATGTCATGACGTTGGTTGGCCTGCTATGCCAACCAAGCTCCCTTCCAACATCCCCAAGTTTTAAGTTCTTGTTGGAGAAGATCCTACAAACCATGTTCGATCTTTCCACATGTGGTGTTCGTCCAATTCCATTACCAATGACTCTATCCATCTTCGGTTACTCCAACGTATGCGTACTGGCGAAGCTTCTAAGTGGTATGTCGATCAAGCCTCCTCCTCTCATACCACCTTTACGACTCTTGCCTGGGATTTTCTGTCTTATTTCCATCTTCCCCTTCGTTATGAAACTGTTATCAAACTTTTGACCTCTTTCTGTCAATCGTCTATGACCCACCTATCCGATCATGTCAAGGAATGGCGGAGAAGAAAGATCCTATGTCGAGCCCCCACCTTCGAAGACCGTGTCTACATGGACTGGTTCCTTAGATCCCTTTTGCCTGCTATCAGCAAGGATGTTGCATCGCATTTCCCTCAAACCGAAGAAGCTGCTCTCCAGATTGCATTAAAATATGACCTGATATTCACACAGTCTAGTTATGTTTATACAGTCTTACCTGATCTCCCTAGACCAGGTGGTGCCAATGCACCGGGGGCATCCCATTCCACCGACGATATCGTTGGAGCCCCCCTTTCTCATCCATATGCTCATCCTCCCATGGGTTATGGTTTCCCTCATGGAGGGGCCAACTCCTCCAACACTTTTCCCCCTCCTGGTAGCATGTACCAGGATACAACATGCCTCCTCCTTTTGCTCAACATTTTTACCATAATGTTACCGAACCTCCTTACTATCCATATCTGCAGCCCGGTGCTCCAACTCCTTCAGCATCAGCACCCCCGCTTCCCTTGCCTTCTCAACCCCTGCAATGGCAGCCACCGGCCCCCCAGGGGCAGGTATATGTACATCAGGGTGTGACTAATCCTCCTACTTCCGAAAAGAAGAGGAAAGACACCCAAAATTAGTCTGCTCCCGATAATCCTAGACATAATCCCCAAGGGAATGCACCTAACACTGCTAACTAGCAATAGGGAACTCAGCCCAAGCAAGATAGGCCTGTTTGCATGAATAATCCTTGTTCTTGTTGCGGTTTTTATGGTCATTACACCCACGATTGTCCTCTTTTACCATATATGTGTCAGATGTGGGAGACTCAAGCAGCATCGCGAGGACAGAAAGCCTCCCCTTCGGTTCCTCCCAATGCTGCACCTATCCAGCCGGCTGTGTTTACCAATCCTATCCCTAAGCAAGTATTAGTGGCTACCCAACCACCTGAAGGTTAGGCGGCCACTCAGCCTCCTCCATCTGGTACCTCCGATTACCAAATTCTCATGATGAACTCTGACCAACCCATTACCATTGACCTCGACCTTCAGACTCGGTCCTGTCAGTACAAAAATCCTCTCGCTACGTCTGCCCCCGAACCCCCTTCTTCAAGTTCTACAGAGCCTCTTTCAACAACCAATGGTCCTTTACATATCCCTTAGCCTAAGGCAGAGGTTCATACCAAGATCCCCAAGGGACCATTACGCTGAAATGCTGCTTCTAGCAAAGCTTCCCATTTGTATAGTATAGTAGATGATTTGGTGCAATCTCTTGCTGCCATCTCAACGCTGGAACTCCTCCAATCATTCCCTTCACAACGAAAATATCTACTAACTTATATGGGTGTTGTAGATCCTTCAGATGATTGTTTTATCATCTTTGATGTTGACCGGTCAAAACATCCTCCCTTTCCTGCTTTCGTCGCCTTCCAAATCCCCGTCAAGATCCGAAATTCCAATGTCTCTCGTTGTATCATTCATGGGGGAGAATCCACCTGTGTGATTTTCACTTCGGTTTGGAAGCAACTCAGATCACCTAAGTTGGACCCTTCCACTATCATCCTCCGAGCATGGGATGGTCACCCTTCCAAGCCCATTGCCATGTTCTACAATTGTCCTATTACTCTTGTGGGCAAGACTATTTGCGTTGACGAAGAATTCATTGAAGCCCCCTTAGATTACAACATTCTATTGGGTCATAGCTACACCTATGCGATATCTAATGCGCCATCTGCGGTTCACCGCAAGATCTCCTTTCCTCATAACGGAAATATAGTCACCATTGACCAGTTGACATATTACGAACCAAAGTCTCAGACCTCCCCTGAGTCCATCATCTCTTCGGTGGCCAATAATAAAACCATCTCACCTTTGACCAGTGTCTCACCTAGAGTCTACAAAGACTCCTCTTTTCTTGGTTCATTCCCTATTCTTGCCTCTCCTGTCTCTGATCCCAGTTCATCAAATGTTTGCATGATGCAATCATCTCGGGCTTCCCTCAAGCAGCCCGCTTCGGCTAGTCAGCAGCCCCGCCCTTCGCAACCTACTCCTAGTACTTTGACTCAGCCTTCAGGACCCCCTCCTCTAGGCCCTTCATCTGCAGTTGGTATCCCTGAGCCTCTCTACCCTCCTAGAATAGTTCCTCCTAGCCTTAACCATCTCGGAGTTGTCCTGCTTGGCCATTACCCCTCCGATCAGATTCCATTCCTAGTTCCTCCTCCCGGAGTGTTTTCGATACCTATTATGGCTACCTTATCCCTTCCTAACTTGACCCTGGGGATCCAAATATGGTACATTGATCCCCCAGCCGCTAACCCACCTATTCAGCCCAAACCTTATCTTTCTTTGACCCCGGTCCAACCGGTCCCCTTGACCCCTCCCTCTGCTACTGTGCCTCAGCCACTGCAACAGGAACCTCCTCCTGTTGTGACAACTTCGGGTAAAGGGGGGAAATATTGCAAGAAGGCACCTAAAGACAAGGCTGCCCCAATTGACCTTGCTCCTTCTCAGCCTCCAAAGCATACCCAACCTTGTTCTTTGTGTGATGTTGTCAGTCATGCCACCCATCATTGTCCTGAATTGCCTCGTATCAAGCCCATGGTTAATGTTGCATTCCCTGATTCTACGGTCCCTGAAGCCTCTGTTTCTTCCTCAACTGTAGCCAAGAAACCTAATAATATTCACACTAACCAACCATGTTCTTTGTGTGATCTCCATGGCCATTATACCCACCGTTGTCCCCGCCTCAGGCATTATTGCGCCTCTTTAGAGGTATTTCGGGAGTACGAGATTTAACAAAACTACTCTGCCTATCCCATCCTTGCGCAGTATGCTTCAGTCCAGCTTCAGGATTTACGCGCTCCCATTGACATTCCCCCTCATGATGTTGAGATGACGAAGCCTGTGGACACCATCCTCTACCTATCATCATTCATGAGATCCATGGTGGAAGCTCTCCTGAGACTTCCCCTTCTGTTTCGCTCTACCTCTCCTCAGTGATCACCTTGGGCTCAACATCAGTGGATCCCTTATCTGCTTGTTCTTTCATCACCCCCCATGATGATGCGCATGTGAACCTTTCTTCTCATGATGATGAGTCAGGTAGCTTCGCCGCGTCATGTGGTCTCTCTTCCTCCATTCACCCCATCTTCTACTGTGATGAAGACATCATGGAAGCCTTTTCCACCCCTGATTTCATCTTTCCTGCCCATAAGCGGAATGGCACCATCCGTGTCTATGGTGAATTTCAAGACCTAAGCACAAGCTACCCCTAAGGGAGCTCCCACACACCACCTACCCATCAGTGTGTGGGTGGTAGAAATCCTACCCAGCGCACTCCCTCTAGCAGTGTTTGTTCAATTTCTAATTTGCGCTCAGGTTGCCAGCATTGTTCATAATCCTCTCATTTGTTGTCATGTGGCACCTTTCAGATGGACCCCCCATCCAGACCTTATATTGGCTACGTCAATGGTGCAAGTTGCTACTCCCAGAATCTAGACTCAGCAGGTTGGGCCATTTTTACCCCCTTACATTCGCTTGTTCTCTCGAACGATATATGCATCGGTACTACCACTAATAATCAGGCCAAATATGATGTAGTGCGAGGTTTATTAGCTGATTCCCTTTCCCATCACATCCTCCACCTTCATGTTCATTTAGATTCCCTACTTCTTGTCATGTAATTGAACGATGTCTATCGTATGCATAATCATATCCTTTTTAGAAGATATTTTTCGAGTGAAGCTTTTGATGCGTGAATTTGAAATCATTACATTCAGTCATGTACCTAGAGCACAAAATCACTATGTAGATAGCATTGCTAACAATATTCTATATTGGCACTTAGCACATGCATTTAACACAAGACAATAACATTAAACCATCAAAACGATGCATATCCATTATATGTGTTGTATAAAATGTTTTAGAATCCATCAACTCTGATACATATGACATGCCCATAACATGTTACAAAAAATCAAAACTGGGGGCACCACCTACCCCTACACCTAATCACTATTTGGAGGATCCTGAGCAAATGGCTCTGCTCCTGCAGCTCGTAGATCGCACATCCCCTATCCGGCCATTGCCATGCACTGCATGACCCCTTGCCACTTTGAGGGTATGCCAATACATGGCTCTATGTATTGGTCATACAAGTCTTTCCAACTGTGCTCTGAAATATCGGTCAGAAGCCTCTCACATCTATGACGGATGTCCTCTAGGAGGGCCATTGCATCCTCATTTTGCGGTGCTCTCGATCCACTAGGTCCTGCAGCTCCTAATGTTGCAGGTCATCCCATGTACCCAGTCGGTTTTACCGGTGCTGTATCTACATGCCAAAAGTGAAAGAATCAGTACCATATACAATATTCTAAAAATTTAAAATGCACATAAAATATTAGCAACTTTTCACTTACCTTCGGGCCCCCATACTCGACCAGTTGGCAGTGGCAAGTCCAGGTCCCTACGATAACTCATCCCACTATTGGGATAGTCGTCTATGTACAGTGGCATCTGATCCCAATGAGCAAATAACTCGGGTCAGAACACCCATCTGACTGCCCCACCTCCTCCTCTGCATAGTAGGTGCCCCCACTGGTGCATCCTAGGCTCCCTCAGGCCCCCATCCTGGATCTGTATACGAGGTTGAAGTTTCGGGATCTTCTCAAAGAAGAGTGAGCACAACACTGTACCATATGCACAGTCATGGTTCACTTGCCGCTTGCATAGCGACAATTGTCATTTTAGCGATGACAGCATCATCTGGGCCCATCCATAGTAGGTCCCACTCAACACACTCTCAACAAGCATCATCTGACCCCCAGTGATGTGGTGGAGTGCCTAGTTGCCCAGGATCCGCAACACCGCTGTGGCCACAGCACGGGTCTTTAACCTCTCTAGATCCTCGATCGGTATCCGTGTCCCCTTAACAAGGGGACCTGGTCGATAATGGCACTCTACAAAATCCATGATGTTCCACCCTCGTGGTAACACTGGTTTAGTATTCCCCACCATCTCGAGTGGTGGGAGACTAGTCAGAAAATATATATCCTGGACCATCAACTCAATCCGGTGCCCCTACACTATAAATACCTCATGGTCCGGATCCTAATCACTAACAATTGGGGCCAACAAGGGCTCCCCAACTCTCATCAAAGGGTTCTCTACAAATTTTAGGACCCTAAACCTGGCCAATGCACTGCAGACACCATGATCCTCCCGGATCTCCAACTATAATGTGTCCAGGTCTCTCTCTCTCCATTTGATCCGCAATTCTACCATATCTACACAAAACCATCATATTTTTCAGTGTATAGAAAGGAAAGATTTCATTCAAACATAAAAACCCAGCTCTCAGCCAAAAAACAGCACAGAAAAATCCCTCTCTATCAGGTCGCACTTTTCAAGAAAAATCTTGGGACAGGTCGCACTTTTCTGCCCAAAACCTGCTACCCAGGTCGCAGATATTGCCCCAAAAAGTGCGACTTGGCCATGAAGAGGAGCAGGGGTCTGTTCTTGAGCTCTGGGCACCTAAACTGAACTATCAATCCACTGAAATGAAAGAGTAGGGTTAGGCCTCTTACCTCCAACTGACGGATCTCGAGTCCAACGGTCAGTTTGTCCACTACGATCGTCGGAAGATTTAGGGCCTTCTCTCCTCTTTACATTCACCACGGCTACACTTGCAAATGACTGAATTTGGAGGGAAAATGCCTTATTAAAAGAGAAACCCTAGATTTTTCTTTCGCCTGCTACGGCCAAACCGTAGCTCGGTTTAACAAACCGTCTGTACCGTTGGAAATCTCTCACCGAGCTCTCAAAAGGGTATCTGTTAGTTTTTTGTGATATGATATTTCACTAGGAAACATTTTTTCCAAGAAAGGTATCTTCACCACTCCTCCAAATCGAATTTCTTCACTTGTAACACTTGTACTAGGGGCACCACTTTTCCCCCATACTTTTCCATGCTCATGTCAATTTTCATCGTGAGTAACCATCTTGTACTCATGCTTTTATGGTCCCCACCATACATTTTCTGTGTGGCAACATCATTGAGTCGCCCTTGTTTAGATCATCCGAGTTGAGTCATCATCGCATCCATGGAGTCTATCCCAAGTCCCTTTGTATCCTGCTATAGTCCTCCATCCATCATTACTTGGTTCCTCTCTCGTGTCGCACATTAATTCCTTCCGCCTCACTGTCCCCTATCCCCTTTGATGTTGTGTCAGTTGTTGCTAGGTCATCCATGCCCTTCATGTCCTAACAAGGGAAGTTGTCAGCCAGCTACTCAGTACCCCCCATTATCATCCCTGGTGTCAGTCTATCAGTCATTCTACTATTTTCTCTCGTGCCTTAGTTGAGGATCCCTTATTGCCTCACCTTTGAAGTACCTCGTACTTTCGACATCATCTCATTCATTCTAGAAGACAGGTCTAGAGGGCAGTGTACCTTAGTTCCAGCTACCACTCTTGTTCGGTGTCTTGGATCAGGAAAAGGGACTCCTTATTTCCCTTTGACTTGATTGTTTCTAAGTTCCAGCTCCTTACCGCATGATCGAGATCTGTATACTTGATGGTTCAGTGGTGCAGTAGATTGTACCGGTGCTTCCCAGGTGTGTGTGAGATGTTTCAGACCTCATGAGGAGGTGGCCCTTCAGGTAGCCCCCCATATGCCCGGATGACCTATTCATTACAGCCTTCGATGCAGCTCCGTAGATTTTATGGCTTCGGCCTTAGCCGCGTGCAGCGCCTTTTAGTTTGCATGTATCATTCAGATTTTCAGAGCCCTCTCCTATTTACAGGGCCTCTTTGGTTGTACTTATATCTCATGTACTCAGATATTATTGTATAAGTCATGGCTGTTATCCCAAGCAAAGTATGTATGTGGGATCCATTATCATGTTTTTATCTGGCTCATGTTTATGCCAGCATGTAATATATAGTTCAGTCCCTTGTTTACTCGATGCATTATTCTTTGTACTTTGTCTCGGCGGGCATAGGTATGCCTCCCCTGCCACCTATAGCACAGGTACTCACTCATAAAAGAGACTTGTCACACCTTTAATTCCTGCCTCCTCAGGGTCTTGTCCTCTATCACTTTGGTCTACCTTATATTTCTCTCTCTCTGACTGCCCCTTCGGTGTTCAGTGATTGAGTTCTTACAACGTACTTCGGTCATACGATTAACTCCTAACACTTGCACGCTGGGGGGAAATATGTTACACCAGTTTTTGGTCATCTAACCTGTTACCACAAGTATATCATCGTGGCGGTTGACTATTTCACCAAATGGGCTGAGGCTATGCCAACTTTTAACAACATGACAGCTACCGCAACCCTCTTTTTCTTTAACCCTGTGATCACTCTATTCTGGGTTCCGAAACAATTTGTCTCTGGCCACAGTCGACATTTTGAAGATGAGATGTGGTGTGAGCTATCCTCACTGTTGGTCTTTGAGCACCAATATTCCTCCTCCTATTACCCCCAAGGTAATGGCCAAGTTGAAGCAGTCAATAAAATCCTTAAAACCATGCTTCAACTGACAATGGATAAGCAGAAAACCAACTGGCACCTTATGCTCTTCCCTTTTTTGTGGGCCTATACAACTTTTGTTAAAACTGCCACTGGGTTTACTCCTTTCCACCTTGTTTTTGGAGAGGAGGTAGTCTTATCGATCGAGTGTGAAATCCCTTCTCTTCATCTAGCCGTCGAAATTCTCCCTGACACCCAACCTTTAGAACATCGACTTATCATGCTTGAGCGTGCTTCCGAAGACCGTCGTGTTGCATTGTAGACCATTGAAGTAGCTAAGAAATGCACCAAAGCTCAGTATGATAAAAAATTCCACCCTCGTACTTTTCACAAAGGTGATCTTGTTCTGGTGTATGACCAAGCCCATGATGTCCTTGGTCATGCGAAATTCCACTCATTATGGCTAGGACCTTACATTATCAGTAAGGATTTAGGTAATGGGGCATATCTCTTAGAGGATTTCGAAGGCCATACCCTTCCCAATCCTCGCAATGCACTCTATCTTAAAAAATATTACCTTTAGCATTTCCTCTTGGAAATGCATGTTTTATTTCTTTTAGATAGCCAGCTCATGATTCTGTGATTTGATACTTCACCAGGACACATTTCATCCAAGAAGGGTCACTTCACCACTCCTCAAAATCGAATTTCTTCACTTGCAACACTTGTACTAGGGGCACCACTTTTCCTACATACTTGTCCATGCTCGTGTCAATTTTCGTTGTGAGTAACCATCCTATACTCATGTTTTTATGGTCTCCATTAGACCTTTTATGTGTGGCAGCATCATCTAGTCACCCTTGTTTAGAGCATCCGAGTTGAGTTGTCATCGCATTCATGGAGTCTATCCCAAGTCCCTTTGTATCCTACTATATTACTCCATCCTTCATTGCTTGGTTCCTCTCTCGTGTCGCACATTATGGCCTTCAGTCCTACTGTCCCCTATCCCTCATGATATTGTGTCAGTCGTTGCCAATTCATCCATGCCCTTTATGCTCTAACAAGGAAATCCATCCGTCTTCTACTCAGTATCTCCCATTTCATCATCATCCATAGTGTCAGTTTGTCAGTTGCTCTACTATTTTCTCTCGTGCCTTAGTTGAGGATCCCTTATTTCCTCACCTATGGCAGACCTCTTTCTATCGACATCAGATCATTCATTCCAGAAGATAGGTCTAGAGGGCAGTGTACCTTCATTCCAGCTTCCACTCTTGTTCGGTGCCTTGGATCAGGCAAAGGGACTCCTTATTTCCATTTGACTTGATTATTTCTCAGCTCCATGTTTGATGGTTTAGTGATGCAACAGCTGATACCGGTGATTCCCAGGTGTGTGTGAGATGTTTTCAACCCTCATGAGGGGGTGGCCCTATAGGTAGACCCCCTGATGCCTAGATGACCTCTTCATTACATCCTTTGATGCAACTCCATATATTTGATGATGACGACCTCATCCACTTGTAGTGCCTTGTTGTTTGCATGTATCAATCAAATTTTCAGAGCCCTTTCCTGTTTACAGGGGCATTTGGCTTGTATTTGTATCTCATGTACTCAGATATTATCGTATAAGTCTTGGTTTTTATCCCAGGCATAGTATGTATGTGGGATTCATGGCTCATGTTTATGCCAGCATGTCTTATATTGTTCAGTCCCTTGTTTATTGGATGCATTATTATTTGTACTTTGTCTCGGTGGGTATAGGTATGCCTCCCCCACCACCTATAGCGCAGGTACTCACTCATAAAAGAGACTTTCCGCACCTGTAAGTCTCCCCTCCTCAGGGTCTAGTCCTTTAGCGCTTCGGTCTACCTCAAATTTTTCTCTCTTTGACTTCCCCTTTGGTGTCTAGTGATTGAGTTCTTACAATGTACTTTGGTCATACGTTTAGCTCCTAATGCTCACACATTGGGGGGGAATCTGTTACACCATTTTTTGGTCATCTAACCTGTTACTATTAGAGGTACCTAAGTACACCATGTAAGACCAATTTTACCCTAAGTAAAATTGCTTTCACTATGAAAAATAACTTAGTAATCCTTAATTGATTAATTTGTTTATGGTCTAAACAGGAAACCCCATGAGGAAATATTGAAGAAATCCACATTTGTTTGATTTTCCTCAAGGAATAATTAGTTAAACAACAATTTAATTAATATTCTTGGTCATATTTAACCCAAAACAGGAAAATTAATTAGATAAATCATTATTTATCTTATTATTTTCTAGGAATAATTATTTAAACCTTATTTAAATAATATTCCTTGTTAAATTTGACTAAATCATCTATAACTAATTGAATAAATCACTATTTATTTAATTATTACTCAACCACATCCTTAAAATAATAAATAAATCATTTATTTATTTATTATTTACAAATAAAGGGATTTGACCAAATTCAAATTCTTTTTCCCTCCAACAAATATAATAAAATATTCCATAAAAGTTGGATCTAGAATTGGTTAATAATATTTTGATTATGCACCAATATCTAGAATAACTCAATATTTTGTTATAAATGAAGGGTTTTTCCATTCACTCACTACCTTTTGTTGCCTAAATATCACTCTGGATCTATACTTTTGGTCTGACTTTGATCCTCCATCATTGTCATATTTTGCTACCATTTTTCCTGTGAGCTCCCTTTGAGTACCATTTTTTGTCTGGGTTTTCTACACCATCAAGGGAGAGAGATCTTAGATGTGAAGTGCTGAGGACTTACAAGAACCCATCCCATTAAGGGGGACTAGTAAACATCTTTCTATGTTCCCTTCCCAGGTGTCAAAAAATACAAAAATTCTTTAAAAAAAAAAAATTCTTGTCTATTGGATGCATGGAACAACTCTTGCTTTTATTTACTGCTTAATGCCTTTTACTGCATAGATATAGATTTTGTAGCATTTATCTTGGTCAACTAAATACAGATCTAAATAAATTGGCAGCCATATTTGATGTTAGGGCTATTTTTTATACACAGCTAAAGTGAGCTTTTTCCGTACACTTGCGATTAGAATTCATACTAACACACTGATGATGTGAGGAGGGTGTTTTTACTAAGGGTGGGGGCCCTATTGGTTGGTCTCTTGTGTGTGGGTGATGAAGTGGATGGAAAATATTCCAGATGGGATATTTTGATGGAGGTATGGTAGGCCAAATGTGAGGCGCGGTGATGCGCTTTCGATCTGCTTGTAAAACCTGGTATTCTGGGAAAGGGGTTTTATTTTGATATGGTAAAACTTGACTTGATGCATGGTGGGTGAATGGACATGAAGTGCTTCCCGGAATGAAGTGGTATGGCCACGGCGTCGTGATTTTTCTGATATATGGTCTACTTTAAGTGATGGGCGCCATGGAGGGGAGGCTCTAGTGGCCAACAAGTGTGTTTATCATGTGCAAGGTGGGGAAATGGTAAACATGGTTGAGTGCTTCGAACCTATGGTTAATTTCATGTGGAGAAATGATGTCAGGACATGCAGATTTTTTTCTGGGACTCTATCATGCTGAGGGTAGAATGATACTTTCTCTGGCACTTTCAGTGGATGGAGTGGTGGATGTTTTGCACAATACCTGCAACAAAATACCCCAAGTGAAAACATCTTCTTCATTCAACTATTATTGGAAAACATGTGCTGAATGAAAAGAAGATGAAAGAGGGCATACCTGCCAGCACTGAAAATTTATTTTTTCGTAGGTGTGAATGTGTGGAGCCTCCTTTGGGCGTTATGAGTTGTTGATCATTGTGTTTCTCTCAATTCTGCAATTGGTCTCTCTAAGCGCTCGTTATGGTCCTCCAAACAATCTAAAAAGGGAGACATATATGGCTCATTTTAGCTCATTTGCGACATTTTAGTGTTTGAGGTTTTGAGAGGTCAGAGACTCTTATGGAGTTGTTCTTTCCGTTGTAATCAGCCTGAGTACCCGAGGAGATCAGACGTAGGGGAGATGGTCCTAATTTGCTGCCATTCCCAATTTTTTGGCTTGGGTATGTCTAACTCTCTTGGGGAGTGTAGACTTAACGCCGCTCTTTCCACTCCAAGCTTTGGGAGATGATCACATTTTATTATATAACGAAAGTGTGAGAAAATCCGGTAATAGTAGTGCGTGATCTTCTCTTGGTTAGATAGTTGTGTTTGCAAGAGGGAAGAGACTATGCGAAAACTGTTTTCAAAGTGCTTCAGTTCTTTGCACTGATTGACCTAGTGGCCAATTATATCACATAGCTCGCATGCCATCCTAGGTTGAACATGGGTCGTTCTTGGTTGGTGCGCCTTCCTAACACACCCAATATCCTGGAATGGGTATGGAGTAGACTCCATGTGGGCGATCTGCCTTCTGTCATGGTTATTGGGTTCTGGATTGATGAGATCCTGGCATTTCATCTCTAATATATGTATCATGTTAATTAGAGGGTGTACTTGCAGGATATACATACAGCGCTACTCATGTTGGTTGCCCTGACACACTAGGAAAAACATCCTAACATGGGGGTTCTTGTACTGTTCGTTTGATGACATGACCGGGTACTAGCAGTGTAGCACTTCTAATTCAGGGCAAGTGGTGACCACATGATTGTGTGTGTTACATAACGCACATGTTGGTCTTCTCCGTGGAGGGCGGTTGGGGGTGACTAACGGTTCCCCGACTGGCCGCTTTTTAACTGACAGGAAGAGGATGGATCTACTCATCACATCCTCTTGAGTCATCAAGCTATCCATGTATTTTGTGTCAGAGTCGTCTTCTAGGGAGAGGCATACTATGGTTATGCGTAGACTAGTTAGTGTTACATGGAATCTAGGGATATAGTAACAATGACGCAATGGGTGATTTCCACCGCATATCTGACACAAATGTTGGGTGGCTAGAAGGTCAGCGCGGTATACCACGTGGACTGGATACCATCGCTGAAACCATTCTAGGGTTGGACACTCAATGATGAAATGATCACCTTCATTAGAGAGTGCACATCGCTCAATAGGGGGAGGCGGAATGGCTGGGAGTCTTTCTGGTGACTGTTGTGCCTCCTGTAGGTATAAAATGGTGCGAGGTTCGTCTCCAACTGACTTGATGGAGGGATCCTCTTGATAGGATTTCTCGATGGCATGTAAGACGTCCCTGTATCACGGAATTTTTGTGCAATGATGGGTGTAGTGCTCATAATGGCCATAGATAGCACATGCGTGATTGGTACGCAATTCCTTTCCTTGATTTTTGGTGGTTGGTTCCTTTTCACGAGAACTTGTTGCATCGATATTTACGGCAAAGCTAAGGATCAATTTTAACTCGTCCAGCTCTAGGCAGATGTGGGTAGGGTAGCATGCTATGTCGCATATGGCGCAAGGTTTTAATTCTTGTTGCATGGTGGGATTCTCTACCTTCTTCCCTCTTTTACTGGTGTTTTTAGTCGTAACCATCGGTTTTGCGATGGGAATTTCCTTCAAAGGGATGTTTTTGACAGTCTCCTTTACAGATGGGGCTTCCTCAGGACTGGGGGGGATTAACCTTATAGAGTTTATGTGCGTGGCTCCAGTCGTGGTAAGTGGTACCAGGTACCAAACTAGAATTACAAATGATAATTTTGGTAACACCACAGTGGCCAAGACTTTTTGTGACACAAAACCAGCTGGGGGATAGAGGAAAGGATTTTGGGAGGTGGCATAGGCTAGAGAGGTTGTTGTGGCCGAGGACTTGGTGTCGTTACTGCTCGTCTCCATCTCCTGGCTAGCTTCAATGCTTGATGTGGACATCATGCATACCAGAGCCTTTGTGATATCAGATGATGATTCTGGTATGAAAAGGGGGTCTCCTAGAAATGACCCAAGGATGGATGACAATTTAAACTGGCCAGGGCCATATTCTTGGTACCGTGTAAGCGTCTCAGCAGATGTGTCTACATAGGGTAGGACGACATCAATATTTGTTAGGGATCGCTTGTCGTGGTATGTCAATTGGTCGACAGTAATTATGTGATCCTCATTATATTAGGGGAATTTTGAGGTATAAAATGGGCCTCATAAGGAAATTATAAAATAATAGTGGAAATAATAAAATAAGATTTGATTACATCATCAAAATTTATAGGGAAAAAAAAGAAAAAAAAAACTTTTTCAACTCGTGTTTTGAACATATCTCCCTAAGTTTTTACTCATATTTCGAGCATGAATACTCGTTGGATGAAAAATTTAATTCCTCGTCCAAGGAGTACCCATGTTGCATACTTTTGATGGACTCTGATACATGAAAAATAAGAAATACATGAAAAACGTGATTGTAATCACGTTTTTCATGTATTTCTCATTTTCTGTGTAGCAGGGTCCATCAAAAGTATGCAACATGGGTACTCCTTGGATGAGGAATTAAATTTTTCATCCAATTAGTACTCCTGCTCGAAGTTTGAGTAAACCCTTAGGGAGATAAGTTGAAAATACGAGTTGAAAAAGTAGTTTTATTATTTTATTATTTTTTAATATTTTTACCTTTTTACTCCAAAAATGGTGAATCATCATCTTGAATCCTATTGGTTCTCATAAATTTTATTTTGGTTGTAAATTTTTCTTAGGAGGCCCATTTTAGACCTCAAAATTCCCCTAATCGGGGGCAACATCATGGTTCAGAAGATGGAGGAGGCTATGGCTGACACGACATACATATAACTTCATCCAAGGATTATATTGTAATCCAGTTGAGCATCCAAGACTTCAATGTCTATAAGGATTGTCTTTCTAGCTAAGCAAACCAGGAAATTTTGGTAGAGACTGGTAGGAGTTGATGGGCGCCTGTCGTATGCTCTAAATGTGATCTCTGATGGCTTTATTTTGGGATACCCTAACTTCTGCCAAACATTATTGACATGATGCATGTGGATGCACCCTCTTCAATGATACATCGGTGAATGGTGATGTTTTGAACTGACACTGGTGTCTGGAAGGCGACCATCGAAGGGATCCTAGGGGTGGCTTTATCTAAATCAAAAGCCATTAGGCGTGAATCAGCAGGGTCGATGGCACCTAATGTGGAATTTAAGGCTTTCCTTTTCTTTGGGCATGATTGTAATACCTCCAAAGCTGACATGGCAGTGGGAGATTGGGATCAATTTTCCACAATGTTATAGTTATGGCCCACTTTGGAATGGTTTCATGCTCGCCTAGTTGGTCCCTTAGCCATCTTTGGCAAAGGTTCAATACGTATCTTCGATATGGTCGACGGTGTTGTTGGTGCACTCATACTAGCCCTCGGCGACCGGGTGTCCGGGTGGGGTTATCGTAATTTTGGTTCCATGTCTCAAAAACATTTCTTCGCCAGTCATATTGATTTCATGGTTGTTTTTTCTGAAATCATCGAGAGTTGTTTATTGTTGTTGGGTGCTAACTGTCCCTTGGTGGGGCAAAGGCTCCTGCATGATGGTTATCTGCTATGAGGATCCCCCTTTTCCACGATTACCTTGAAGCTTCTTCAGCTTAGGGATATAGGGACAGTGGTGAGTGTAGTGGCCATATTCACCACAGATTGCGCAAGAGTGGTTAGTCCAAAGATTCACCCTCTTTTTCTGTCCTTCGGAGTTATTTGGCTCCTGGTTTTGATTTCGGTTGGAGCTTCCCCCAGCCTGAGATTGCAGAGGGCATTTTTGATTGTTACCCCCCTATCCAGGATTTCCCTTTGGTTTGTTTTTTTTATTTTTTCCTTGCCACGTTAGGAGGATAGTTGGGATTCTCCTGATTATATGATTTCCGCGGTTGTGCCTGGGAAGGTTGCACAAATTTCACTTGTGCATTATTCTGCATGGGTGGGGTTTTTGCTGGGGAATAGGAATATTAGGGTCCATGTTCCTTTTTTTGAATGGTTGTTGGGGGGGAGCTCTTCCGTTAGCACTTCTAGTTGCATACTGGGTCCCCTGAGCTAGAGGGTATGGTCCTCCTTGCTGATGATGGTATGACTGCGCCCTATTGGTCATGTTTTGCAAAGGTGCATGATGACTCGAGTAGCTGAGTTGTGGGATGTTCTAGTTAGGATCATACGCGTAACCAGGGTACTAACTACTACTACCTAGGTGACTCTAGGTTAGTGACCTGATCAAACCTTTTGGAGAGTTCGACGCGCCTGCCAGTTCTTTATAAGTTTTCAGGTGCGGGGCGTTAGGCAGGATGTTGTAAATGTATCCTGACTGTGTAAATTAGCTCGAGATGTTGGGCTTTACTGATGGCGTCCTCTTCAGATGTAGGTTTTTTATTTGCTTCATATTTTGAAATCTCTGCAATGAGAGTTTTCAAGAACAGGTCCAGCAGAACTCGATCGTCGAGTTTGGATTTGCATAAACTACGACGTCACTTCCATTCGTGGAGATGGTCTGAGATATGGACGGTTGGTGTCTGTCTAAAGTGTGTTAGTAATTCCATCCCGGAATCATGATGGATGGGTAACTGAAAATACATTAGGAACATGCTAGAGAGGGTGCTAAAGGTTCCATGTGTAGCAGAATGTTGCTCCACATACCATTTCGCAGTTGGTCCGGTTAGGGTGCGCTAAAATACTCTCAGCCGAATAGTATCATCAATGATGTTTTTCGATGAACACCACAGGTGGAAAGTCATTATGTGATTTCCTGGGTCTTCTTCTTGCTTCCCTCGAACTTTGGAATGTTCGAAGGGAGCTTCGTGGGCATGGGGGGCCATGTCGGGTTGTGTGCAATAGGGTCGTTCGTTAACTTGGTTAGATCGGGTGACAGCGGGTTGAGAGCCATTGCACACTGTGAAGACACATTGTTCTGGTTAGATATGGGGTTTGTCTATGGCGTACCCGACTGTGTGTTCACTTGGTTTCCTGAATGGGTAGCACTCCTCTACCCCCTAAAGGTTGTATGAGGAGTGGTATGTGGTGACCCTATGGGGGTTTCCACTAGTGTGGTGTTGGGTGACCGTTGAGGGTTCCCAACTAAATATGACCCGATAAAGGATGAACTGATAGGGGTGGCAGTGTTCCGTCTTTGACGCCTAAATGGCGAAAGACCTAGATATCCTCTCGGTAATGGGGGGAGGTACAAAATACGTCTAGATCGATGAGGTCTTGTTGGGTCCATTATGGTGTCGACTAAGTATGGTTTTGGAAAAAATCATTATTTCTATGAGAGGTGAAGTATAAAATCAAAAATGGTGACCACATACATAAAACAAAGCGAAAACAAGAGTTAATTTTCCTTTAAACTATATCTATGTGATCAAGCAATCAAAAAGTGGTTTTGATTGTTTCTTGCATGTGATACTCCAAATCCTAGAGACCTAAACGTCGTCACACTCTCAATTTTAACTGGGCCTTGCGACGATATCTTGTAGTGGGTACTAGGGCTAACATCCTGAAAGAACTAGCGACACCTTCGAGCAGTCGAAGAATCGACCAAGGTAATGGGTAGAGGATCTAGTGATGCCTGCACCATCACCTATAGGGAAGGATGCCCTAGATTTGGCCACTAAGTACCATCGTCCCATGTGAGCATTCGAGTCTTGAGCTTCTTGATAAATCAGCTACCATTACCAAGTATTAGACGGGTTAGGTAGCCCCAAATAATACAACACGCATTGGGCCTAAGCTTAACCCCCTCTGAATCGGGTCTCTGTGGTGCTCGGGTTTTCTTTTCCATGGGCGAATAGACGGATTTTAAAGCTCCCTAATCAGTCAAATTCTATGTCTCAATATGTAAACTAATGGCACAGCGGCTTATTGGATGCCTACCCCCATGGTCCTAACATGAACTATAACATTTTTTTGTGGCCCCTATGGGGAAACTTAGTGAGTTCAGTTAGGTTAGTTTTAAGGAGGCTTTACTTCACTTATGGTGTGGAAGTGTGTGAGAAAGAAGTGAACGATCGCATAGTTTTAATATGTGGATATGCAGTGATCCCTTACACATCCCCTATTAATCTATGTTTGATTGTTCCTTGCTATAAGAAAATCATGTGTAGATAGTGGGTCGCTTACAATTTTGACTAGTTAATCTAAGTGATCAACTAAAGGGAGATGGAAAATTATCAGAAGAGAGCTTTCATATGCTTTCCTAGGGTCACCAAAGGGTGAAAAGGCAGCAAATATTACTTTCTTCTCTTAATATAATTAATTCCTAGTCCCAACTCCTAGTACGAAAAATTAAACTAAAATTAATGACATTAAACTAGGAAAATGAAAACTAGGTAAGCATATCTGGAGTAGGGCCACTTACTCCAGCTAATTATATATGTGTTTTTGGTGTCTATTTTTGCAAAAATAAGCTATTTTGGATTGCAAGTCAATTTCCCCCCTACTTAAACTATGTGGTTTTCTGTGAAGATAAACTTTGAAATTTTAAAACTAGCAACTAACAATACTCAAACGCGGCCAACAACGAGTTTTGAATAGTCGTGGGACACCTCACACAGTGCTGGCAGTTTTTCTCTGGGTTTCCAGTCACTTTACAAATGGAAAATTGAGGAAAATATTAGATATTTTTTGCCTCTAGTTTTCGCGTGCAAATGTCTCACACAAGCGCGAAATTTTTTGCGCAAGTCAGTGTTGAACACGCGCAATAGGGCGTGTCTTTCTGAGTGAAATGCGCGCAAATTTCCTATAAAAAAATTTCCGAAGCTTTTAAACTTAAGACTTTCACTGAGGGTGAATGATCAGAGAAGAAAAGAAGGGGAGTTGTCTAAGCAACACTCCAGAGCAGATAAAAGGTCCCTGCAACAAGTGCAACCACATTAACTAAAAAAGTAAATCTAGTGGAGTCGCCAATCCAGTGGTAGTGGTTTTGGTGCACAAGTGTACCAATCCACAATTTATTAAGAGGAGTGGTTGTTGCCTCTAATATTTGGTCACAGGCAGATAAACAAAAGAGTTAGCAGATTAGTGAACATGCTATAAAACATTAAACACACTAACTAATGATATAGTATGCATATGTAGAGAGAAAAAAAGACTAAACTAAACATAAACATGAAAGCTCATAAAGAGTCAAACACAACTATAAATCTAACGGTGGCATCAATGTCCCCTCTTATTTCTTGTTGTTAGAAGAAATATACTACGTTTACACACTTTCCAAGGGACCCTTAGAACTATTGATTTCTAAGACCCGATGCAAGGTCTTTTTTACCTTCTAGCTTCTTGGTGCAAGGTCACTCTCTCTACTCCAAAGGATTGAAGTTGTTGGATGGCAAATAACCGAAACCCCTCTCTACTTATGCTCTAGATTGCACACTGTTGGATTGCTTCAAATAAATTTTGGCTAGCATAACAATGTGCTCTCCCTTTGTTCATCTCTTGGTGGCATTTTATAGATGAATTCAAATTCTCTTTCCCTCTCTTGGTACATTGATGGATGGTGACCCAAGAGAGGGAGTTGATTCCATTATGTGCCACCTGATTCCTTTATGTGCTCCCTTTAGGTCCCAAGGAGGCTTAGGCGATTGTCCTTGGGCGGCCTCAAGTGTAGGATCATTTTCCTAGAGTGTGCCTTGTGGTCTTGGAAATTGATTTCCTCCACTCCCAAGACCGCGCGGATTTTCGAGGGAAAGCCACGAAAAGGCGCGCTTATCGAAGAAAAATGTGCGCAAAGGAACATTTTTCCTGAGTACTTGGTGTGCAATTTGATTTTTCTTCGGGACCTTAGGGATTTTTTTAATTTTTCAGATCCTTTAATGTGTCTCAGCCCTATAAATCCTTCTTCCTGACATTTAGTAATGTCATCTTTGCTTGTTCGATTTTCCAGTGATAACATCAGTTATAAGTAGATTTGCCTCAATTCCAGGTATTTATCATACTACTACACAGATCCAATTAGAGGTACCAACTGATGTAGTTAGTGTCTGGTGCATTATATACTGATTTATTTGAAGTGTGGTTACATGGTTACATTCCTGTAGATCCTTTTTATTCTTGCATGAGTGTTAATTTCATAAATTTGTTCAGCAACAATTTATTCTTGTTTTATTTCCACCTCTGGTATGATGTATCGACACAGACAGTGCAACTACCATTGAAATCAAAGACGTTCCTGGTTGATAATTTATGTGTATCGTCTTAGTAATTTAAAAGTGATTAATATGAACCAACAAACTGCACCACTAATCTAAAGTTCAGAGGAATGCACTTCTCCAATTTACTCAAAATAAAAAGGTGAAAATTAATTTACTTTTTGTTCTATTTATAGCTTTTTGAAATATTTTCACCATTATTTTATTATTTTACCTCGATATCAGTGATGTTTTCCATTTTTGTGCAGTGACAGAACCTTTACACTGTTAGTGATTAATTTTTATGCAAACGAGTTGTATTTTATCTCTTTTATGAAAAAGGAACCCCCCTGGAGTCAACTTTCAGCTCTTTTCTAACTCTCAAAAAGTGAAAATATTGTCGATTACTTGTCATTTCAAACTTGTTAAAGTGAATGAATTGACGTGGTCTCGGTATAATTTTACCCCTTTTTCGAGCTGAGATTTACTATTTACGAAAAAGGAATACCTTGATCAAACATGGTCAAGAGGTTCTCTTGGATATTGTTTTCTACCTTTTCAGATTCGAGAGATGATTTAGGAAAAGGGACATGATGGAGTTTCCTTTTTGTTTCTTTTCAAACTCCTTAAACATAAAAATTTACTGAAATACCCTTTCGTTGGACTCGTTAAAGATTAAACGACGAAATACTTGTCACCATGGAAAGGTTGAGTTCCTCATTCCTAGGGTTCGTTAAACTTACTAGGATGGATTAATTCTAAGAATGAATTTACACTCTCAGCATATGTTATCCTCTTCACACTGGCTATAAAAAATAAAGAGGTACTCATTAGCAATAATGGGGGAAAATTGAAAGCGTACATCCTATGTGTATTTTGGGCAGCTTGTCGCTCTTGAACATGACACTCATCTGCAGTTCGTGTTGGGTTGGGGACATCCTACATTCGTCACTTTGCCTCCACAGGTTTGGGAAATCCATTTGCCTCCTATTCACTCACCATTTTTGTAGTCGTGACTTATGATACCATTTGAGTAAAATGTTGCTACACTCTGGAGTCATGTCATCAATATTTTCAAGAGAAGTCCTTTTGGTCAAACATCCTTTGCTTATTTGACCTACTCTGGTACAATCCTGAATCAATCCTTTCATCTTGATATATCTGTTGTTTCATGTCGATGATGTGGGAATCATTACTGACCTCCTTCAACGAATCACTTCCTGTCAACTTCAGCTCATTATCCGAGAAGGTGGTTTAGAAACTTCTTTTCAATACCTTGGAGCTTGCATGCCTCAATGGAAAGTTCTTCGTGTTCAACAACAAGTTCACATCATTGGCCTTCAATCGAACGATTATTCAAGTGTTCGAATTCAACACATTCATTCACACTTGTACATTGTCATGTTGTGCCTTGAGATCCATCGTCATTATTGGTGGTCTCTCTCGTGCCCTTTAACGGTTTTCATTATTGACTGGTAATCAGGTGGTTTCTACCATGTTCGACACCAACACATCTATTTGCATGGCTAGATTCATACTTTGGGTTGATTGAGATCGCGGTGAAGACCTTGGGTCACATCTGATTTTGATTCAGGCTACGAGGATTTATTGAGTATTCATGATTTTATACATGATCCTATCTATATGGATGGTTGTGTCCATATCGCGGATCCATTTCTATGATCTCTTTAGATGGATGGTTGCGGCCATGTCGTGGGTTCATGTGTTATTTGATGCCTAGTGTAGAGCCATGTGGTTAGGCATATTCATACCAAAGATGTCATATATTGTAAAATGTTTTATTTGGCAAGTTTCCTGGCAGTGATCTGAGTTCTTTTCCTTGGTTCATAAATAATTTCAACCATCACTCCCCATTATGCCTTCATGACTTATGGGGCATATATTACACAGTAATTTGTCACCATTCTCATTTCCTGTCCTTGATCCTGAAATTCCCCATGACAGACCCTGTGCAATATTTCCACCATGAAGAAACATGTTAAGACATCCCCTGAAGATTCAAAGAAAACTACCTTGGAATATTACTGAAGAAACTTGTTCAAAATCCTAGTTTCTTGGCCCTCAACGCATTTCCTGGTTGCATGCTCATGTTGATGTCAGATTGACAGTTCTAGATTAGCACTTCCAATGCCCTTATTTCTTGGAAATGATCCCTTTCTGGTAGTGTTTCCTCAAATGGAGGAGAATCTTCGACCTCTAGAAGTTCCAAGGCGGTGAGTTGGTTGTTAAATAGTTGTGATAGAGTCGATCTCTTTGATTTTATAGATTTGATCTCTTTCATGGGGGTTTATCCCTTATAAATTGGACTTTCCTCCTCCTTTCATGGGCTCCCAACCTCTTCTCCCTTCCTATAAATTGGCCCCCATCATTCCACTACCAGTTGGTCATTGTTAGGATAGTCTAAACTCTCGTTCCCTTTACATTCTTGCACTGTGATAATGCCTAAGTGTTCGGGAGAAGGAATTATTTAGAGCTTTAATGAAGGACTCGGATTTTCACCAAAGGGAGGCCTCCAACATCAAGGCCTGGGTTGTAAGCTCTTCCTCTCATCTTTATCAATAAAACATCTGATGTTTGCTTTCTATATTTTTCTAATATTTTATGCAAATATTTGGGTACTCCATGATCTCCTAGATAGATAATGTTCATGATTATTATGTATTGAATTACATTTTTTTTCGCCTCTTGATCATCCATAGGTATTCGTGTGCCACCGGTAGCAAGGAGCGAGCCTAAAAGGATCATGGATCAAGGTCATCATCAACGAATTTGAACATAGAGTTGGGAAAAAGGTACCTCTATCTATTTTTTTTTCGCATTCTGAATTTTAGTTAAGAAATATTTGCATTAGAAAGTATCTCAAGTTGCTAGACCCACTCTAGGGCTAGAGAGATTTCCTCTGTCCAGGAAGGAGATTTATCTTGACAACAATCGTTATGTGATTATGGCAGTATGATGCAGGGGATTACACGGCAAGAAATTTCCATGAAATATTGAAGAAGGCTCGGGTTGATCTTTCCTTTGGAAGTATTTGGAACCATGGGGATTGAGTCATGGTGTTTTTTGCTAGTCTTGTGCTTTCAGTATTTTTGATTTTTTTGCACTTGAATTGTAGTCTTGATTTCTTCTAGTGCATGATCATGCCACTTTGTTGTGGTGTCGTATTGTTTTTGGCTTCTCATGGTTTTCTTCTTGTTGTTTCTCATTCTTTCTTTTTGTTTGAGAGTCTTGGGAATTGGTTGGGAAAGAGAAAGTTGATGGATTTATATAAGAGCTGAATGAAACCTAGCAGGTAATGAAAGACTTAGATGAAGCTCGGTGCGTATATAAGGGCAGTTGAATTTAAGAATGTGACAACTAGTTGGATGGTGGCAATACAGACATGAGAAAGGCAATAGAAAAGGTAAATTGAATGGATCTGAGGTGTTATATGCCTTGGCTATGTTGGGAATTGTTGCTCTCAACATTGTGGATGTCATGCATGAATAAAATATGTTCTCTTCACCTATACCTTATGATATCTAGAAATTGTGTTGTGATCTTGATTATGTTGATTTTTATATATGTATACATGTATGTATGTATGTATGTTGTGCCTGATAGGTTTGCCATGGATCATTTTTTAATGCTAATGTTTATATGTAATATGTGTGTATGTATATCGTTGTCTAACATGATAATGATTGTTTTATGCTAATGATTATATATATGTATGTATGTATGTACCTATGTCATTGTATGACAAGGTTTTCAAGGATCATTCCTGTAGGGGAATAATTTCTTATGTAGGTGAATGGCATGAAGAGGTTCTTGGTATTATGAGGAATCAAGTGGGAAGAGTAACTGTGACAGATCCATGAGGTCAGTATCATGTGGACATGAATTGATATTATATGTTTGTACTATGCCTATGTTTTTATTATGGATAGGTAATGTTGAGAGGTACATTAGGGAAGTGAAAGTAGTGTAATCTGCAACATGGTAGGATAAGAATGGATAGTGGAAAGACACTAGAAGCAAGGTTGCTTGTGGGATTAGTGTGTGGTCTATGGATGTGAAGTACTATTATTGTGTGTATGTTGTGCATGTTGTATATTCAGTGATTGTACCTATGGTGATGTGTACATGTAACATATGTATTATTGTGTGCATATGATGTTGTATGCCTGTTGTATATATCGTGTTCTGTGTATATTTCATATTTAGTGATAGGTATAGATGGTGCTATGTACTTGTTGGATATGCAATGTTGTGTACATATTGTGATATGTACATGTTTTATATGCAGTGCTATGTACATATGGTGTTGTGACCATGTTATACATGTGGTGTTATGTACATATGGTATTGTGTGCATGATTTTACATGTGGTTTTGTGTGCATGTGGTGTTGTGTACATGTTGTACATGTGGTGCTCTGTGTAGGTTGTGTTGTGCACATGTCGTTCATGTGATGTTGTGTACATGTAGTATTGTATACATGTTGTCTTTGGAAGTACGTTGTACATGTGGCATTGTGAACATGTTGTGCAGGTGGTGTCATGTACATGATATGTTGTGCACACTTGTAGGTGGTGCAGTGTACATGTGGTATTGTGTACATGTTGTGCATATGGTACTAGTATATGTGTGGTATTGTGTGCATGTCGTACATGCTATGTTGCGGTCATGCGGTACTATGTATGTGCATTGTGTAGTTGTGGCATTGTGACATGTGTATTCATTGTGTTGTATCATGTGTATGTATATATGTTGTGTTGTACAGTAGTTGTATGTGTTGTATGCTGATGTAGACGTATGTATTGTGTTGTATTGTACACCAGGTGTAGGTGTATGTGTCATATGTGGGTGTAGGTGTATGTATTGTATGGTGTTGTATGGCATATGTGGGTGTACGAGTTGTGATGTACAGTGTGTGTATGTGTACATGCTTTAAGAGAATAAAAGGAATTGGGTGTTTGTTGAGTGTGGAAACTAATCTGGTATGGGTACAAAAGAACAAAGGCATAAGTAAGGAATGATGAAGGATAAGTATCGATATTTTATTTCAATTTTATTATGCATGTGATCTACAATTCCTTGTGAGGGTTACATGTAATTGATTATTATAGTTTATGGTGATTTAATGCGATTTATAATTTTAATTTATGATGGTTGTGTTTTGAGATAACCAAATTTGATATGTTTATATAGGATGATTTGATCAAACAACTATTTTTATTTGTTGTGGCAAGAAGTGAACAGAATTGCATTGATGAGCTACCAATGAGGTATGATGTGAGTTTATTCCAATTTATTTTGAATCTAATGGCAGTTATGTGCTTAGTACAGGAGTCACAGAAATTCCCAATTGGGTTGTTGAAACTAATTACAAGCATTAGAAGCAACATAAAAAGGAATTGAAATAGGCATTAGTATGTCGGTAAAGCACGTTAGGAGCAAGGCCATTGTGGGACACGGGTACCCAATAGTGTCCATTGATTTACATGAGCATGTTATGACCAGTATGATGGTTTTGAGGTAGGTATATACCTTGGTTTTTGTATCTCCCGATGTGAGGAAGCCTTTCCAAGGGATGGATTGCCGGAGATAGGGGATGTCAGGGAAATTGGAAGGTGAGTAAATGCACGGAATGGATTACCGGATTACCAGAGGGATTGTATAGAACAGAAGGGAAGGTCGAGGATAGATTTTTTTTGGTCACTAAAATTTCCAAATGGAATCAGTTGCACATTCGGAGTGTTCCTTGGAACAATGAGCCGATAAATTTTTACTGAGGGTGTAGTAGCACAGGATTGTAGCATTGGACATTGGATGAAAATTTTACTTGACACTACATTATGGACTTCCTAGGAAGGAAGTGAATCATGGTACTACTTTGAGGGTGGAGGTGTGGGCCTACAAATTCCCTTGTTGCAGATATGGGCATCATATCCTTTTATTTGTTGGTTGATAAAATGTGCATATGTGTATATTATTGTAAATACCGTAATGAGTTGTGTTATAAAGATCTAGTAAATGGTATGTTTGTCAATGGTTTTCAGTAGTGGTCATTGTAAATACTGCAACGATATATGTTATAAATATATATAGGTACTATGTTTTGTTTCAGCATTTTGTTGATTTGTAGGTGTCATTGAACACCGAGGACAGTGTTCCCCCAAGGGGTAGGGTATGTAACAACCCTGGTAAAAATCCATGTAAAAAATATATAAGACCACAGTTGATGGGACACTTATTCCAAGCTAAATGTTGGGAAAAAACATCCTAGTGGGTGTTCATTTCTGTTATTATGGATAAAATAAATTGGAAAAGGCAATGGCTAAGGCATTAAAGAGGAAAAAAGTATTTTTGGCACATTTATTTATGAAAATAATGGAAAATAGGAGAAAAGGAAGGTGAAAGGTCACAGGTTTCATCTGAGGAGGAAAATGAAGGAAAATAATGGAAAATGAAGAAAATAGAGGCCTCATTGATAAAAAGGCTTATGAGGATCATTTGGCAAGCTTTTTTCTCACACTTATGGCTCTCATTATATTCTACTATCGCTCTCTCACTCTTGGACACTTAGAGTTTTCTTGGAGCACTTTGGCATTGGATCAAGAAAGGGAAAGAAGGCAAGAAGACGGAAGGAGAAAGCAAGGAAGAGAATGAATCAAGCAGCTACAACAGGATTATTGGAATGTATCGATTTGCATGTGTGTTTTTCTTGCTAGATCTAGAATGTGCGTTATTGTATGTGGTTCTTTTATGTCTTAGCATGGGTTTTGCTATGTGTGACCGTGTTTTTCATCATAGTATTTCCATTTCCATATAGTTTTGATGAGATGGGTTTCTCATACTTTAGTTGAGCCAGATTCTCAGATAGATTCGAAGTTGTGTGGGGTGGATCTACGAAATGACAAACACATGGCCTAATGGTCCCTGAACCAGACTGTGGATCGTGGTAAATCCAATGGCCTAGTAACCCCTGAAACAGATTGTGGGTTGCAGTAAAGTCAGATTTTGTGCCTCAGTGGGCCTAAGAATCCTTGTCGATGAATGGCGGAATATACGATAAAGCCAAGAGGTGGATTTCATACCATTGTGCCTAGTAGTCCCATGAAAGGATGTACGGTAGCCTAGATAGTGGGTATAGGGCCTAGTGATCCCTGGATCAGACTATGGATTACGATAAATCCTGAGAGACTAGGAGGCAATAAAATTCCCCACGGTGTAGGTAGATAAATCTGGTAGCATTCATGCTTGTTTGGTTATTTTTGGTTGGTTATGAGTCCCACATTCATGCTTGGAATATGGCACAAGGGTGATTGGTTGAAGAGATATTTGGCTCAGCCAATCTATGGTCAGGTGGAATGTGGTAGTCCCATCCCCAGTTGGTTTCTATATTCACTAATGAGAAGCTCATTCCTTTGGTATTTGGTATGAAAATGTTATTATTTGGATTCTATTGTTGTTGTATCCACTGTATTTTTGTTGTTATTATGTTGGTTATAAGCATGTATTTTATTAGTGATGATGTATGGATCTCTCCATGTTTTTACTTGTAAATTAATGCACAATGTATATATGGTCAAATAGATTTTATTGTAGCTTATGATGTAGGGTATAAATGCTTCTTAGTGATTCTCAGATAAGTATGAGACCCCTTTCCTATGTTTGGTTGTTTACACTTGTAGATTCAATGCTCGTGACATGTTTGACAAAATGATTTTCATGGCTAGGAGGGGTCCAGATAATTTTTTGTTGATGTGATTGCTTCTGCATCATTTCCCTATTGTTATTTATTATCCCTTAAGTTTTCATGAATTTACGGGGAGTGACCTCATCTGTGGGCCTAAAAAGGTGGCTCAAATCCCGAAGCTGCAGGCACAAAACTAAGCATTTGGGGCTCTAGCCGTTGGCATGCAGTGTTATACCTGCAGCTATAGCCTCCTAGTCCCTCAAATGTAGTGTTATGCTTGTGGCTATGGCTCAAATGGGGTCAAAATGTCAGTGTGACCTAGGGGTAAGAGGCCTGAATGGTAGGGTTACCTCCTAGGGTTGTTGTGGTTGTTGTACAAGGTCTATATGTTGTGTTTTTTGTCAGGTGCACTTCCTTAAGGTCACATAGGAGTTTGAATCTCATTATAGTATCCTCCGTCGTATGTTTACCCTGGTTGGATTATTACTTGGGTAGATGTGGGAAGGGGGTGTTACATGTGGCCTGAACTGAATTTTTTCACATAACCTAAGCCACTTAAATAGCCACTCCTGACAGATTTTGAGGCTCCATTAGCCTGTGAATCTCTTCTCCTTGTGAAGAAAAGAGGGTGTGGAAATCCTAATGTAATTCTAAGGTTGTATGTACAAGGAATATAATTCAATGTTTTATGATAATGTATCTAAATTATATGTTAACCTAACTAGTCTAATATGATGCAATGGCTAAGTTATTAATAATTCTACTAAGGTATAACGATAAAATGCAATAGATAATATTATACACAAATTATAAAAGAAATAATTTACGCATAATACAAAGGAAATTAACCAAAAACTTATGTAACTTGAAAAACCATGTAAAATAATGCTTTAAATTCTATTAATATGATGCAATATAATTTTTATATAAACTAATTTAAATTATAAATGAAATTATAGTTTAATTGCAATCAAATTTTAATACAAATTTTCATAAAAGATAGAATATTACAATCATATGATTCCCTTATTTTTTAAACATATGCAGAGAATTTTGAATTTGTCTTTCCTATACCACATCAAGAATCAATGAAAATGTAGATGTATAGTTTATCTAATACTATCTCGGATCAGACAAATCAAATGAGCTTAATAATTCCTTTTGAAAATGAATATTTCGCCACATAAAAGCTTGAAATCACTCAACAAGTAAGAAATAAAAGATTATATGAAACATAGAACGTAATATTCCTAATTAGATTTTACCTAGTTGGAATATGAAATTTTTCTTTTGTTCATAACTTAGATGAATAAGTGGGTAGAGAGACCCTTAAATATATTTAGTAGGAATAAAAGAACTTATAGAGTGAAGGTGGATCAGTGTGGCTAGTTGAAATAAAGCAACCCTTGGTGTGAATGGGGTCAAGGTTTACCAAATCAATAGCGCTGCCATAGAGAGAGTGGAGATAGTGGAGGACAGTGCAGTTATGGTGGAGGAGTGTATGAATGGGAGTAGCATCTTTAATGAGTGGGACCAAGGGTGAGGAAGCTCACCAAGCATATAAGGAAAGGGATGGAAGCCATAGAATGCATTATGATTATTTTTTATGTCTTGGTCTGTTATGACTTTCTGCACGCTTCATTTGTTTAGCAGAGTCTGTTCTATTGTTTAGCACAAGGGTGTTTCCGGGCAGAAATACCACCCTCGTCCTCGGGGTACTTTGAGTGCCCACTCAGGAGAGGTACATTTGAGCTTCATTCCAACATTTGGAATCAAGCCAAGCTTCATCCATTTACCAAAGTTCAATCTCCTTCAGGAACTACATTATTTTGCAGGGAAGTTGCAGTGGAGGGTTGAAAAACCCATTTTGTGAGCTAGTTTCCTAGTGGAGGGAGTAGCCCTTCATCCAGGAAGCCATAAGGGAGGAGTACCACATATTTTCTTCTCATATCAGTTGTATCCCTTTAGTTTGTAAGTTTCAGAGCGTTATTCAGCCCTAGGGATACATTTTTCACATACTGTATTTCCGGAAACCCTTTCTGGGTTGTCTTGGAATTGTGCTAGAGAGCCTAGATCTCTAATCCCAACATTTTCTGAGCACTCTATCATCATCTCTTTGTATTTTTATTCTCCAACTACAGTTATTCTCACTTGGACTGCACAGTCATGCCATTCTGGCATTTTGTGTATTAGCAGTATTTCACATTTTGATGTATTGGATCATGGGAGGCTTTTTTGTCTAGCTTGAGTGACTTTTTCCTCAAGACATTGTAATTATTTTCTACTATTATACATAATGGAATGGATATATGATTTTCTCATGTTTTGATGTATTTATAGTTATACAATTTCCAATTTTATTTTCAATATTCTTGTTTTTCCCAATTTGGAATATTACAGTGGTATCAGAGCATAATATTGGCTCAGCATGTGAGGCACTACATCTATAAAATCTAGAGAAATGGAGGAAAGAGAGTTTCCAAAACTTCTTCTCCAGAATACGCATAATATTTCCAAAGAGATCAAGGAAATGAGGTTAGAAAGACAGAAGGAATCCCCTAGAGGGTTTCAACATGGAGAGAGTTTTGGCACCTGACATTATTGGTGTGAGCAACCAACATTACATCCAGTTTCACAACTCTCCACCATGCCTACATTCCTAGCAATGGAAAATCAGGTAGGAGGACCATAAGAGGAGGAGAATCTTGGTGATTATTTCCTATAGTGTGAATCTCAATCCCAGAGGTTCAAGGAGCACCTGAACTTCCAAGAGTTCTGTCGGATCAAGGATAATAGAAGACCCGTAAATCACAATAGAGGTGGAGGGTACATGGAGAACAATGATCTGCATCATACTATGGGTAGATTATTTATGCACGGTTTTTATGGGTCACCCATGTGCATAGCCAAGGCTTGGGTAGAGAAATTGGATATCTATTTTCATTTGAATAGAGTTTCAGAGATGGAGGCCATTAAAATAGCAGTGTTGCACCTTGAAGGTGAAGCACATGAGTGGTGGTTTCACAGTCTATCTACACTAGGGCATGTTAGTGTCACTGCTTATGCAGAATTTACCCGTAGGTTGGCGGAAATATTTGACTGCGGAAATCCAGAAGCACATTTTGTTGAGCTAGCTAAGCTCAAGCAAATAGGAGATCGAGAGACTTATATCTTTGAATTTCTAAAACTCTCAGTTCTGGTGTCAGATCTATCTACACCTAGAAGAGTATATATGTTTATTGATGGGATAGTAGAACCTTTGCATGGGTTGGTAAATTCCACAAGACCAACTACACTCCAGCAGTCTATTGAGAGAGCTAGAGATTTGCAGCATGCTTTTCCAAGGGAAAATGCCCCATTAAATCAAAATTTATCCTCTAAGGAAAAGGGGAAATATGTGAAGGTTCCTCCCTCAAAAGAGAACCAAGAAAATGGATCTCTTGGTAATGATGTCCGGGGAGATCTAAGGAGGATAAAACTTTTCTTCACTTCCCAAGAGCCATGGGCACCAAGGCATCGATGTGCTATCGGAAAGGCACATTATATTGAGGTATTTTCTGATGATGAAGAGGAAGGATCAGAATAATTAAAGGAGGATACCAGCATTGTAGCATCAGGAAGAGATCCACCACCACTAGGAGGTGGGAAGGGAGCATTTTCTCCAACTGGAGGAGCCCTTGCAACTTTGCGGGGAGTTCCCAAGTATCTAACATTGAGAGTCTAAGGCACTGTTTAGGGGCATTGGGTGTCGGTATTGATAAACATTGAGGCTACCCACAACTTTATTGATACTTAGTTAGTTCATAGGAGAGGAATTCCCACAGATGATTTCGAGGGATTCTCAGTCTTGGTTCTAGGAGCTAGAACCATGTAGTGTGTCAATTATGTTCTGGAATTAACTATCACTTTAGGGACTTACACATTGATATACCACTTCTTTGTGGTTGATATTCTAGGCACCAATGTGATATTGGGTGTTCAGTGGTTTATCACTTTAGGGAAGGTCACCATGGATTGGGAGACCTTGGAGATGGAATGGATAGATAAGGAGATAGATAAGGAGAGTGGTAAGCACCAAAATATCAGGGGCATGCACACCTATCCACCCCAGATTGTCTCATCACATATGATGGAGGCTAATATTTGAAGAGGAAACATAGAGTGGGTAGTGAAACTGCGTATGTCAGAGGTGGGAGGCAAGGGTGAACCAATACACCTGGATGTGCAACCTATTCTAGATCATTATTCTACATGATTTGGGGGCATACCACCAAGGAGGCCACTAGACCGGGGGTTTGAGCACACTATTGAGTTGTAACAAGGGATACAAGCAGTGATCACCACACCCTATAGGCATCCCAAATCATACAGGGATGAGATTGAAAAAGCGATTCAACAGCTCTTGGCTTTAGGACATTGAGGATGTGCATTGACTATAGATATTTGAACAAGAAAACAATGAAGAACAGGTACCCAATTCCTAGGATCGATGAGCGGATGGATGAGCTAAGGGGAGCAAAGTACTTCTCAAAGATTTATTTGAGGTTGAGATACCATCAGATCAAAGTGAGGGATCAAGATATCCCCAAGACTACATTTAGATTCCATTATGGCCACTTTGAGTTCTTGGTGATGCCCTTTGGGTTAACCAATGCTCCAACTACTTTTCAGTCTTGCATGAACCACATCTTTCGTGGTCTGATCACAATAGTCTTCTATTTTTCCTTGAGTAGAAGCAGCTGCAAGAGAGGCAACAGAAATGGGTTAGTAAAATCTAGTCATATGACTTTGACATTGAATATGTCAAGGGGAAGAGTAATGTGGATACGGATGCCCTGTCACGGATATCAGCAAGGCTGTCATTGATGAGTGTGGATACAGATTGGAAGGCCCAGTTTTTGGTAGAGTATTCCAAAGACCGCTTTGCATGTGAGATCCTAGATGGACAGGTGACCGATGAGAGGCTTAGAGTGATGGATGAGATCATATATTACTAGTACTGGATCTTCTTGACTAGAGATTCTAGGCTCAAGGAGAATATTTTACATGCGGCACATGATTCACCACTTTCAGGCCATCAAGGATTCACCAAGACATATTCGGCCATTCGGGAGAGATTCTCATGGAAGGGTCTCAAGGAAGATGTGCTTCAGCACATCAAGAGTGTGCAGTTTTCCAATAGAACAAAGGATAGAACAACCATCCTGTTAGGTTGTTGCATCCGCTCCCTATTCTGGAACGAAAATGGGAGAGTATTTCCATGGACTTCATCTTCGGTTTACCAGCAGTATAGGGTATGGATTGTATCTTTGTCGCTTTTGATCGACTAACAAAGTATTCACATTTATTTTCTATTTTTGCATGATATACTGCTTCACAGGTAGCCAAGCTCTTCTTCATAGATGTTTTCAGACTCCATGGTCTTCCTAAGACCATAGTCAGTGATCGAGATAGATGCTTCATGGGTTGCTTTTGGTAGGAGATTTTTCGGTTGGTGGGTATCAAGTTAACACCAAGTATTAATTATCATCCTCAGACCGATGGACAGACAGATATAGTAAACAAGTGGCTGGAAGGATACTTGCGAAACTATGTCTCTGGGCAACAAAGAGCATGGTTGTGTTGGCCCCACTTGGGAGATTTTTACTACAACAAAACATTTCATATGTCGATCAGCATGTCTCCATTTTGGGCTCTATATGGTATGATGTTTTTTCATTTTCTGATGTGATGTTTGGAGAAATCAAGGCTCCTAGAGCCAAGGAGTGGATCCAAGAGAGTCAGGATAAACTCCATGCTCTCAAGGAAAACACTGCTACAGGCCATAATCATCAAAATTTGTATGCAAACCGTGGTTGGATAGAGAGGCACTTTGAGGTGGATGACTTATTCTATCTCCGTTTTCAGCCGTATAGACAGTCTACTCTGAAGGAGAAGGAAGTTGAGAAGCTTAAGCCCCAGTTATATGGGCCATAAAGGATCATTCGTTGTGTTGGGAAGGTAGCATATGAGTTGGATCTCCCCATTGGGAGTAATATCCATAACATTTTTCATGTCTCATGCCTCAAGAAGGCCATTTGACAACATGTGGTTTCCACCATGGATCTCCCACCTATTGATGATGAGGGTCATCTGGTTTTACAACCAGAAGCTATCTTAGACACTTGGTAAAGGCAACTAAGGAACAAGGTGATTAAATAATATTTGATTCGATGAAGGAATCTACCTGATGAGGATGCCACTTGGGAAGGAGAGAATATTTTTCGCATCCGTCTTTGCAGTTGCTTGAGGACAAGCAACATTTGGGAGGGGAGGACTGTAATAATCCTAATTATATTTTAGCTAGTTGGAATATTAAATTTTGCTTTTGTTCATAACTTAGATGAATAAGTGGGTAGAGAGAGCCTTAAATATCTTTAGTATGAATAAATAAACCCTTGGTGTGAATGGAGTCAAGGTTGACCAAATCAACAGCGTTGCCATAGAGAGAGTGGAGATAGTGGAGGACAACGCAGTTATGGTGGAGGAGTGTATGAATGGGAGTAGAATATTTAATGAGTGGGACCAAGGATGAGGAAGCTCACCAATAATATAAGGAAGGGGATATCATCCTAGAAGGCATTCTAATTGTTGTTTATGTCTTGGTCTTTTATGACTTTCTGCACACTTCAGTTGTTTATCAGAGTTTGTTGTGTTGTTTAGCACAAGGGTGTTTTCGGGCAGATATCCCAGCCTCATCCTCGGGGGACTTCGAGTGCCCACTCAGGAGAGGTACATTTGAGCTTCATTCCACCATCTGACATCAGGCCAAGCTTTAACCCTCTACCACAGCGTAGTCTCCTTTAGAAACTGCATTATTTTGCAGGGCAGTTGCAGTGGAGGGTTGAAAAATCCAATTTGTGAGATAGTTTCCTAGTGGAGGAAGTAGCCCTTCATCTGGGAAGATAAAAGGGAGGAGTATCAAATATTTTCTTGTAATATCAGTCATCTCCCTGTATTTATTGGGTTGCAAAGCGTTATTCAGCCCTAGGGCTTCATTTTTCTGGGTTGTCTTGGAATTGTGTTAGAGAACCTAGATCTCTGATCCCAGCATTTTTTGAACACTCTGTCATCAAATCTTTGTATTTCTATTCTCCAGCTACAGTTATTCTCACTTGGACTGCACAGTCATGGCATTTCATCATTTTGTGTATTAGCCTTATTTCACATTTTTATGTATTGGATCATGGGAGACTTGTTTGCCTAGATTGAGTGAATTTTTCCTCCAGACATTGTACTTATTTTATGTTATTATACATAATGGAATGGCTCTATGATTTTCTCATGTTTTGATGTATTGATATTTACTGCAATTTCAAGTTTTATGTTCAATATTCCTATTTTCCTAATTTGGAATATTGCATAGAAATTATTACAGTCAAAGTAATAATCCCATTTACATATAAACCACATACTCGAATAACCTGAATTTCCAAAAGACGTTCTAAGAATTTGGATATAAGTCACACAAAGATCAAGGTTATATTTTATAACAACATTATTAAAATATTAATACGATCAAATGCATTTAAAAAAAATGAATACTGCAAGGAAAGATGTAAATACAATGTTGTTTTATTTCCAAATCACAGTATGAAAATAACAACGTTAAACTTTCAGAATTTCCCAAGGCACAATCGAAAAATTCAGAAAGGATTCATTAGAAACAATGGATAACATATGTGATTTAGTTTTGATCAATCAAAATCATTTGAAAAAATTAATACTTATAGTAACCAAAATATTTATAAGGTTCCACAATCACCAAAGTTTAATCAACATCTTTCCTCCCCCTCTCTCAAAACTTGAGGCTCTATTTATATGTAAATGAGTTCTCGATGTACAAAACTAAATCTAAAAAATAAAAGCAGTTTCCTAGAAACTAGTACCATAATCTAACTATCATGACCACTTGGGGTCATATCATAATTGATTTAAAATAAATGACATAAATAACTAACATGATATGCAATGGTGATTAGAAACAGATGAGTCATATCCACAGCAGTCTATGTCATCATCACCAATGCTAACTTTTAGAACCTTTTGCAAAGAAAAGAAATGGAAATCAATAATTAACGTTATTATTAAAACAAGGTGGCTATAAAATATAATATTTTTTAGTTTCCTTTAAATCTAATAAAAAAAATCAAACAACTAAGCATACCTTGAAAATATTCTGACAGGAGAATAGACAATTGATGATATATTATTTAGCAGAGTTCTCACTTTGAGAATATGATGTAATTGCAACTTTAACATTGGAAAAACTAATGATTATTTTGGTGTCCAGCAACTGTGGTTTCTCTTATAATATAGAAGGATTCTTATCACTTTGATTGGCCCTAAGTTGGTGCAACATCCTAAGTTGGTTTTTTTCCTGTTGGAGCTAATGGATCCTATGCTCAATAAAAGGAACCATAACTGAGTATCTCTACTACCAATACATGCTATGTACACATCTATTACAATCGTCTTTGTATTGGTAGTGTTCATCACAGTTATTATCGATGTCCTAAGCATAAACATGATTATTTTTATCGAGTAAATCCCTTCTACGGATAGAAGCGATCCCTCTAGCCCAATGAGTGGGTCTAGTAAGAAACAAGACAAAAACAAGGAAACCCTCCTAGTTTAAATCAGAATGGCGTGAGAGACGAAGATGGCCTACATCACTCCTATGCAGTCACTTGTCGATTATAATCCTAATATCCTTACTTCCAAGCTCACTCCTCACTATTCATTTGCGTATGAATACCTGCAAGTGAGATCAAACAACAACATACAAAGAAATCATAGTATATTGCATTCTAATGTAAACCATATGACAAATCAAGGAGCATCATACTAAGCAAGTAATCATCTACAAGATTATGGAAATTAAAACATGCTTTGTATTATTGATGAATTAAAGAGGGAAGCATACAACTGGTGCCTTGATGTTGGAAGCTTCCTTCGGGATGGGTTTCTAACTCCAAGCCAAATACTCCAAACACTCCTTCTCCTTATAATTTTGGCAGCATTTAGGCACATTCGAGCACTAGAAAGGAAACCAAAAATGACCAACCATTTGGGGAAGGCATGGCATTCATTTATAGGGAATATGGAGAGGTTAAGGATCCATAAAATAAGGAGGAAGGTCCATATATTAAGGGGGAAATCATTAAATGTAGGATCAATAAACTCAAAATGGGAGAACTCGACTCAATCTTCAGCCAAATGATACCAGACTTATGTTCTCGAGACTTCTAGAGGAAGAAGCTTTTGCTCCATTTTTGGATAACCTACCTGAAGAGGACCAGCGTGACTTTTAACTTTAATTCCCGTGCTTCTAGAATTTTTTATCATTTAGACACAGGGTGACAAGCACGAGGGTATACAGGGGAGAAACGCGTTGGGGCTGCAAATTAGGGTTTTTACAAGCTTTCTCCAGAATTATTGTAATGCACTGACTCTCCATTTCTTCAAGGATGTTTTGAGCATGTTATTCATGGTGAATATGTTTTCATATATTTTTTCTCTTTGCGACATTTGTGGCATAAGTGACACAACGAGGAAAATTTGGATAGAGAATAGAGAATGTGAAAAAATAATGTGTAACAGATGCCCCCTAAATCATGAAAACATAACGAGAAGTAATGGTTGAAGTTCTTTATCATTCAAGGCAAGGACTTTGGAAAACCACTGTTAGGAGACCTGCAAATCAAGCACAATACAATATGTGAAATCTCTGATATAAATATGCTTCATAGGACACTTCTGAATAGGCATCAAAATAACACATGAATCCATGTCATGGGTGCAACCATCCAACTAGACAAGATCATATGTATGGATCCACGACATGGTCGCAGCCATCTGTGTAGAAAGGATCATGTGTACAATCATGAATACTCCACACATCCTGGATTCGAACAGATGTGATCCAAGGTCATTGTCTCTATCTCGATCCATCCAACATATGAATCTAACCATGTGAATAGATGGGTTGATGTTGAAGAGGGTATAAACCACCTAATTACCGCTAAATGAGGTAAACAGTTAACATGCACAAGAGAAACCACCAATAATTATGATGGTCCTTAAGGTACGACAACACAATCTACAAGTGTGGATAAGGGAGTTGAAGTCAATCACTTGTAGAATGTAATATTCCAAAATTTGCACACAGCAATTTGGAATATTAGATTTTGCTACTTTCACCTAGGAGAGGAATAAATGGGTAAGGAGGCCCATGAACAATAAAAATATGAATAATTTCCACCTTAATAAGGAAGGGGATCACCTTAGGAGCTATATTTTACACTTTCAGGTGTGAACAAGGGAAAAATAGATGTGGACATAGTCAATTTTGACTAAGTCAACATGCATTCTTGAGGAGGAAGAGATCACCCAAGTAAACTAGCTCAATGTGAACAAGGATCAGCCTAGACACACATATAAGAACTGGATTGAAGACCCCTTAGTGTGAAAAGATTCATTGCAAGTGGATTAGTCCCATTTGACCAAGTCAACAGCGCTGCCACAAGGGGGAGGGAAGCCAACAAGGACAGTGTAGTTTTGAAGGAGGAATCTTCACAAGGAAGTCACCTCAAAAATGTGTGGGGTTCGGGGTGAGGAGGCTCACCAAAGATAAAAATGAGGGCATAGCATCAAGGAGATAATTCAGTATTCAACTATCTTTGGTATTTTGATTACTTTCATGCTTCAGTTGTTTAGTTGTGGTTGCAGCACTGCTTAGTGCAACGAATTTCCGGGCGGGAATTCCATCCTCTCTTTGGATCAGCTTGCTTAAGGGATCAAAGGGAAGTATCAGAGCTTAAATTTCATCATTTGGATTAGGTAAAATCATCCATATACATCTATAGCATAGTTCCCTTCAGAAACTGCGTCTTTTATGCAGGTACAACAATAGCAGGGTTGGACCCCTGGATTTTGTGCTAGTATTTGAGGCGGAGGTGTTTATTTCCCTCCGGAAGATCTAATAAGGAGGGCCTTGGGCCAATTTCTGTATTGATAAGATATTTTATGTTGTATTAAATCATGTTTAAACATATTTTCAATAGACTACATTTTTTTCTACAGTATTTCTTTTCATACATGTATAATGCCGGAAGCTCTTGCTGGGTGTCTTGTTTCTAATGTAAAAGAGGTTAAACCTCCATTTATTTTCTACATTATTAATATAAACCTTTGATCAGTATTATATCATAATTTCTATAGAAACCCTCATGGGAATTATGCTCTCATAGTCTTCAGAAATTCTGTAGTTCAAAGTCATGGGATTGGGGTGTTTTTGAGCTATCTCTAGCCGGGGAGATCTGTTTAACTTAGCTAGAATTATTTGTTTAAGCTAAAATATGGTATGGAAGATGTATAATGTATAAACCATGGGATACAAGTCCCATTTCCCATATTTATTGCGTTATTTTCTGAAATGATGTTTTTATGGTCCAAAATGCTGCATTTCCTCATTCTGGGAGAGAATAGTGAGGTAGTTCTCTGCTACTGATCATTAATTTTCTGGTTAAATGTCCCTTGTGCATCTCATGAACTGATATACATTTTTATTTCCATGATTTTATGAAGCCCTAACTTTGTAATATCTTTATATATTCTATTTGCTACAGAAAAGCCTTATTTTGGAATATTACAATGGTATCAGAGCAAGATATCTGGCTCAGCCTGTGGGCTTCAAGCCAAAGTGCTATAAAGCAAAGAGAAAGTTAAAAATTATGGAGAGGATGAGATTTATCTCATCCCTTTTCATATCTAAGAAGAAAGAATAAATATGCATTGAAACTCCAAAAGGGTTTCAAGGAGAAGGGAGCTACAGTGAGACCTCCAAGAGGTTTCAAGATGAAGAAAGAGGTGCATGCACTTCCTGTTCTCATAGAGCAAGAGGAGAGCAAGAAGACCCCATGGAACATGAGATCTTGAGTGGATATTTGGCAGAATACAAGTGCCAACCTAGGACTGTCAAAGAGATCCTAGATCTTCCTTAGTATATCCAACTGAGAGAGGAAAGAAGGCCATGTAGTAGCAAGATGATAAGGGGAAATAGATTCCTATTGTATACCTTTGATGGATCACCCCTATGTACAGTAGAATCTTGGGTGATGAGGTTGAAGGCATTTTTCATATTACATCCAGTAGTGGAAAAAGAGGCTGTGGAGATCTCATCGCTGCACTTGGAGGGAGAGGCAAGATCTTGGTGGTTCAGCCATGTGAATCATACAAGGGTGTCTACTCTTGCAAACTTCACTCAAGGAGTAATCATATGGTTTAACAATCAGGGATCAAAGGAGAAGGAATCCCCTTCTCCACTTGAGGAGCCTTGTATTAAGGTTGTCACACTCAAAGAGGAGTAGCCACCTACATCAGCAGTTAGGGTAGCCATTACATTGGGGGGAGGGGCCTCTGCAGCCCTACAAGAGGCTCCCACATCTCATCAATGTATGGGGAAATTTCTACCTTTCATTATTGCAGCAAATATTTCTATAATTGTGGTAATTTATCTTCATATGACCAAGGGCCAAACATTATTGCTGAGGTAGAGTAGCAGGATTGCACTGCGTTGTGAAAGCTTGAATGGTTCAAGGAAAATATGAACCTTCATTCTCATGGACCCATGTTGAGTTGCACACAACCCTTGAGGTTGGAGTGTGATCTTTTGGAGGATGTCATGAACTTTAAGATGGAGTATGAGGCAGCAACTATATCATTGGAGAGGTTATTAGTGCTGTCAAACAATAGTAGTGAGGGGGTTTTGCCTTTATCACCTTTGGATCTTGATGGATTCAAGATGGTTATGGACATGAGATCTTTTCTAAGGGATCTCCAATAAAATTCATTTCAGCACTTCATGACATGCATAGAAGAGGAACTGGTTGTGGAGGATGGTAGCCCACATTGGAAGAATGCCAAGATGAAGAATGATAGGAGACATCCACCTGGGGTTGAGTGGATGTGGGTGAAAAGTAAGAGGTTTATGAGCCACTTGAAAATTTATGATATAGGGCAGCAAGAGGAAAAGTTGTGTTCGCTACTCTTGAGAGATTTTAGCCATCATGAGGCATATCCTTTCCCGAAGGGTATGACAATAGGAGGAACTTGGCAGGGTACTTGCATCATGTGGCAGTAAGGAGTGTGGATGCATTATGATGATGTGATCATTATGTCTTCACCACATGGGTTGTATGATGGAGTTATGAGGAGGCATCAAAGACTTTTGTTGCTTTGGAGGATTGGGAGAGAGCAAGGGTAGATTTTCTCTCACACTTGGCATGATGCTGCAGGAATAGGGGATGGCACTATCATAGTGCAAGGAGGCCACTCCTTAGCCTTAGATGATCTAGAAGTACTTCCACCTTGGAAGGAACTTCTTGTATGCAGCAGCATTATGGGAGGATTATTTGACATGGGGCATGTCAAAGAATGGATTTATGAGTTGGCAGGAGCCTATTTGCATAGGCCAACAATGTTGTCATTTGGAGCAGGGACTTGTTGATGGAGTGCTCCCAGGACCACTTCACATTTGATACACTGGCTGGACATGGAGGAGATGAGATTGATAGAGTAGCGGATGAATTCATCTATTATTGTAGTATGCTCTTCTTGACTTGGACTTCCAAGCATGGGGAGGAGGATCTTCGGGCAGCATATGGTTTATTCCTCTTCATAGGAGTATGTCATATCACTATGGGGGGCTTATTTATGGATCCTATAACCATCTTACTTTCATTACATGGTAAGAATTTTGTTTTGGCATTTATTGATTGTTCCACACAATATTTCCATGCTCTTACCATTTATTTGCAATGCATTGCTCTACAAAGGGGCAAGTTTTTCTTTAGGCTCCATGGACCATTTTTGGCCAGCTATTATGATGGAGATATCCATCTACTATATGATCTGGGGCAAGTATTTGGTTACTCCTTGTATGCTCAGCTGATATATTCAGCCATCTACTATTCACTAGTGGGTGTGATGACTTACACAACAAGCCATTTGTCAAGAAACAACTTGTCAGGCCATTTTCTGAAGCTGCAGTGGGGAAGACTGCACTGGGGCCACTTGGGAGACTGTTGGTACTTTCCAGCACCACGTGAAACCTTAATTCTTTATTTCATTTCGATGTTTATCATAAGCCCATTTTCTGATGTTTTTCTTGCCTTTATGGGGAGCATGATTGGAGGAGGAACACATTGGATGGATGTGTTCTTGGGGGAGGAGCATCCCCACACTTTTTGCATTACATGTTCTGAGGGGAGCATGGGAAGAGACATGGCCACTACAGAAAAATATTTGTTTCTTTATGAGGATGGCCATGAGATGGATGGGATGCCATATAGTGGTGATTTATTTTCCATCATGTATAAGATGGTTTGGGCCAGCTTGAGTCACAACACTGGGAAAGGGATCTTTGGAGATCTAGTTTCTTTCTTTCCATTTGAGAGCAACATTATTGCAGCCCAAGGTAAGAAAATTCTCTGCACTTATCTTAAGTGGAGGGGAGGACAGTGTGGGGTAGGCCACTTTGTCTACCATGTTCATAATTTCAGCCCACCTACTTTGCAGTAGCTCAAGGTGGAGGAGGATTTCCAGGAGTTTCCATGTTGGGAGGCAACTCATTTTGTTTGGTTGATAGCTTGGGGAGGGGAGATTCAAATGGGGATGATGAATCCCAATCTATATCAGCCCTCATGCCTCAAGAGGACATTCAAACATCCCATTGTTTCCTTCATGGATGTTTCATCGTCACATGAAATTAGCTATTTGGAATGTTCACCAGAGGATATCGTATACACTTGGGAGGGGCAGCTTGGAGATGTGTTGATGGAACAGCACCTTGATCCTTGGGAAGTCTTACCATATGAGGATGCTATAGGGGGGTAAGGGAAGGTTCTTCAGTCCTATATTTTCAGTTGCTTGAGGACAAGAAACATTTGAGAGGGGAGGACTATAATATTCCAAAATTTGCACACAGCAATTTGGAATATTAGATTTTGCTGCTTTCACCTAGGAGAGGAATAAATGGGTAAGGAGGCCCATGAACAATAAAAATATGAATAATTTCCACCTTGATAAGGAAGGGGATCACCTTAAGAGCTGGATTTTACACTTTTAGGTGTGAACAAGTGAAAAATAGATGTGGACAGTCAAGTTTGACTAAGTCAACATGCATTCTCGAGGAGGGAGAGATCACCCAACTAAACTAGTTCAATGTGAACAAGGATCAGCCTAGAAACACATATAAGAACTAGATTGAAGACCCCTTAATGTGAAAAGAGGCATTGCAGGTGGATTATTCCTAGTTGACCAAGGCAACAGCGCTGCTACAAGGGGGAGGGAAGCCAACAAGGACAGCACAGTTTTGAAGGAGGAATCTTCACTAGGAAGTCACCTCAACAATGTGTGGGGTCCGGGGTGAGGAGGCTCACCAAAGATAAAAAGGAGGGCATAGCATCAAGGATATCATTCATTATTCAGCTATATTTGGTCTTTTGACTACTTTCATGCTTCATCTGTTTAGCTATGGTTGCAGCACTGCTTAGTGCAAGGAATTCTCGGGCGGGAATTCCATCCTCTCTTTGGATCAGCTTGCTTAAGGGATCAAAGGGAAGGATCAGAACTTCAATTTCATCATTTGGCTTAGGGAAAATCAGCCATATAAATATACAACACAATTCCCTTTAGAAACTGCATCTTTTATGCAGGTACAACAATAGCAGGGTTGGACCCCTGGATTTTGTGCTAGTATTTGAGAAGGAGGTGTTTATTTCCCTCTGGAAGATCTAATGAGGGCCTTGGGAAAATTGCTATATTGATCAGATATTTTATGTTGCATTCAGTCATTTTTAATACATATTTGCAGTAGACTGCGTTATTTTCTGCAGTACTTCTTTTCATACATGTATAATTCCGGAAACTCTTGCTGGGTGTCTTGTTTCTATTGTAAAAGAGGTTAAACCTCCATTTCTTTGCTACATGATTAATATAAACATTTGATCATTATTATCTCATAATTTTCTATAGAAACCCTCATGGAAATTATGCTTTCATAGTCTTCAGAAATTCTGCAGTTGAAAGTCATGGGATTGGGGTGTTTTTGAGCTATCTCTAGTTGGGGAGATATGTTTAACTTAGCTAGAATGATTTTTTTAAGCTCAAATTCGGTATGGAAGATGTATAATGTATAAACCATGGTATCCAAGTCCCATTTCCCATATTTATTGCGTTATTTTCTTAAAATTATGTTTTTATTGTCTAGAATGCTGCATTTCCTCATTCCAGGAGAGAATAGTGAGGCAGATATATGTTATTGATCATTAATTTTCTAGTTAAATGTCCCTTGTGCATCTCATGAACTGATATACATTGTTATTTCCATGATTTTCTGAAGCCCTAACTTTGGAATTTCTTTAGATATTTTATTTGTTGCAAAAAAGCCCTATTTGGGGATATTACATAGAATCATTCAATCAAAGGCCAATGATGTGAACCTATCGCTGAACACGAAGAAATTTCCATTAAGACATGCAAGTTCCAAGGTATTGAAAGGGAATCTCTAGATCAACTTCCTAGATAATGAGTTTATGTCGACAGGAAGTGATTCATCAAAGGAGGGCCATAATGTTTCCCACATCATCGATGTTGTGTACGTAAATCCCCTATGAAAACGGAGGTGAACCCTCTAGCCCTGGGGTGGATCTAGCAACAAGGGAACATGCTAATGCTTGGATTCCTAGTTTATGAATGAAACTGAGGTGAGATAGATTTCCTACCTTTGTTCCAACGCAGTCATCATAGCTGTGGCAGCGGTCTCCTGATCTTCGTCCTGACACGTCGCAGTCTTTCAGTGGTAATACTCAGGTGCCTGCACAAGGATCAGAGAACGATAACGGCATACGAAAACATACTTGCAGTCATAACTATTTAATTGGTCAAGGAGAACTAAATTCATTACACAAGATTAAACATAGCAAATGCAAAACGGGAACCAAAACATCAGTCATGTATTAATAAGTAGAGAGAGAAATATTTTACAACCAAAAGAGCCTTGACGTTGCAGCCTCCTTCAGCGGGTCTAGTCAAAAAACGTCTCAAGCATTCTTCAGGGATTTGGACTTGGTGAGGCAAAAGGCCTAGACTCTCCCTCAACAATGGATTCCTCTCTGCTCTATCTCACACCAGCTCCAGATATTCAACCATTTTAGCTAGCTGCAACTATGTGAGAGAGATATATTTATAGGAGAGGAGAAGGCGGTTTGGAATCCCTCATAAGGTCTTCGACATTATTCAATCAAACAAACCATGCTGACTCTGCTCACGAAGTGGTTGGGAATGGAAAATTCACTTCTATTTTTAAAAAAATTCCAAAAAAAACTCGGCGTGGTCAATCCACTGAGACAAAGTGCCAATGGGTGCAAGGCCCAGTGTTAATTTATGTATGGGCGCGAGGCCATAACTGTCTACCACTACTGACCCAAAATCATGTGTTTTTGAGAGCCTACTCCAAAAATAGTCAACAGAAAAAATGTTCTTCTCATGCTAAGGGATGAAATGACACTTTTTTCAAGGTATGAAAATACACATAAGTAACAGAAATTTTCCTCCAATGTGTGGGATGGGGATTGCAGGGATGGTGATAAAATATTGTGTAATAAATTCCCCCTAAAGTATGAGGTCCGAGACAGAGGGAGGAGTGAAATTCTTTACAAGAACGTGTTCAAACCAAACACTGTTGTCGAAAGACCTACAAGTACAAGTACAAATGATATCTCTGATGCATGAACATGTGGCATGGGTGCAGCCATCCATAATAGAGTACATATAAAAACACAATCCAAGGTATGGATGCAGCCATCCAGCAAGAAGGATCAATAAATAGACTCAGGTATGGTCACAACCATCCAATCAAAAGATTCATGCATATAGTCATGATAAACCATGTGTAAAATTATATGCACTAGCGAGCATATGTCCAAGATCCACCCGATCTCACACTATTTAACTTTATGCAAGATATTGAATCTATTCCACTTGTTAATCTTTTGTGGAAAAATTAATTGCACACACATGTGAAGCATAAACAAAAATATTCAATCGCACATAACACAGTTTTTAACCGGGAAAGCCTGAAGCTGAAAACCCCAACTATATATTATGTAACATGGAGATCATATGACAATCTCATACAAGCATACAAAGCTTATCACAAGCCCTCAGTACAGTACAATCGTCATACACTAATGAGGACCAATCTTGCAAATCCATGCATTGATCTCTGCCCCCTGCTAGCCTGCCTTCATTGCGCAATCTCTGCTGAAGAATAGCTCTGAATGAATTCGAATTACTCCATCCTTGACTGCGCAATCCTCATTGGCAACTCCAATGTGTGTGTGATGCAATCAATGCATCACTATAATCTATCTTGCCTTTTCACCTATCTCTCCACTGGTCTCCAATGAAACTGCCATGCACTGTAGTTAACTAGTGTATTGTTCAGTTGATTAATGAGTTATTATTTGTGAATTAATTAACTAATTAATTCACTCCACTCTCACTAGTGTATCAATCAGTTAGACTAGATACAACTAGCTCAACTGAGTCTAACTGAGTTAAACTGAATACAACTTCATAACTACTTCTTCCAACTGTGTCATAACTCTGCCACTTGAGTTCTAACTGAGTCCTCCATGCATTAGCTCCAGTAAACCCTCAGGAATAGCGTAATTCCTTCTGTTAGCTGATGTGCCACATCTGTGCACTGAACTGAAGTGCTCCAAGAGAATTAGTTGTTGTTTAGAGTCTGATTATTATTAAGAGCTAATAATAATCGACATGCATCTATTTTTAGATTGACGATCTATAAATAGACTTCGCCCAATATTCTAAAAATAGAATTTCATATATTTTTCCAACTTGACCAACCATTCACAAATAGCATCCTGCAACTTCTGAAATATGATCATCATGTCTAAAAATAGCCTTGCGCCAAAAATAGCCTGCGGGCCCACTTAGTGAAGGCGACTCTTTTCACTAAGCTCATCACCTTGTTGAATCTCAACACTCCCTCTCAACAAGATAGGGATTATCCTTCACCCCGATCCTACCTCTATGGTATTCGAATTTTCTCCTGGTGAGCACCTTTGTCAGAATATTTGCATCCTAATCCTCCGTACGAATGTACTGAAGCAACATGATCTTCCACTGCACACAATCTTTGATATGATGATACCAGATATCAATATGTTTAGATATATCATGAAACACAGGATTAACTGAGAGTTTAATGCAAGTCTGATTATCACAATGAATCACTGTAGGATCTAAATGTGAACTGAACAAACCAACCATAATCTTCCTCATCCAGATAGCCTCACATGTAGCTAAACTTGCTGCCATGTATTCCGCTTCCACTGAACTGAGTGCCACAGATCTTTGTTTCCTGCTGTACCAAGAAACTGTCGTAGATCCGATACTGAAAATCCCTCCTGATATGCTCTTTCTATTTGTTGGGCTTCCTACCCAATCTACATCAGTGAAGCCATGCAACTTCACCTCATCCATCTATCTGTACCATAAACCATATTCAGATGTACCCTTGAGATATCTCAATACATGCTTGCCTGCCTTCCAAAAGATCTTGGTAGGCTTAACCATCACTTGTGAAAGGTGGTTCACCGCATAGCATATGTCCGCTCTTGTATTGACTAAATACATGAGAAAACCCACCAACTGTCAATAAACAGTGGCATCCACTACCTCTGTCGATGTAGCATCCTCTTTCTTCCAATTTCTTAGAAGAGGAGTGTAGATAGGCTTGCAGCCTTGCATGTGAAACTTCTCCAGTATCTCCCGGGCATACTTTCCTTGAGACACAAACAGTTCACCTTCCCGCTGCCATATTTCCAATCCAAGAAAATAATGAAGGAGGCCTAAATCCTTCATCTCAAACCCCTTTGAAAGATCAGCCTTGCATGAGTGTATCAACTTCTCTTCACCTGTTAGTATCAAATCATCAACATAAAATACAATGATCAAAATCTTACCCTCAACCACAATATGGTACAATTTTGCATCCGCCTCACTCTTGGTGAAGCCAAGTCCAGTGAAATAGCTGTCAATCTGAGTGTACCAAGCACGGGGTGCTTGTTTTAGCCCATACAGCGCTCTTTTGAGCTTGCACACATGCGACTCGCTGCTGAAGATCTTAAATCCTTCAGGCTTCTCAATGTACACCTCTTCCTCAATGATCCCATTAAGGAATGCAGTCTTCACATCCATCTGATGAATGTGCCAACCCATCTGCACTGAGAGAGCAGGGATGGTCCGTATGGAAGAATATCTTGCGACAGGTGCAAAGGTTTCTTTATAGTCAATCCCCTCAATCTGTGAGAAGCCCCAGTCAAAAAATCTTGCCTTATACTTCTCGACGCTCCCATCAATAGCTTGATTTACCTTGTAGATCCATCTTGATCCTAGAACTGATTTTCCCACCGGTCTTGGAACAATCTCCCAAGCACTGTTTCTAACAATGGAGTCATACTCTTCCACCATGGCATCTACCCATGTGGGTTCCTGTGCTGCTTCTTCAAAATAAGATGGCTCTGTCACAGTACACTTGCTCATAAGAGCCATGTATCCAATATATCAGTCAGGTGATTGTCTCTATCTGCGTTGTGATGTAGGGACTCCTATATTCTGTGCCGCATCCACCTTCAGTCTCTCAGCTTCTCTCGTATGCTTCCTGCCTTGTCTGATGTTTAGTTCTGCATGAGTGGAGTCCTCCACTCCATGAATCTCCTCCTATGGCTGATCCACATCTAGAGGCTCATCTTTAAGAACAAGAAGTTCCTCTTCCGCATGCAAGTGTAGCTCCCTCTCAAGCGACAATTTCATGGCTTTCACCTCATTGAATTTTATATCCCATAGCATAATAGTCATCTGATTGTTCAGAAAATACACACGATAGTTGTGGGGTGTTTCTGTGTACCCCACAAATATCCCAACTTTTGCAATCGGCTCCAACTTCTTCCTGGCATCCTTCGTCACATAAATGTAAACAGGTGAGCCAAAAATCTTCAAATGAGAAATATCAGGCTTCTTACCAGTAAAAGCTTCCTCAGGTGTACTCATGCCAAGTACTCTATGAGGACAACAGTTTTGCACATAAACCGCAGTGTTGCATGCTTCCACCCACAAGTGCATCGGTAGGCCCTGATCATGCAGCATCACTCGTGCAACACCCACGATCATTCTGTTCTTTCTCTCCACGACCCCATTCTGCTGTGGGTTATGAGGCACTATGAGTTCTCTTCGAATTCCTTCTTTGCTATAGAAGTTTCTGAATTCACCCGAGATGTATTCACCACCATTATCTTTCCTTAGAGCTTTCACCTGCTTCCCCGAATCCTTCTCCACTATTGCCTTGAACTCACAGAACTTTGAGAACGTTTCACTCTTCTTCTGCATGAAGAAGATCCAGCATCTATGAGAAAAGTCATCAAAAAATATCACATAATACCTGTGTCTTTCTATTGAAGAAATCGAGAATGGTCCACACATGTCTGTGTGAATTCTCTCCAGGACCACCGAAGCACAATTCTCCTTCTCATGAAAGGTGGTCTTCACAAACTTACCCATTGTACATCCTTTGCACTGATCTGACTGCGCAAGAGTACCCTTGGGAAGTCCAGTAGAAATTTGCTGCAAAATCTTCAAAGCGCCATGGTGAAGATGGCCCAATCTCTTGTGCCATAACTCGCCCTCATCCTGGCTCACCACTTCTTCTACTTTTCCCACCATTGCAGCGCAGCCATATACCTCCAACTTGTAGAGATTTTTAATTCGAACCCCTATCTTCTTGGTTTGACCCGTTGTTTTATGTCGAAGGAAGGCTTTTCCCTCGCTGAAAACAACATCATAACCCTTGTATTCCAGCATTATGACTGAGACCAAGTTCTTCTTCAGACCTAGAACATGCATGACATTCTTCAACAAGAATGGATTACCAGACTCCCTCTCAAAGGTAATGGTCCCAATGCCAGTCGCACTATACCGACCATCATCACCCATCTCTATATGCATCTGGAGGTCCTTCTCCTCCAAGTCACTAAACAACTCTTTGTTTCTCGTCATATGGAAAGACGCACCACTGTCAAGATACTACACCGATCCCATGCAGCTCGAAACCAAGCATGTGATCAAGGAAAAATCCAGCTCAAATTGTGAGGCTAAGGCCTCACCAGCTGCAAATCCAGTAGCCTGCTTATTCTTCTTCTTCTGTGGACAGTTAGTGGCGAAATGTCCGTGCTCGTGACAGTGAAAACACTTCACTTTGGACAAGTCCTGCTTCTTGCCTTTCACACCGTATTTAGAAGGATTTTTATTCCCCTTCCCTTTCCTTGCTTTGGAAGCCAAATTTCAATTCTCTTCATCTTCATTCTTCGATGAAGATCCATCCATGGTACCCCGCCTTATCTCCTCCTGCACAAGATCCAACCAAAGTCGCTCCCATCCTGGTAGTTTCTCCCGTCCATTGACAGAGTCTTCGTAGCTATGCCAACTCTTCGGAAGCCCAAGGAGAGCCAAGCTCATCAAGTATTCTTCATCGACAGTAACCCCCACACTTCCCATCTCATCCTTGCAGTGGACAAACTTTGTGAGGTATTTTGTAATACTGTCGCCTTTCTCCATTTTTATTTTTCTGAGCTTGTCTTTAAGCGCCAACTTCCTCTGGTCACTTATTCTTTGGAACAAGTCTGTCAAAGCCTTCCACATTAGGAATGGAGTGGCTTTCCCGTGAAGGCTAGACACAATATGGTCCTTCACACCTTCCAACAGAATCCTCCTCGTCTTTGCAGTCTTATTTTGCCATGCATCAAGTAATGCAGCATCTCTAGATCTCGGCTTAGGAACATCGCTATCGATGAACTCCTTCAGCCCATTATCCTCCAGCACCACCTTCATCCTATCCTTCTAGGCTATGTAATTTGAGCTCCCATCAAGGGAATACTCCAATCTCAACCCGTTGAAATACATTTCAATGTATACTCAATTTTTGCACCAAGAATATTCTATAGCAAATTCAAATTGTCCACCAGCACAAACTAACTTCACAATTTCAATATTCAATCAACAATGCTCTGATACCATGTAGAAATTATATGCACTAAGCATGCATATGTCCAAGATCCACCTGATCTCACACTATTTAACTTTATGCAAGATACTGAATCTATTCCACTTGTTAATCTTTTGCGGAAAAATTAATTGCACACACATGTGAAGCATAAACAAAAAATAATCAATTGCACATAACACAGTTTTTAACCAGGAAAGCCTGAAGCTGAAAACCCCAACTATATATTATGTAACATGGAGATCATATGACAATCTCATACAAGCATACAAAACTTATCACAAGCCCTCAATACAGTACAATCGTCATACACTAATCAGGCCTAATCTTGCAAATCCATGCACCGATCTTTGCCACCTGCTAGCCTGCCTCCACTGCGCAATCTCTGCTGAAGAATAGCTCTGAATGAATTCGAATTACTCTTGGATTGACTGCGCAATCCTCATTGGCATCTCCACTGAGTGTTGGATGCAATCAATGCATCACTATAGTCACAACAGATAGTCTATCTTTCCCTTTCACCTATCTCTCCACTGGTCTCCACTGAAACTGCCATGCACTGTAGTTAACTGATGTATTGTTCAGTTGATTAATGAGTTATTATTTCTGAATTAATTAACTAATTAATTCACTCCACTCTCACTAGTGTATCAATCAGTTAGACTAGATACAACTAGCTCAACTGAGTCTAACTGAGTTAAACTGAATACAACTCCATAACTACTTCTTCCAACTGTATCATAACTCTGTCACTTGAGTTCTAACTGAGTCTTCCATGCAATAGCTCCAGTAAACCCTTAGGAATAGCGTAATTCCTTCTGTCAGCTGTTGTGCCACATCTGTGCACTGAACTGAAGTGCTCCAAGAGAATAAGTTGTTGTTTAGAGTATGATTATTATTAAGAGCTAATAATAATCGACATGCATCTATTTTTAGATTGACGATCTATAAATAGACTTCGCCCAATATTCTAAAAATAGAATTTCATCTATTTTTCCAACTTGACCAACCATTCACAAATAGCACCCTGCAACTTTTGAAATATGATCATCATGTCTAAAAATAGACTTGCGCCAAAAATAGCCTACGGGCCCACTTAGTGAAGGCGATTCTTTTCACTAAGCTCATCATCTTGTTGAATCTCAACAGACCAAAATATCTCGTAGCTTGGATTTTATCAAAAAAAAATGAGGGTCTTGCGCTCCATCTCGACCCGAACAAGTACACATTCAAGCATGCGAATGTGTGAGCTGAAGTTGAACATGCAAGAAAGTCACATGATTACCAAAAAATTATGAAAGTTTTTAACAGGCACGAGATAAACCACCAATAATGACAATGGCTCTCAAGGTACAACTAGTACAATCCATGGAATGTGAACAGTGATCTAGCGTCGAACACCCGTGAAATATCGCGATCAAAGGCCAATGATGAGGACCTCTTGTTGAATGTGAAGAACTTTCCATTAAGGCATGCAAGCTCCAAGGTACCGGAAGGGAGTCTCTAGATCAACTTCCCTGATAATGAGCTGAAGTCGACAGGAAGTGACCTGGTCGAAGGAGGGCCATAATGTATCCCACATCATCAACACGAGATAGAGTAATACGATGACAGTGAATCAGGACCAAACAAAGGATCAGAGGTTGAAAACTGCAAAAGGAAACTTCTCTTGAACATATCGCCGACTCCGGAAGTTGGCAGTATTTGACATCAAGGGATCTGAGGTAATGATGATGTGGAAAAGAGCAGATGAGAGGTCAAAACAGATTACCCAAACCCATGGAGGAAAAAAATGATGAAATGGGATGTCCCTAACCTGACACAAATGCAGATGAGTATCATGTTCAAGAGCGACATAATGTCGAAAATACTGAGAACTGGTTCCATTTTCCCCCACTATTGCTGGCGAGTACCCCAATTATTTTTGGAAACAAGCTTGAAGGGGATAGCATATGCTTGTCATGTAAGTTTTTCCTTCGTACAAATCCATCCTAGTACATTTTTCGAGCCCTAGGAAGGATGAACTCAGTTACATCATGGTGACGATTTCCGATGTCATTTAGGTTTTAATGAGTCTGACAAAGGAAGGACTCGACGTATTTTCACTTTTAGAGAGTTTGAAAAGAATCGGAAAAGAAAACTCCAACAATTCCCTTTTCATAGGTAATCTCACAGATCTGAAAAGCTAGAAAAGTATGTCTGAGAGAACCTCTTATTCACGATAGGCTAAGGTATTCTTTTTTCATATAATTTGTCCCGAAAAAGGGCTAAACGTATATCAGGTAGATGATGTTTCGCAGCCTTTAATGAGTTAAAAACAACAAGAGTCTCGGCAATCCTTTCAATTTTAGAGAGTCGGAAAAGAGCTGAAAGTTTAATCCCCCTGGAGGAATGAGTGGCATTAAGGGTAGCAACTGGTTCTAGTGATGGTGGAACTGCTCAAAACAAGTAATGGTCAAGAGGCTGGCTAACAAGACCACTCATTGTAGTGGTTCCTCAGGAATGGGTAAAACAATCAAGTGAAGGCGTATGATCGGTCGAACAGATGGTGACGATGGAATGAGAAAACCAAGGTTCATCTGGAAAACATGCTGATAAAAGGGAAATCACGAGAGGTAAAATAAGAATGGTTTCATTTTTACACAAGCTTGAAACGGAAACAAACTATGCTTGAAATAATTTTGCATGCCCCCCAACATGGTGACTCAATTCGAGGTACATGCCCCCCAAGCTTCATGGCATTCACCGGAGCAGACTGCTATTAATAGACAGGTGGATGGAAGGAATGTTCAATTATGAGATCACGCGAAAGACTCGACTTGGATTTTATGAGATCTTATCAAAGGCTCGAATTGAAAATGGAACCCGTTTTATTTTTTAACGAGGTTAACACAGTAAAAGAACTATCCTCATGACCTAATTCGTTTTTTAATGAGGTTGACATAGAAAACGAACTATCCTCAAAAGATCTTGTTTCATTTTTTAAGGAGCTTGACACAAGAAAATGAACTATGCTCTGGAGAGATTGTTTCATTTTTTAAGGAGCTTGACACAAGAATACGAACTATGCTCCTACGACCTGATCAATACATACAAAGAGTCATGGCTTTCGAGAGGTTCTCATCTAATGGGAGAACAACATTTCAGAAATTAGGACCTGATTCCCCCAGTACATTACGTACTACCTCACTAACTGAATCATCAGAAGATGCAGAAATGGAACAGCATACCACATAATTGATCTGTGGTGAGGAAGAGATCACCGACAGGTAAGGACCAGGAAGGGATGACAGTAGACCAGATGTCACATCAAGACCGAAGAATGAAATATTATCAATGGTCATGATCCGAGCTTCATGTGGAAAACAGATCACACGAAAGAGGGAAGACACAAGCGCACCCATGGCATAAGCATAGTCATGCCCCAAGAGTAAATTAAAATCCAAGGGGCCTTGGACTTCCATCACGTCTATATAGATGGTTTTCCCTCCCAAAGTAATAGGAAACTTCGAAAGGATCCCTAATGGTTGACTTGTTTCTCTGTTAAAAGCCAACATATTCTGAGTAACAGGCACAAGCTATGGGGAACCCAAAGCTTTCCATGTATTGGAGGACAGAATACTAACCGAGGTGCCTTCATAAATAATTGTGCCTGGTACAACCATATTGCAGGCCTATACAGTGATCTCAAAGGGCATGTAATAAGGAAGATGATATCTCATGAATTGACTCCAATCAAAGGAAGCGACCAAACTACATGGAGGGGTTGCCATAGGAATAAGAGAATTATCCCCCTGCGTTACGGGAGTGGAAATACCATCCTCCTGAACTCTGGGAATGAGAGAAGGAGGATCATTTTCTGGAACTGTCATGACGGGAGTCGAAGGATCACCATCCCGGATCATGGAAAAAAGAGAATCACCCTCCCATCTCAGAGAATCAGAGGAAATAAAAAGAACCTGACTGGGATGAGACCCACTCTCGACGAAAAAGACCTAATGAACTATAGATGGAATCAAGTTGACCTTTTTCTCAACTAATTATTGGTCGAAAATGGCCTCAGGAGACTAACTTTCAGAGAGAATGGAATTGACCAGAGATTAATCCCAATCAATGGGTTGATCAACTGTAGGAGGACTCGAAGAAAACTTCTGATAACCGATGGGAAGACAGGACTCAGAAGTCGAAAGGGTATCCAATACTTTAGAAGCTTCATCCATATAAGGACAGAGGTGAATGTGATGGTTCCCTTCACACAACCTACAGGGAAATTTGATCTTTCCATGTTTCTTACGAGTCTCATTATCTTTAGTTGAAGGCTCATCATCAGCATGATGTCCAGAGGTTGATGATGAAGGACAAATCAGGCCAATGGACCACACTTCTAGCACCTTGGGAATACCAGAGAAATCACAAAGAAGGTGGTATCCCCCACATAGCTTGCAAGGGAATTTGACTCTGCGAGATGAAGTGGGAGGTTTCTCAATATTAGCTGCATGGGTAGCAATATTTTATCATTTCCCCCCTAGGTTATTTTCCTTCTTTTTCTTCTAATTCTTCTTCTTCTTCTTAGCCACCTGGTTACTAGAATCTAGACTTTCACCAGGCGAAGAGGGAGAACGGGGTGAAGAAATAGGTGAAGAAGGTGAGCGGTTGACCTGAAGATCAACATGGGGTTGACAAGGTTTAGGCAAATGAGAACTCAGTTGGATAGAGGTTGGAACACTCAGGACCAATGAGGTTGAAATAACCAAACTGGTAAACCAATAGTTAACCTAGGAAGGGACAATGTCGCCATATAAGGGGAGTCAGCATTTCCAAAAGAAGGAGAGTGACCAGGATTCCCATCAGATCCTTGACAGGTAGACCCAGGAAATGTTGCCATTGACCTCACCCTAATAATCACAAAGGAATATAACTTTAACCAGGAATATTTCATGGGTACTTAATTTGAGGACACCGAAACAAAATTTATCCTTTTCATGTTTTAAGAGTCAAGAAAAGGAAAAAAGGTGATTCTATAAAATTTTAGTTTTAACGAGCTCGAAAGTGCAAGAACTCGATGATATTTTCAAATTTTAAAGAGTCACGAAAGATCGAAATGACTACTGAGGAACTCTAGGAAAGAGGGTGTACCAAGCTTCCGTGAACTGCAATATACACCTTAGTGATCAAATGAAAGAGAAATTACCAAGGACTTAACAAACGTGCAGGCACTACTCCCCAAATGTTGTGTTCGGTGTATCACAGTTACAAGGCGAGAGACTCAACTTCCTATGGATAAAGGATTGAAACCTATGAGGGTCTCCCTTTATACATGCAATGGTACAGGGAGTACAATGTAGAAATTTACAGGGTAAGTTCCTTATATCAAGAACCAAAGGTCACCGCTCACAAACAGATCACAAATCAGTACACCAGTATAATCACGTGGTTAAAACCCTCAAACAGGGAAACAGTCCACGACCTGAGCCAATGAGGCCACTTTAGGCAATTTATTAATATAAAAAGAAAAGTTACATATGTTTCTCTCATAAATGGTTACCGGACAAATGACCATCCATACTCTTTAAATAGAGATCATGGACCAATCGGGTGTTAAGCCACGGATCAAGGGTCGTTAATACTGAGGTGAGATATAACTGTCGGATCACTACAAATCGTGACCATCGGATTATAAGTTACAAACGTACATGGTAAAGAAACACACTTTACCTAACTCTACACTAGACTAAGTTATTCTTAATTATTTCTTATGTGTCGGAATATCCTAACATTCCCCCTTAAGAACAACTTGGGTTAGGATTGAAGGATTTACAAAGGTGACACAAAAGGAGCATATTTCCTATGTGTCAAAATATCCTAACATCCCCCCTTAAGAAGAAATTGGGATAGGATTGAAGGATTTAAAAAAGTGACACAATAGGAGAAGGAAGGAGGCATTAGAGCCTATCCCCCCTTAATGACAACTTTCCTGAACTCCAAGCATGGATCGAAGTTTGGTAAACTGCGCTTCTATGAGAGCCTTTGTAAAGATATCGGCTACTTTATCATTAGTTGGACAATACTTCACTTCAAGAACACGATCATGAGTGAGCTTTCTGATGAAATGTATGTGGAGTTCAATGTGTTTCATACGCTGATGCTGAACTGGATCTTTACATAGCTTAATGGCACTCTGATTATCACACCAAAGTGTAGTTGGATGCTGCTAATGAAGACCAAATTTAGACAGGATCTGAAGAAGCCACATGGCTTCCTTGCTGGCTTCAACTGCACCATGATACTCTGCTTCTACTAAAGAAAGAGAGATGGCACTTTGTTTCTTACAAGACCAAGTAAGAGGTCCTGAACCAAGAGTGAATACATATCCTGCAGTAGAATTCTGATCATCAGGGTCACCAGCCCAATCGAAATCAGTGAAACCAATCAACAAGGGAGATGCTCCTGCACTGTAATGAATCCCAAACTGAACTATACCTCGAATATATCAAAGTATTATTTTAGCTACTTTCCAGTGACTTTCATGAGGTTGGTGCATAAACTGAGCGACAAGACCAACGTCAAAGGAAAGTTCAGGACGGGTATGGGTTAGATACAAAAGTTTAACAACAAGTTGATGGTATAAGGTAGCATCAACTTCAGGGGTAGTACAAGTGATTGGAAGTTTGACTCTAGACTGAAAGGGAGAAGGGGCTGGCTTACAGTCTTCCATGTGAAAGTGGTGTAGAAGATCACAGGCATACTTGGACTAAGAGAGGGTAATGCCTTCCTTGGATTGCAAGACTTGAAGACTAAGGAAATAATGCAAGTGTCCTAAGTCTGTCATTTCAAACTTCTTTTTGAGGCTAGACTTAACATGGTTTATAAGGTTTGGATCACTACCAGTAAGGATAAGATCATCAACATAAAGAACAAGGATGGTGAAGGACTTACCCACTTTCTTGGTGTAGACAGTGTTGTCAGAATGACACCTAGAAAAGCCATTATCTAATAGAAATCTATCCATTTTGGCATACCAAGTCCGAGGAGCTTGTTTGAGACCATAGAGAGACTTCCTAAGGCGAAAAACAAGGCTAGAGTCATTTTGGAGAAATCCAAGGGGTTGTTCCATGTAGATTTCTTCATGTAAATCTCCATGTAAGAAGGTAGATTTAACATCCATCTGATGGACTTCCCATTTAAAGGAAGCAACAAGGGAAAGAACAAGGCATATAGAATTCATTTTGGCAACAGGGGAGAAGGTTTCAGTATAGTCAATGCCTTCAACTTGTGAAAATACTTTAGCGACAAGACGAGCTTTATGTCTATCCACTTTTCCATCTAGTCCAAACTTTGTTTTGTAAACCCATCTGCATCTGACAATTTTTCTTCCTTTTGGAAGAGGAACAAGATCCCAAGTATCATTCGCCAATAAGGAACGATATTCTTCATTCATAGCTTCATCCCACGCTGGATGACCGGAGGATTATTCAAAGGTTTCTGGATTAGTATTTTCTGGAACTTGAGCCAATAAGGAAGAAGCTCTTTCGAACTGAGAACATGTACGTCACCGATCGGCAAGGTCACCTGCAAGAGAACCATTTGCATCACGAGTAGAGCGGACCCATCTTGGAAGCGGTGGAGTATAAGGAACAATTTCAAGAGGTGGAGGAGGATTTCCATCCTCTCTGTCATCATCTAAACTAGAAGGAATGCTATTAAAAATAGAACAGAGAGAGAGAGGTGGCACATATGTCGAATCAGGCTCATAGGCCAAAGGTGGCACACCCGCCGAACTAGGCTCGCAGGCCGATATATTTTCATCAAACTTTACATCTCTTCTAATGATTATATTTTTGGATTTTTATTGAAGAAGTCTATATCCTTTGACATCTTTAGAATATCCAACGAAAATACATTTTTCACTCTTAGGTTCTAAGGCTTTATCTTTCACATCTGGAATATGGGCCCAAACATCACTTCCAAAAACACGAAAGTGACTTACATCTGGTTTGATTGAGCTCCAAGCTTCTTCTGGAGTTATATTCTTTAAAACCTTAGTAGGAGTGCGATTTACTATGTAATTTTCACAGTTAATGGCTTCTGCCCAAAAATTGAGACCAAGTCCTTTATATTGAAGCATACAATTAGCCATTTCTTTTAAGGTGCGATTCTTCCTTTCAGCTACACCATTTTGTTGTGGAGTATATGGAATAGTATGTTGCAATTGAATGCCATGCTCAGTGCAGAAGTTGATAAATTTGTTGTTAACATATTCTCCGCCATTGTCTGATCTTAACTTAATAATTTGATGTCCAGATTGTTTCTCAACAAAGGCCTTAAAGGCCAAGAACATGTTAAAAACTTCACTCTTGAGTTTTAAGAAATATACCCAAGTGCATCTGGAAAAATCATCAATGAAAGTTAAGAAGTACTTGCAACTAGAGAAAGAAACAACAAGAAGTGGACCACATAAATCACTGTGCACAAGCTGCAAAGGGGCTGAAGCGTGCCAAGAGGCACGTTTGTCAAAACTATCCCGATGATGTTTTTCGAGTACACATCCGGAGCAAACACCATCTCGGCAAGATACCATAGGAAGGCCCGTCACCATATTTTCCTTACATAGAGTTTGAAGAGAGCGATAGTTTAAGTGACCAAATCGCTCATGCCAAAGTTTGCTCACATCATCATTATGAGCAACAAAAACAGAGGGAAGACATGATGACCCAAAGTTGTCAAAATTATACAACCTTGTGGAATCATCAGCAATGTCAGTAGCTAAAATATGTTTAGGATCTTTGAGGTCCTCGATTACAACATCATGAGGTGAGAATTCTACTATTTTCCCTTCACCTAAATGAGTTATCTGATAAAGAGATAGAAGGTTGCATGACAAGGTAGGAACACATAGTACATCCTTAAGCTGACCATTATCTAGATGAATGGTTCCAAATCCTACAACACGAAGAGATCTATCATCACCAACATAAATGTGTTTGGTGTTACAATCATTTAAATAAGAAAACATGGATTTATTTTTATCCATGTGATAAGAAGCTCCAAAATCAATGAGCCACTCATGAGAAGGAGAAGAAGAAGATAGATTTAATGCATAACCAGATCTTGATGCTTGACAACCACAAGAAGAAAGTTCCATGCCTGAAGATGAAGGTGAAGAGTGCTCCAAATTTTTGTTGTGCTTCTCCATTGCTGCTTCTAAGGCTTCCATCTTCTTAAAACGTTTGGACTCTGCATGGCCATCCTGATTGCAAAAGTTGCAATGTCTATCTATCTTCTTCCCTTTGTTTTGATTTGCCTTATTATTTTGGTGATTTGATTTTTTAGTTTGCGACTGAAATTGCTTAGGACCATTGTTTGGTTTAGGACCATATTTTTTAGGATACCGCTTCTTGGGATTCTTTTGATATGGTTGTTTTTGGGATGCTAAGGCTTTCTTAGAAGCGTTTCCAGCAGTGATAAGACCAAGGTGTAAAATTTTTTCTTGTTCTCTTATCAAAGAATCACAAAAGGCATCAAAAGAGGGATTCTTGTAGGTGGTTCCTAAAGAAATGATGGCTTCTTTGGTGGAATGGAAGGCGGAAACAAATGCAGAGTATGTAGGGCCAATATTAGCAAGAATGCAATAGATGAGGCTACCATCGTCCTTTTTTATCTTACAACCTTCTAAAAGAATTCTGAGGGTCTTTAATTTGGACAAAAAATCTTCAGTGGAGGAGAAATTATTGGGGTCCAAAGTAAGCAACTCATTTTCAAGCTGGTGGGCCCTGATTTGATTTTGAATGCCAAAAACAGTTTTTAGCTTTTCCAGGGCTTCATCAGGGGTGTCAATGT